>NW_006497511.1:2222977-2242302 GCF_000471905.2 Amborella trichopoda | reverse complement strand
GAGAGAGAGGGAGCACAAAGGGTTACTCAGATGAGAGAGAGAGAGAGAGAGAGCATAGTGGTTGGGATCATGAAAGGCTCGAGAATCCCTCTGGTGGGAATGCCCTCTTTACAACGCATATGTTAGGGGTCAAGATCACCAAATGCTACAGGTAAACAGGAATAGAAGAAATTGGACCTACAAGAGAGGACAATTTGATCTGTTGCCCCTCTAAAACAGTCACATTGGGGTGGGGATGCTGCATGTCAAAATTTGAAAGCTGGGTTGTTCAATGACACTTAAAAAAATGCATGAAATATCTGTTCTAAAAAACATCTCTTTTCATTTTATGTACAAAAAGGGTTTTTTGCTTTATGAAGGCTGTTATTTTTTCTCTAGGGCTGTTGCTTTCATGTCTCATTACTATTAAAAACCCATTAAAATGGGCTTTATGCCATTATATAATGGCTGTTGTAAAGGAATAACGATCATTGTTTTTAGTACAAACCGTGTTTAACACCCCTGCCCATTACCTTTATATGATGTGCAGGAGGGTTTTTCCTTTGTACGGCTGCTATTACTGTTATGATGAGCGGTTTTTTTAATTTTGCTCAAGTATTTGATTGATCTTTGGATTTTTATGTGTGACTTTAATGTAATCAAATTGTCAAGAAGTGAGGCTCTGAAGTTCCTCCTTGTTTCACGCATTTCTGAGCTCACGATGTGCCATGAATTAATTGACCTTTCTATGGGTCAGGATTGGTCCTTCTCGACTAATACGAATGTAAAGCCACACCAGGGTGGATTTCTTGCTAGTTGTTCCCTGTGATTGAAAAATCGGTATTCTGATGAATTTGTACGGTGAGACATTTCTTGCAGCAAAAATTCCTATTAATTCTCATGAAATAAATATGCCCTTTAATACTTGGGATGTTTTAAGATTTGGAGCTCGTGGTTAGGTTCTGGCAACATTTAACTTTACTAAGATACAAATATGATTACATGGAATGTTGTTCCGGATTCAATCAGTTTATCCTTCATCTCCTCACTGGTCCTACCTTATTACTCTAATTGGATATAGTTTGTGGTCGGGCTTGCTAAAGGCTCTACAGTTGGTTGTCTTAGAAACCATGGTATTCTATGTTGATACTACAATTTTCCCTAAGGCCATGTATTATTAAAAAATGGACATTAGCTAGTTCGCATGTGCATTAAACTTTCTGGCTTTTGGATGGTGAGGGTACTGAGCTAGATGGTACCTGGTAAACAAGAAAATCCATCTCCCATAGTCAATCAATCTTTGAATTTTACAGTTAACCTGGCATTCATTAGCCCCTGGTTGTAGAGTGTTTATCCACAATATTTCTAGGGACTGTTTGGATTGTATATAAAGTGTGACTCTTTCCACACCCATTCTTTTAGGTGTCTGGTTGGAGCAATGGCTGATATGCCCCACCGAGACTGTCCCTTACTTTACTGTTGCAGCCATCTCGTCTAATTCCTTGACTGAATTCAACTTATTTCTAAATTAAGGGCCAATCTTTTCCGACAGGATCAAGTTGTTTGTATGTGATCACTGGGTTGATTGTATTCCTTGATTTGGACCATTGCCATCTGAAATTAGAGCAAACTTCCACTGGTACCTAGAATACTCTATTTTGTTTCATTATCTTCCAACAGGACCATTTCTCGTATAGTTTTTTCACATCATTTGTAGTATAATATTGATTTTATGATTATTGATAGTTCTGCACTTTGATAAACTGCCGGTTATCATTTTCAGGATTGGAGAGGAGCAGGCTGCTGAAGATGCTGAAGATGGACCACCTGAATTGCTATTTGTTCATGGAGGTCACACAGACAAGATATCTGACTTCTCATGGAATCCCCATCATGATTGGGTCATTGCAAGCGTAGCGGCAGATAACATTATTCAGATATGGCAGATGGCTGACCATATTACTAATGATGGTGAGGATGTGCATGCTGATTTATATCCCTAGCCCGCCTCTTTGGGAAGTCTAGAAATTCTATAGCCAGGTCCTGTTCCTTGGGTTCACATATCTCCACGAGGCCTGTTTGGATGAGAGACCCTGCTCTTTGAATTTCAGCTGCCTTGTGGGCATTTTTCTGTTGATTATTGGTGTTGTAGCTCTATTCAAAACTTCCTTTTCTTTTTTTTTGTCATTTTGTGGCTTAGCTTTCATTTTGTTAATTACGGTCCATATAGAAAAGGAGAATGAGCTGAAGCACGTGCAACTGGTGGGTAGGACCTGTCACATGTTCCATCAGCCTCGGCTTAGTAGTATACATCCTGGTTTGGATGGGGAACGTCAAAGGTTTGAAATATGGAAATTTCTAGAAAAACCAAGGAAGCTGACTTACATTTCATCATGCTTGGAAAGTTTTCAGTTAAAAACATATATCTGCTTGCTTGTGCGCAACCATAGTTGCTCATATGCAGAATATTTGTGAGTTCCTCATTTGGACTAGAGGTGGTAAACCCAGTCAATCCGTAGTTTGCACTCATGTACTTGCATATGGAAGTGTTCGCATGAAGCATTAAACTTAGTCGCACCTTTCGGTCTCTGTTTTGGTTTTGGCTCTTGAAATATCCCCCTTGACTGTCTATGCCAAATGCATCCTGACGGAGATTTGAAGTTTTCTTTCTTTCTTTGTTGCTAAGAGGGATTCATTACCTTCAATCGAGTGGAGATCGTAGAACTCCAAAAAAATATTCAGCAATATTTTCAGAGCGCAATGCAAACGTGATTTTCAGAGCGCAATTCAAACAGGATTTGTTATTTAATTTTCAAGACTTGTGCATAAATACAAGTTTTAAGGTGACATTGTGAACAAATTGCAAAAGAATATGAAAACTAGCATGCATTATTTTGCCGGTGATGCGAAACAATTAGGCAGCTCATCAAGAATACATTTTAAATATGAATAGGAAGTTTAACATAATGACGGATTCCCAGTCAAGTCCCTTACGTGTTATTTTGAGTAAAATGTTGGATCCCCCACCGTGACCATCAGTTATTGAAATAGGAAGTGAAATTATAGATACCTCTGAAATTGGACTTTTTAAACAATACTTTTGATGCCAAATTGTTAACTCAAAACACTTTCTTTTATGCGCCCACCCTCAAGCAAAAAATAAGATTTTTTTAGACTTAAATGCCCTTATTTTAACCCATGGTTTCATGTTCTCTCTATGCCGGTTTGGCACAAAATGTTGCGTTGTTAAACTGGCTAGCAAAATATTGGGAAAAAAGAAAAGAAAAAGAAAGCATCAAATGAGGAGTTGCACTTGATGTTATAATTACTAGGAAAGTTAACACTTGAACCTTCTTTCAAACGGTGTCAAAAAACACCTTATTTCATGGACTTTTCAAGTGGCTCTTCTACCAAGGATAATGCCTACTTGGAACTCTTTCAGTGGTGACTCAAAACCAATTCCACTGGCGCTCTTCTGAAAACTAACCCCGTTACTTTCCCGTATTCTTCTCTTGTCCCTGGCAACATAACACCATGAAGTTCCCATTCTCTAGCTAACAAAACTTTTGCTACTACAGATCCAACCTAACAATTGCAGTCTTTGATCCGAGCCATGGTCCATCCGTGCCGGAATTTGCAACTTGGGAGAAGAATCCTACAATAGAATACAGTTTTTTTGTTATCATCCCCTTCTGTTAACGAATTGGCTGATCACCCACATAAGGAGAGGCTGAGAGAGAACCAGAGAGAAAAATGAAATATATATTATTGGTAGGGCGGATTGCTTTGATCAAATCAACGTTGTCCAACCTCCCAATATAATACCTTTCCTTATTTCGGATGCTAAATCAAGTGGTGAAACTTTAGAAGGAATGATGAGGTATTTTTTATGAGGCAATAAGGGTGACGAAAAGATAATTCACTTGGTTAAATGGGAAAAGGATCTGAAACTTCTCTAGCTAGTGGATCAACCTGTATTGATGGGAAATAAGAGGCAAATCATTTTTCTGGCTAGTCTGAGGGAGAGATTTATTCATAGGTTTGAGGGTAATCGTAGAATATTTTACATGTGTTCTATATGGACTTTTGGGAAACAATATAAAATCTGGCTTTTTTCTTCTGAAACTTATAAGACTCTAGATATTCAGAAATAGCTAGGAAATGGTTATAAAACTTTTAGAACATTTACAGAGACTAACATTAGACACAAAATTTTAGATTTTTTGAAATTTGACACCATAATCTAATTTTGAACAAGTAATTGCTGAGTTGGTTAAATTGAAAATACATCTAGATGTTATGGTAGCATATACAGACCCTGGTAATAAATCAATTCTTTTGACTTCTATACACACCATGAACGCTTTAATAATAAACTCATCATTAAGACTTAAAGAAAAATTTGGAAAGCTTGTGCAAATATTATATTTGTTTAAACATCTTATAAATTGACATACTAGGGCTTTTTCCCATTCCAAATTTTTAGAGAAAGCATATGTTGAGCATTCTTCTTTCTGTTTCCCTTTGTGTCTAGAGAGTTTTCAAAGAGATATATAGTAATAAAAGATAGAGAAAGAAGAGAGACATAGTAATAAGAGAGCTTGTTTTTTTAAAGCAAAGGGGCTAACATATTGAGCATTCTTCTTTAGTAAAAGAGATAGAGACTTACAATCCTAAGAGATAAGGTAAATAGAGTTTTCAAAAAAGAAAAAAGAAAGCAAAGAAACATATAGTAGAAGAGAGAGAAACAGAGACAGATAGACGACGTTGGATAATCACTTGATTAAGGATTAAAGATTAATACTTAATTAATATTCCTTAATCACAATTAGAAGAACTTGGGAAAGAGAGTCAAAACCATTTTGCGACTTCTCGGATGAATAAATAGAGGAAGAGAGAGATGAACTTTGAAGAGAGAGGAGAAAAACTGATCTTTCTACTTTTTTTTTGTCTGAGGGGGTTACCTGCTGATTTGAGTTCAACAAGTGAGGTAGAAATAAATTACATGGGAAGATAGATGAAGGGGGTTGAGTAATGTGCTCAACTGCCAATAGCTCACCGAGATATCTTTTTAAAAGCTGCAGCTTGCTGGCCCTCTCAATCAACAATACATGACAATGTTCATAACTGATATTACACTCACATTAAAAAAGAGCTTCAATATCCTGAGTTTTATCTTGGAACGGGGTTTGACAAGTTCACCAAAGAATATTAGAGCATGAAGACTCTACCAGGCTTGGTTATCTAATTTGTTTTGTACAAACAAACACAACTTCATTGCTATCTCATTTCATGCAAAAGCGATACACATTTATAGTAAAGGAAAAACAAAAAGTAGCCTAGAATACCACACAGTGGTTTACAAAACAACGAGCTTAAACCATGGGCAAAAAGTAATACCACCCTTAAATAAATAAAAACCACACTGTAATACATCCACTTGTCACTTATTCTTACATCCACTTAAAAAGCAAATTCTATCTACTCAAAAAGCAAATAGTACATCCATTATTTAAAAAGCAAAACTATTTGTAAAAAGTACCACTTTCTTAAACTAATATCACTAAGAAAACTGTGAGTTTCTTTTCTTTAGGATTATTACAGTTCATCTTCATAATTGATTATGCTACAATATTCTCCATGAAGTTATACACAGAAATGTTCTCTGAATTGGCAACTATAGCATTTTTTAACACTTTTTAAAAAGCGATCCAATGGTTGTATTGTTGTAGGTGGCCTTATGCTAGATGCTTCAAGGCTATAAAGTAATTCATCAGTATATCTCTGAATAATTCCTCGCTTAGTGAAATTAATCTTTTGGAAATATTTACATAAATCATTTTCCCAATTGCTATATCTTAATAATTTTTTCATGAAATCTCTGGCAATGTTATTAATATATAACTGTTTTCCAAAAAGTATCAAATCATCCGAGACTTCTTTATTAATAATCCAGGCAATTAGTTCAGGTTCTAAGGATGACCATTTGAAATTATTTATAACTATATTGATTCTTCATGCGAAAGTGTGAAAACAATCTATGTTCGTGTTAGACTCTACTGCTGAATCAATATTCTTAGGTTCAGGAGGAAAATAATTCCTTATTTTTTGATAGAATTTATATCTTTCTTCTGGGGTTTCTAGAGGCCATGCTAGCCACTCATCATTTTGAAGTGTTCTTATCATCTTCATTTCTCTTGTAAGGGTATCTGGAAGATGATGTTTTGTTCGACTTTCTCAACTAAAAAATTATAATTGTAAAGGATGAACTGCCACCATGCATACCTCTGTAATTTTGGAATGCTACTAATTTTCTTTTTTATTACACTGACCAAGTTTGAAAAGTCAGATCTAAAGATAAATGTTTCTCCTATTAAACTAGTGTGAAACTTGACAACTCCCCGTACTGTAGCCAAAGTTTCATTTTCTGTGAGCCAATAGTTCGGTCATGCTTTTTTAATTGGCTGCTAGTGTAAGCACATATTTTCTCTTCTATGTTTTCCTTTTTTAATAGTATAGCCACCCATGTATTAGATTAGGCATCAGTAGAAAGGATAAATGGACCGCCGTATATAGGTGTCAGAGGGGCCAGAGTTTATACTTTTGCTTTGAGTTGTCTTATTTCTTGAGCAGCTTCTTTGGTCCATCTGAATGGTTCTTCTTTAAAAGTGTTTCTAAGTTTTCTTGGTTTTCTCAATAAGCTTGGGAATAAAGCTTAGAACATAGTTGAGACAACCAAAACCTTGTAGCATTGTAATTTATCTTGCAGTTTATCTAAAAATTTTCAATATTTTGGATAATATGGGGTTGCATCTGTATTTGTCCTTTGGAGATATGTACACCAAGAAAATCAATTGATTCTTTAGCAATTTGAAACTTGTCTTTTGAAGAAGGGTGTAGTTTGTATAGAGCCGAGGTTCTAAACAATCAAAGTAAAATGCATCTTCAAATAATGTTGGGAAATATGGTTTCAATACTGAAAATATTTGTGATAGTCATAAAATATATTTTTTTCTTTAATTATAAAATTTAAAGCTTGAAAAATAATGTAGATTGAGCAAATCTATGAAAACTTGAAAATCTTGAAAATTGACGATCCAAAATGTGTTACATGATGTACTATTTCCAAAACTTAAAATCCATTTCTTTTCTCACATCCATGCATAGATGATCAATTTAAGGATATTTGGGCATCAAAACAACCTCTTCTAGTGAAATTTTTAAGGTGGGCTCAAATTTGATTGTTTAGAGCCTCGACTCTATATAAACTTTTTCCTTTCAAGAAGGGAGGTCTATTCCATGTTTTTGCACAATTTCTGCAAATATCCCGAGATGCTCCAAATGTTCGTGCATGCTATAGAAAATACAACAAAATCATCTATATAGTTAGCAATAAAATTAGAGAATGGTTTAAAGTGGATTTTTTTTTATTTTATGAATTTCTTCGTCTTCAATTTTCACTTGGTGGTATCTTGATTTACAGTCAAATTTTGAAACGATCCTTTTTTCAGTGACTCTTTATGTCAACTATTTTTTATTGGGTAATGGTCATTTAATATCTACTATTATTTGGTTAAGAGGAATATAATTAGTTGCCATTTTGGCATTTCCTCTTTCTTCTTTTGAATGATTTCTCACAATAATGGCTTCATAGGAATAATTTAATTGAGATAGCCTAATTAATCTATTTTCTTCCAATTCTTTCATCTAAGTTTTTGGCCCTTCTTCATCCTCTTTGTTGTACCTTATAGGTTTACTTTGAACTAGAATGTTATGGAGAGTTGGTATGTGGGTTTTGGGTGAATCCTTATCCCAATTCTCCAAGGGAGTTCATCACAACATTTTCTGAGGATTTATGTAATTTTTTTTATCAAGCAATTTTGAACTGGCTTCTGAGCTCATGCCTTTTATTTGTCTGATAAATTCATAATTTTCATGTACATTTTCCAACTTTTGAACATCTTTCATAATTTTATTATAGAAGGATTATTTTGAATTTTGTTTGTCTTCGTATTGAAAGTTGGTTGAATTCGAAGTACAATTTCTTTTTCTTCTTCTGTAGTAAAATTATAAGTCTCTTGAGACTAGGCAAGGGCTTACTTCATCTAAAGTCACAGAGCCTATTCTTGCTTGATATCCTCCATCATCAAAATTTGCCAAAATCGCTTTTTCTCCAATTTAACAGGTTCATTGATGGCAAATTTTGTTAATTTTGTTATATCATTCATGGTATCAACTTCTTGTCCTTATGAGTATTTTACCCAGTTTTTCAATAATTATTTGGCACAAAAATTTATATTAATCTTTGTCCAATTTTCTCCTCCATCTACTGCAATTTTTGTTGAGAATGCATCTTTCGAATTTGATAAATATTTTGTTTTGAGATCTCTTTCTTTCTTAAAGTCCTTAAAATAATTTCCTAAAGTCCAATTTGTAATCGCTTTGAAATCTTTATTTGATTTTTTAATGTTGAGACTCTTCATAAGAAAAGCCTAGTGAATCATCAAATTCATCATCACTCGATAGGAACTTATAAAGTTTTTTTCAATTATCTGGTAAGGGCATGATGTTGAGCATTCTTCTTTTTGTTTACCTTTTTATCCAAAGAGTTTGAGAGGAGATATTTTACAGAACACCCTAGTATGTCAGTTTGCAAGAGAGAGTTTGAGAAGAGATTTTTAGAGAAATACGATAACATGAGATATTATGAAGGTTTGAGATCATTTTGGGAATTATAATTCAAAGGACAAAGTTTATATAAGGTTGCAACCTTAAAATGTAGAAATAAGGTGCATCGCAAACATCCAATATAAAAGAGTGTTCAAAAGTTGGATAACCTTCCGTTTAATCTTCTCAATTTCGAGATGCATGGATATGAAGAAGAAAAAACAAATTTCAAATTCTAATATTAATGCATCAAGTTATAATAGATTTTTTGATGCTTGCAAAGTAAATTTATAGTTCATAAATATTTAGGACTATTTTTTTTTTTAATTGTTTTTAAATATTTAAAATATTTATGTGGTGGTTTGCCTTTTGCAATTTTTCGACCCAAAATTTTGGCCAAGGGAATTCCTCAAAATTTGGCCCAATCCCCTTCTCAGGCCTAAAATACCAAACCTACCTACTCAATACCCTAAATTAGTTATCCTAGATACCCCTAGGCGTAATAAATATATAAGACTGACCCGAATACTAATCTGACACCCAAAAACCTGAAAACCAATACCCTAAAGTCCTAAACTTGTAGAGAAGGCTATATGTGGTCCAACAGTGCAAGAATCACTCAAACCCGAGATATAATTTGGAAGTTATAGCCCGAATAAGTTTGTTTATGGAAATTTTATTTTGATCCATGTACGTGGTTCAATGACACTACTAAAACTTGAGGTATTATGGATCAATTCTTGGACGCGTTTTGTCCATTCAAAGCTTAGAAGGTGTCTAGGATCCATCCCTATATAAGCCTCCCAACCCTCCATAATAAATCAACAAAAAGTCACAATAAAAAACATTAGAAAATCCCTAGAAATTGTGATACAAAAATCCCGAGAATATTTTAGGTAAATAATCAAACTCCCTTGAAAATCCCTACATCCAAAAACACCAAGAAAATATCAAAACATATTACTTTAAGTAGTGAAACCTTGGATCTAGGAAAGCCCTAAGTTAAAACCTAAAGCCAAAGTCTTCTAAATTTCTTTGCCAAAAATGCCTATAAAGTTTTCCACAAAACCCTAAGAAGATCCGATTCAAAGTGCCTTTGAAGCCAATTCTTCAAGGCAAAATGAAAAGGCATCACAATGTCACTGCATCACAATATAAATCAACTTTTGGTCCTAACACGGTTTCCAACTGCTGGTATTCTCAAGTTTCTTTCAACTTTTGATCCTAATATGGTTTCCAACTCCTTGCTTTCTCAAGTTTATTTTCTTTTTCTTTAGTTTAATTCTTAGGTACGTCTAATTCTTTTGTTTGCTTTCTTATTTTTTTTTTTTTTTTTTCTTGGTTTCTTCATCGGGTTTTGCACAATTTGAATCTGGCATTGCTAGTGGTTCTTACAGAGGGCAGAACTTTCGAGATCAGATATATCTTTAAATTGCAATTTGATGAATCCCACCAATCTCTTCTATAAATTTGATTGTTCAAATTGAAAACGCAAATCAAAGAGGGTTTCTTGCAGAACTAATACAACTTAACATTATGTAAGTATATTCAAACTACATTAGTGATTTCTATTTCTCTTTGAAAATTTATGTATTCTTTAATCTCTTTATACATTTTTACGTGCAACTCATGTAAATCCACTATAAGATATTATACTATAAGTCATATACTATATTGTAATTTAGAAAATATTGAAATGATAATTTGGAAGTCATTTTTGCCAGGAAATTTTTATGCTTTAAGAACATTTATGACGACTTTTCAAATTTCATATAATTCTCAAATTTTCAAGGACATATTTTTAATTTATAAATTCCCGCTCCAATCTTATTATATTTGAAACTTTCTTATTCTTTTACAAGTGCTCTTATTAAACGGCACCAACTTCTATCTAACTGCTCCTTTTGGTCTGTGAATGTTTAGCTATTCATCTATCTCACATTGAATATCTATGTCTACAGTAAATCCTTTTATTAAAAGATAAAAGACCAAAAGTTCTACACTTTAAAAATAGTTTCTGACTAATTTTTATTATCGTTCTTTTAATAATAATCATGCATTCCTTTTCCAATAATTTTAAAGTTTGATACTTTGCCGTAATTTTCTACAAAATAGGAATAATAATGGATATTTTAAATTCAACTTAACATACAAGTAGATCCAAAATACAACATTCCGTTTCCAATAATTTTAAAGTTTGATCCATTGCCCTATTTTTCTAGGAAATAGGAACAATAATGGATATTTTAAATTCAATTTAACATAAAAGTAGATCCAAAATATATTATTAATTCTTGTTGGTATAGAAACCATCTTTTCCTTTCCTTTTTTCTTTAAAGTTTTGCTTAATAAACTATTTAGCCTAATGTTGTGGAATTTAAAATATATTATTGATTAGTTTGGTTTGTTAATATTTTTCTATTCTTATATGTATCATTTTATATCTACAAGTAACACACATAAATTTTCTGGGAAATAGGAATAATAATGGATATTTTAAATTCAATGATATATAAGTAGATCCAAAATATCAAAATATATTACGAATTCATGTTGGTTTAAAAACCATATGTTATTCATTTTTTTTAAGGTAATATATATACTATGAGACCTTCTATTTTTGGTACAAGAAGGTCAAAATCATCTCCAACCATTAGATTTGAAATTTGGATATTAAAAACAAATGCACAAAGTTTGAAAAAAACTTTATTTTGCATTCTGCAAAATTAATAGCACACCCTTAAGCATGACCTCCTTAATAAAAACCAAATAATCTCATAATATACTTTCTTTTTTTGTAACCATTGCTTAAATTCATTGTTTCACATAACGTTGTGGAATTTAAAATATGTTGTAATTTTGGTCTTTAAATATTTTGATATTTATATCTATATCTAACACCCGTAAATCTACTAGCATTTTATATGCTCAAGTTTCATTTTTTTGGTTTTGTTTTTTTAATTACCTCCCATTTAGAACTTTATTTTGTATACTGGTTATTTTTTTAGTGAAAGAACGACAACTTGCAAATTTGTATTTCCCTAAAAAGTAAAGAATAACTTCTAGTTTTCAACATGATCACTAATCTTTTTATTTTCATTTTTTTTGATATGTTAACAATGGGAATGGAGGGTAGGATGAATTTGGGGATAGAGGGTAGGACTCATTTGTCTTTTTTCTCAAAAGAATGAAAACTCGAAGTTTCAAAAAGTTTCAGATCTTGAATTATTAAGAAGGGAAATGTTAATGTACTTCCCCTACAACATAGAAGTTCTGTCCTTCCCCTACCATCCAGCCATCCAATTTTGATCAAGAGAGCCACTCGTTGTTTAATCTTAGATCCGACATCTCAAAGTGTTTTTTTTAATACAAATTATATGAATATGAAATTTGGTGCGTGCTATATTCTCATTGGGATACACCTATAAAAAATATTAAAAATAAAATTTCGATAAAATATAATGACTAAAATACCCCTTGAATCTTTCAAGGGTATTTTGGTTATTTTATTTTTATTGAAAATATTGTTTTTATATTTTTCGCTAGTGCGAGTTTAATAGAGGAATATACGTCCAAAATTTGGTGGCAAAATACTTTATAGAAAAAATTAAAAATAAAATAGTGTAGACACGTGATACTGCCATTGGAGCAATCTTAGCCCTCTATTCAGAATGGACGATTGGATAAGGAGAAGTATATAAGTTTTATGCTGTAGGGGGAGCATAGAAAGCTGGCCCTAGTAAGAAAAGGCTTGCACCTCTATTATTGTAGCATCTTCTTCCTTTTGTACCTTTTCCCCTGTGGGACACAAGCAATGCAAAACAACCTTCTGAATCAGACAAAAGGACTAACTTTCACATAGTGAAGGGTAAAGAGACAATTTGTCTCCCTTCAAAATGACAGAATCGATATGAATACAATGTAATGTCACACCTCATGTCTCTCTCTCAAGGCATCACCTGTTAAGGAGGCCACATTCATTCAAGTTTGTAAGCTTCAGATCTTTTATATGAATATGGATAAAAACGAAAGAAAGACTAATGGGGTTTTACCGGGGAATATATATTTTTTATTTTTATTCTTTTCACCCTTTTTCCTTTCTTTTCTTTTCTTTGGGCAAATATCACTTACAAGTAGTCTTATTACAATAATTCTTGTTTCAAAGAAAATAAAAGTAACAAATCCAAGATCTTAAAAACCTTGATGCCATAAAACAAATTTTTTTTAAACAAAAAAAATATCCACAATTCTTATGCTTAAGAATATAAAACCAATATAATTAAATATAGAAAAAAAAAAAAATAGTGCTGGAGATTACCTCAACTGGGCTTAGTACACCCCATAACGAGTGACCAACATCTGATGGCGCGGTATCAATAGTTTAGCTTCAATCTCAAACCGGGAAAACAAATTTCGGCCAAACTGAGTATTCACCCTTAAATCTCTAAAAACTCTAACCCCTAAAATTGTGTTGCCTTACCCCTAATTTCCCAACCCTTAGTATTTTTAAAGCATGAGAGATAAAGTGGGATACCTAGGGTTGGAGTGTGCCTCTCTAGAGGCTTAGGAGAGAGAGAGTTAAAGAGAGAAAGTTGGATAGAGAGACTTAGAGGAGAGAGAGTGGGGCGTGTCTCTATGGGAGAGAGAGGAGAGAGAGAGAGTTGTAGGAGAGAGAAAAGGATAGAGAATATGGAAAGGGTGCACCCCTATTTATAGAGAAAAATTAGGTTTAGGGTTTCTCATAGTTTGCTTCTTTCTTTAGATTGAATATGGACTATTGATCAAGGAGACTTGTAGGGTGAGATATTTGAGTCATTCATTCCATATATGGGCTATCAACATTATAAAAGGTTCTTGGACCATTATCCCCCTTTCTTTAAACCATTTTCTCATCAATATATTTAAATAAATTGAATGTTATTTAAATATTAGTTATTCCATAAAATAGCATATTTTTTCCCGTACTATTCAAAGATATGTCAAGTCAAGATATGCTTTCAATATTTAGGATAAGATGTGGTCAATCTTTTTCATATCTAATATTAAATCACATGCCACAAGATACCTTTCCTAAATTTATCAAGAGAGCATCATTACATGCAACACATCATATTATAAATATTATTGAGATGATGGTCACCAAGATCGAGTTTCATCATAACACTTCCTTTATGCTTATAGATTTGAATGAGCCACACTGATCTCTCGTGTTTCATCCTTAGGGCTCAAAGCCTGTGATCAAATCATATCTCTATGTGTATCACTACCTTAAGAAGTTTATACTCAAGCACAAGGAAGTACAAAAACACAATATTCAAAACCGGCTCTTTCAAATTTGTTAGCACTTATCACTTAATGTCCATACACTCCACAAATATTCATGAAACAAGTAGCCAAAATGTAGCCAAAGCATTTTAAGCAAAGCTATTGAATCCTCTTTCTTTATATGACCATGCCATGTAATGTGAGATAGATTTCATACCTCAATACTATGTAATGTGGTACCTGGGCTTTCTTGATTCATCGCTTTTACTTGTTTGGCAAGCGCTTGTAATCTTGGAAGTGCACACAACTGATGGAGAATATATTAGTCATCCATTTCACATGTCACGAATTGTCCATCTCTTCGGCACTTGGATTCTCTTGTCTTACACCGTGAAGAAAATCTCTTATTCATTACATTATTTCAAATATCACAATTTTGATTATCTCACTGATCTTTAGCATTTATATGCTACCACCAAGTCTTTCTCTATATATCATTTCATTTCGAAGAAACCAAGATGCTTTTATAGGTATTGTGTTTCTTCTTCTTTCTACTATTCCCAAATCAAATACTCTTCACATAGAGTGTCGTATCTTGCCAACTTTGTATTACCTCTCTCTAAAGTTTTATTATAATAATCATACTCATAGCACACTATAAAACCTTTTTAAATGAGCCTTAAAAAAAAGGTCTCCATAATTAGGAATCCAAAGATGTGCCTTAATATGCCACATCTTTTTAATATATGCAGAATAGAACTTGAGCATCCCATGATAAAAATATGATATCTCTCAACTCATAAAGAGTTAATCTTCGAATCTTTTTGAGTATTGAACTAGACTCAAAAATATAAAATAGTGCTCAGTTCCATCCCGTAAAACATACCATTTAGTGAGTATTCACTTTAGTGACATTTACATCACAATGTAATTTTTTCAGTTGAAAATCAGGTTGACCACCTCTCAATAAAAATTTTGTTTCTCTCAACCCTCAAAGAATTTTTTCTTGAAATCTTTTGTGTTGAAAACTAGACTCAAAAATAAATCATAACATCATAGTGTGAATCCCAAATAATATTTTTCTTCAAAGAAATAAATAAGTGACATTTATATTACAAAATAAATCATACTACAGAATTTCAGGATGAATACTATTTAATAAAATTGTAGTTTTTCTCTAGCATCATGGAGTTTCCCTTTCAAACCAATTTTGTTTGAAAGTAGACACATAATAGTAACACATATATTTCCACAAGCCTATCACTCTTTTAAGTAGGCTTAATAAATATAGATATCCATGTCTTTAATGAAGGCTATACCAAATTGCAGAAAATTCAGGATGACCTCTCTTCAATCCAAAATTTATATTCCTTTCTTCCCATAGATATTTCTCTCTCAAATAAATTTTATTAGAAACGAGACTCAGAATGAAAGTCTAAAAACTTAGTGTGAGCCATAAAACATTCTGTTAATAATAGAAATAAAACCTTGACTCCAATTCATAGAAATAATTTTCGTTGTAGAAAATAATATTTGCGCACCCTTCAATAAATCGATCATATCTTTCAAACCACAACGAATTTATTGATGAAACTTTTTTTTTGTTTGAAAGTATACTCAATTTTATGAGTCACTATAAAATTTCAGCAAAAAATAAAATCATATGATCAGTGGGAAAGATCACGGAACTCAGAAGACAGTTCTTGGATTTTGTAGAGTCAGAACTGACACCCTTTATTGATGAGTCAATAACTTTCTTA
Source organism: Amborella trichopoda (assembly GCF_000471905.2). Next base: position 2,226,631 of record NW_006497511.1, on the reverse strand, counting down.
GGATCTCCCACTGAAATTTTGTAGATAGATCCTACTCTCAAAGACACACAACATTACTGAAGTATGCAATAGAAAAATACATCATTATTTTCTTTATATCACTGCTCCAAAATAGTCTAGAAAACCCATTATGCAGAGTGTCGTTTCTGTGTTTGAATATTCCAATAATTCTTTACTGTGGGTGTATTACTTGACCACAAAAGTCATTAACTTCATTAGCTTTCATATATCTCATTCACAATCTTGATCCAGACTCAGTAAAGAGAAAATGATAACTAATGACATCAAGTATCAATAGTTCTGATACAAATGAAAGAAAGACTAATGCGATCTTGCCGGGGAATATATATTATTTATTTTTATTCTTTTCACCCTTTTTTCTTTTATTTTTCTTTTCTTTTGGCAAATATCACTTATAAGTAGTCTTATTACAATAATTCTTGCTTCAAAGAAAATAAAACTAACAAATCCAAGATCTTAAAAACCTGGATGCTGTAAAACCAATTTTCTTTAAACAAAAAAAATATTCACAATTCTTATGCTTGAGAATATAAAACCAATTTAATTAAATATAGCAAGAAACAAAAAAAAAGGAGAGTGTCAGAGATTACCTCAACCGATCTTATTACACCCCATACCGATTCACCAATATATGATGACGCGAGATCAACGGCTTAGCTTCAATCTCAAATAGGGAAAGCAAATTTCAACCAAACTGAGTATTCACCCTTAAATCTCTAAAAACTCTAACCCCTAAAATTTTGTTGGCTTACCCCTAATTTCCTAACCCTTAGTATTTTTAAAGCATGAGAGAGAAAGTGAGAGACCTAGGGTTGGGTCGTGCCCTTCTAGAGGCTTAGGAGAGAGAAGGTTAAAAAGAGAAAGTTGGAGAGAGAGAGAGACCCAGAGGAGAGAGTGGGGCGTGTCTCTATGGGAGAGAGAGGAGAGAGAGTTGTGGGAGAGAGAAAGGTATAGAGAATATGGAGAGGGTGCATCCTTATTTAAAGAGAAAAATTACGTTTAAAGTTTTTTAGGGTTTCTCAAAGTTTGCCTTTTTCTTGAGATTCAATATGGACCGTTGATCAAGGTGACTTGTGGAGTGAGAAATCTGAGCCCTCCATTCCATAGATGGGCCATCAACATTATGGAAGGTGTTTGGACCAGTATCACCGTTTCTTTAAACCATTTTCCCATCAATATATTTAAATATATTGAATCTTATTTAAATATTATTCATTCCATAAAATAGCATATTCTTTCCCGTACCATTCAAAAATATGTCAAGTCAAGATATGCTTTCAATATTTAGGATAATATGTGGTCAATCTTTTTCATATCTAATAGTAAATCACATACGACAAGATATCTTTCCTAAATCTGAATAGTTTGATAACAAAGCAAACAACCAAGAGGTGGGGCTTGCTACCCATGTGTGGGACGTGTGGGCCCCACCCACATAGTACATGGTGGGCCCATGTGTACTATGGGCTCCCATGATAATTAACAAATTAATTTCTAAAATATTATTCAAATTTTATACTTTTGTAAAATCAATAACTTTATTTTTATAAGTCCAAAAATTATAAATAAAATATCAAAAGACTCATAAAAATTCAAATATTAATTCTAAAACAATTTCTATCATAGAACAAACATGATTAAATTAATATAATGGGAAATTGATCCATATGTTTTAGGACATGAATTAACAATCATAGGGCACTTCACCTTCAACTGTAGACTACGGATCACACTTGCTTTATCAGATTGACCTTGTATATCCCATGACCCACAGTCCAAGTAGGGACTCCTTAGCGGGTCACCAAAGTTTGACTGATGAGCCAAGGGGTCGCAATCCTAGTCTATGGATTTCAAGTTCTCCTCTAGATACGAGTCAAGGTCACCAAGATCTTATGCGACCACAGCCCTATGGCGCATAGGGGTATCTCTCGTACATGCATACGCTTCACCTTAAAAGGTGGATATCTGGCTTTTCCGAACGATCTATCGATATGCATGCCGTGTGATGGATCATGGATGAGGTTTTGGTCCTCGTCTTTATAGGTCCACCATCACACATAAGGGTCACACAGTCCTTCAGCTCATTCATCCAGGTATAAGCTCCGACCTCATTAAGGGATAACCCAAATTCCTTATCGGTTTGTTCTTTATGCCCAAGATACCTTAGATTTTTCAACCGACTGACCCAGATCGAAGCATAGTTCTGTATCTGCAAATATCGTTTACTTAGTATGGTCTACGACGGACCACATTCCCTCTGAGTTCATGTTCCACTATATTGTATTACAAGCATCTATAAGGCCTTTAAAGTCCACATAAACCCAACAAAAAGGACGAATATGGAAACTTGAAGCTGCCAGCTAGGGACAAGTTCAGAACTTCACCAAAGTTAATTTAAATAAAAAAAAACTTAGAGAAAAAAATGAGACTTGTGTGTATAACATAACATATGGAAGACTATTTATGTGTTTCAAAAAATATGTGGGATTTTCGGTAATTTCCTTTTTTAATATAATATGATAGCTTGCTAGTCGACTTGACTGCAATGAGTTGCAAACAGTTAAATGAGTTTCACCAATCGAAAAAAACAATTTTTTTAAAAATGGATCAGTGTAGCGGATCATCCCACCTTCGATCCCATATCGGTTGCCAAATCGCTGATCTAAAAAAATATCGGAAAGTAAACATATAACATCATATGTTATGCATTGTGTAAAATCTACATCACCATTCTTGAATGGCTTAGTTGGGAGCAGCTGTGGCTTTCCGGGTTCGAATCCCGTGTGTGTCTAAAAAAAGAAGGATTTTCTGACATTGGTCGGGATATATGACCAATACTCCACTAGCCCATGAATGTTCAAATGGAAAAAAAAGAAGAAAAAGATAAAAAAAAGGAGAAAAAAAAAAAAAGAAGAGGAAGAAGGAAGGAAGAGGACGTACTCTACTAGCCAATGGACATAGTCTAAGCATGTCTAGATGATGCACTGACCTTCTTCATGATGAGAGGTTGCTGGTCACACTCTCATTTCCTCTCCTTGTCTCTCGTGTTGCCATTACTGCTGCCACTTTTGAGGCAAAGGAGCCCACTAGTGTTAAGTTTAGTCTGTGAATTAAATATGCGGTAGTCAAATAGGCTTTTAGAATTGGGATTTTGCACAAAGAGGCCATTTACTTTGGTAACAAGGAGGTCACAATTATTCTTACTCATTAGATGTCAAATTGGATGACTTGGGGTATGTCATGAAGTTCAAGATTTTTTTTGTTTTCTTCTAAACTTTGAGGCTATTCAATGACATTCTTACAACCACCCATTTTGAAATTAAAGGACAATAATGATTGTGACATCTTTGTACTAAAGATAAATGGTCTCTTTCAATACCTTTCTTTTAGAATTTATATTTTATAATGATATCAAAATAAGTAATATAGTCATCTAGTTTTAACAAAATATAACAATTTGACTTTTAAAACTCAAAATTTCCTAAGCTACTAGCTATAATGAATAGTATAAGCTACTAGCTCTCAGCCGTCAGATCTTCATCAGGTGCTTCAAAATTCATATCACTATCTGAATTTTAATTCTTTTTTACTTAAAATCTAGATCAAAAATTAAAATTTTAGTACTAAGGGTAA
>NW_006497511.1:2195251-2222957 GCF_000471905.2 Amborella trichopoda | reverse complement strand
AAGTTAAAAGTTAAAAGTTAAAAGTAACGTTAAGTAACGTAACGTAACGTAACGTACGTAGTAGTACGTAGTAGTAGGTAGAGTGATGATGAGCTTATACTATTCATTATAGCTAGTAGCTTAGGAAATCGGCTTCCATATATATATATATATATATAGAAATTTCATATATATATAATCCTTATGAAACCATGATTTTGCCATTTATATGATTCCAAATTTTGCACGCCCATTAATCCTCATAATCAATCTTATGGAAAAAAAAAAAAAAATTCAATTTGCACATTAGATATGGTCAAAATTAGTACTTTCCAACAATGAATCTCGACCGTCCATTCAATGAATTTCAAGATCTAGGCCTTGACAAATTAAAAATCACTTTTTTCTTTTTTTAGCATTGTTAATCTAATGATGATAACACTATAATAAGAAAATCCTTTTGAGCCCTATATCTAACCTTCTCACTAAAATGGACGCCTTATATTGTTTGGGCTAGAAAAATACTTTTTAGGAATTTTTTTTTTCGAAATTTTCTTTTTTGTGATTATTCTTTAGAATGAACAGAGTATACATCTAAAAAATTGTGTCACAAAATATCTCTAGCATGGTTTTTTAATGTGGTTGCATTATATTTTGATACAATTGTTGCATGAATTCATTGATATATATATATATATATGGAAATGATCCAATGCGACGGTTGTATAGTAGTATAATGCAACCACACCTCCAGAAAACCATATTTTTGGCATTTGTATGATCCCAAATTTTACACATACATTCTCTGCATCATCATAATCAATCCTATGAAAAAAGAATTTCAATTTGCATGCTAGATATGGTCAAAATTAGTACCCATCCAACAATGAATCTCGACCATCCATTTTGTGAATATCAAGATCAAGGCCTTAACAAATTCAAAATCACTGTTTTCTATTTTAACATTATTAATCTAATGATGATAACACTATTTAAACATTATGGGAATAAAAAAATGCTTTTGAGGACTATATCTAACCATCGAAATAAAATGGATGGCTTATATTAATTAGGCTAGAATGAAAACTTTTTAAAGCATTTTTTCAAAATTTTCTTTTTTGTGATTGTTCTTCATAATGAAAGGAGTATACATTTAAAAATTTGTATCAAACAAATATCTCTAACATAATTTTTTAAAATGATTGCATTATACTACTATACAACTATTGCAAGAAATAAAACAAAAGGCCGTAGCCTCAAAAGCCTTCAAACCTAACCATATTTTCAATCACCCCCATCCTTCGCGCGTGAAGTTCTGCGAACATCTAACCTAACCATATTTTTCAATCACCACCATTCCTCCCGCGTGAAGCTCTGCGAACATCTCGCTCTCCCGCTCCTCTGCTGTGCCTCTGCAAAGGGTTGCCTCTCTCTTGCTCTCCCTCTCTTCCCATCTGCAAAACGCGTGAGCTCTGGACCAGGCAAAGCTCTGCGAACGTCTCGCTCTCCAGCTCTCTCGCTCGCCCTCTCTTTGCCCTCTGTAAAGCTCCTGGACTAGGCAAAGTTCTTCTGCAGCAAACAAACGGGTGAGTGACCTCTAGATTGTATCCCCGTTTGGATGTTTTCTTTGCTCGAACAATCCGACCCCAAATCAAGAATAAAACCCTTTTTTAAAAAGAGAAACTCATTTTTTTTAAAAAACCCCAAATTGAATAGTTTCAATGAAACCCTACATTTTTTCCTAATGAATAACCAAAAATAGGAGAGGAAATCATAATCACAGAAATTGAAAGAGAAAACTACATATGGGAGAGGAAATTTTGGTTTGGTTAAAAATAAATTATGTGATTTCAGATTATCACAATTTAAATCGAACCCCTATCATGAATAAGCCCAAATTGAAGAGTTTCAATGCACCCTTATCACAACTGGGGTTTTTCTGATAACTAGTAACTTGACATTTGTATTTTTCTGATTTTGGGTTCTAGGTGGAGTAAAGTTGCTGTTTTTTTCTTTTACTTTTTTGGATGATGGATTTGTGAATTGTTTTTTATTTTGCTTTTATTGGGTATGAATTTGCATTTTTGTTGTGCAGGATTTCTTATATTCTCTTTTATCAGAGATATGTTGGATTTTATTTGCTATTGGTATGAGAAGCTGTTTCATGGAGTATGTTGTTTATCTGTGATTTTTTGCATTCTTTGAACTCAAATTTCGGCCTCCCAAATGCCGGTTTTCTTCTTTTTTCTGCTATTTTCTGGTGTAAGTGTTATATATTATGTTTTTCTGTGGAATTGAGATGTTGTTTCATGGAATTTGTTGTTGCACTATGAATTATTGTAGTCTTTGAACTAAAAAATTGTTCGATTTCTATAGAGGTTGTGTTTTTTGAACTCAAAATTGTTTGACTGTTGTAGAGGGACCATTGGCTTATATTTATTTATAAATTTGATGGGGTAACGCCTTTGAATCTGATTGCTGTTTGATGCTCTGATCCTCTCTATCTTTCACCCATGGTTTATATTTGTTAATTTCAAAAATTTTCACTAAGTAGTTTTATTATTTGTGAATTTGATAAATTGTCATTTGGTTTGCTTTGTTTTGTTGAGAAAGGAGGATGAGCTCCTTTTAGAATTCATTTACCAAAAGAAAGAACATCTTTGAATTTCTACTTCAATTTCTTTTTGCACTAGAAGAGGTTGTTTTTAGTGACTTAAAGGAACAAGTTCCTAATGCGTCATGGGCTTCAACATTTCTCTGTAATTTTTATTTTATTTAAAAAAAATCAAGTCCAAGTTATGACTTCTAAAAGGTGGATTCTCTCTTTATTATGGCCTCTTTAATTGATAATCAATGCTTTTTACTATGGGTTTCTGGAAATCCTCTCCCAGAATACTATAGGTATCTGCATCTTCTCATTTACTGATTTATTGAGTTGCTTTTTTGTGAGGGAGAATGTTTTATTGAGTAGCTTTTCCTTCTTTGGATGCTCACTAGAACGCTCACTAGAAACTCCAAATGAAGCTAAGTCCAAGTGTAATATGTGAGTTCGAAGTTAGAAGATCAGACTTCCCACTGCACTTTGCTTTTTTGGGTATTGGAAGTTGTTCGAAGGTAGAAGTTTTGAACTGACTTTTTGTGTGTGAATGGAAAGTATGCATGTCTTACACATATTTTAGGATATTTTCTTTCCTTTTTTGTTTATTGGAGAGGTCGTGTAATGCATCAACTACTTTATAGATTATGGAACTTCTCCAACAAGATCAAGACATAAATCTTTTTCTCTACATGGTATGAGAGCCTTGTCCGGATTAATCCGATTTGTTCTGTCATGCTATGTTTTCTTTTTCTTTTTCTTTTGGGTGAAGGCATTTTACAGTGGAAAATCAGCAGATCTGGTGGTTTTCTTTTGAGTACATTTATGGTTCACTTCTCTGATACATGCTAAGGATCTCTCATCCCTTTCAGTCGCTTGTTTTTCTCATATTGCGTTTGTTCCTTCAGACCTCAAAGTGAGGTTTGAAAATGTCATAAATTTATATTTTCCAAAATTGGGGTTGAAATGAGAATGCAGAAAACCTCCAAATTCTAAGGCCTTGGCGTAAAATGACTAGAAATGTGAAAAGTTTTAAGTTTATATTATTCTCCTACGAGAGTACATTGTTCAAATACTCCCTTGATTAGAAGATTTACTTTGGGAGGATTTTTAGATCTGAAATTTTGGAACCACCTAATAACCATTAGATTATTGTTTTCTATCACTTAGATCTCACCTTCCCAAAGTTAGATGATCTCTATTCAATCTTGACCTTTTTTTTTTTTGAAGGGCATAGAGAATGCAATTTAGAAATTCTTCTTATTGAGTTTAGCCTATATATTGAAAATATCATTTCTCTAAAGTTTGGGATTCTAAAATTATTCCAATAGTGGGTTTAAGAGGTGGAGTAAATAGACATTATACTCCCCAAAAAGTAGGAAATCTTTTGCCAATTCTGAATATTATTTCTCTATCTCGTATGAAGAACATATCGGATTTGGTTTTGCTAGAGTGGAGCGGGAGAAATATGGGTGGCATCGGGTCAGGTCCGGTCTGGTCGGACCTGGACCTAGACTCGAACATGGAGATGCGACCCAAAAATTAAAGGAAAAAGTTTATATCAGGATGCTACCTTATAATGTCGAACTACGGATGCCCCTCAAAATCCATCGAAAAAGGTAGTTTTAATGTTGAAAAACCCTTTGATTAATCACCTCGACATCGAGATGTATGACTATGAAAAATAAAAAGATTTTAAGTCTTAGAAATAATGTATTTTACAATATATTATCTACACCATCCATTTTCAAGATTTTAATATGTTTATAGATCTACTTGATTTTAACCATTTTTTAAATTTAAAATTTTATAATTAGATATAAAAATAGATTTTGAGATAATCCTAAGAACATTTTGCATCACAATTATATACCATGATAAAATTTGAAGGTGCACCTTACCTCTACACCTACAAATGCATCCGTATGCAAACTGCATCCAAAATTAAAATATCTGTGTATTATTTAAATATATTTCATATATCATGAACCAAAAAATATTACCAGACCTAGACACATACCTCAATAGTCCTCATGTCCAAGATTTGGACCGAGACCCAACCCATCGGGTTTAAAAGGCCCATACTGAGACCCAGATCAAATCTACCCCTCAGGTACTGGGTGGGGTCAAAAAGAAGGGAATCCCCTCAATTCCCTCTTGATCACGCTTTCACCACTCTTCACCTACTCTCTCATGGCTATTTATTTATTTGTTATTTTCCTCACCCTTAAAACTAACTAACTGCCCACCTCGAGTTTCTTCAATTCACAAGAACCTACTCTTGTTGTGAAACGCCAAGAGAGTTTTGATCTTTCAAACTATGATATATCTATTTCCCCTACAAATAATATAGAAAGGAAAAGGAAAGAGAGAAGAAAGGTTATACAGGCTCATGTGGCAGGTATGAACATCTTTTCCTTTGCCCCGCCTTTGATGACCCAGATTCTAGAGAGAGAAATTGCACTCTGAAACCCCCTCTGATCACCCAGATTCCCTTAATAATTCTTATTACTAACCACAATTTTATTTTAGAGAGAGAAATTGCATTTTTAGCTGCTCCTTTGCACGTTTAATTCTTCAATCTGCAATTTTGTTTTCATGAAGAGTTGAGAGGTGGAAAAAGATGAACAGTGGGTACTTCCAAGAGCGTTTGAGAGCCCTTTTAGCTACTAAGCGCTGGGACTACTGTGTGTATTGGAAACCCAGCAACGACTAGAGGTGAGCTCATACCATTGTTGCTTCTAAGAGAGAGAGGTTCTTCTCTGTTTTTGTTGTAATTGGGGAAAACTTATATTTTATAAATAAATTATGATTGATCTGAAAATTTATGTTTAGGAGTATTGAATGGGTGGGGTGTTGCTGCGGGGGAGCTACTGAAAATGGACATAGTGAGAATGGTTTGGTGGGGTCTTTTGCATCTAAATTTTATTGCAGGGATACAGTTTTACCCCACCCACCCACCCAGTCCTGCCACCTTCTCTTGGCGTCGCCTACCTCCATCCCTTTGGACTCTGCTGCTGTTGGGTAACCTAACCAACCAATTTCATTGATCGATTGATTCGGGTCCACCTTAATTCTTATTCTGTCAAAAAAAATCAGGGTTTATGCACAGGTGCTTTTGTCCGGGCAAGCCAGATGGATTAATAATAATACTCAACCCACCCACCTAACGGATTGCAGTGTATTGATACAACTCTTCTTCATTCTTTCTTAGTTTTTGGAAGAGATGGCATTCAGTTTCTTTGTTTGTTTAGGATTGCAGTGTATTAATAATACTCTTATTCATTCTTTCTTAGTTTTTGGAAGAGATGGCATTCAGTTTCTTTGTTTGTTTAATCGTGCAGGAAGTGGGGGCTAATACAAATAATAATAATACAAGGGCATTCATTCCGGTTTCTGGAGGAGGCCTTGTGGAGCTGTTTGCTTGTGATAATGTGAAGCACCTGCTCTTTCTCTGTCTTACTCTTTGTTTTGTACTCCATCTACAATGGAATTCAGAAGGCGACGGCCTCTCCATTTCATCCTTGTTTATTTTATTATTTTTTTGAAAATGCACGAAATAATTATATTATATTATATAAAACAGATATTTTGACAAGTTTAAGCAATTAGGGAAAAGAAAAACATATCGAAAAAGGAGTTCTCAAGAGTGTTTGATTTGATAATATGATAACAATAGGTATCAGAGGATCGTGAGGTGATTGAGTTTGTTATGGAGGAGCAGTGGCCTGCAAATTGGCCCCTTGAACACCCTCTCCATCAAGAATCTTGGCAGCAGCAGAGGCAGGAAGCGATGATGATATCTTCTTCTTCATCTTCCGCCATAAAGGAAATACCTTTCCATTTCTCATCGGAAAACTTAGCCAGAAACCACCAAAGTTTCGAGCCCCAATCCCCCACAGACCTACAGGAAGATTATGAAAGAAGATACTACCACCGTCACCACCAAATGCTCGGCAGCAGGCAAAAGGACTTCCATCACCACCCCCCATGGACTGGTGTCCCTTCTCCTTTGGATTGGGGGTCGTATGGCCAACAGCAGTTGAGGAACAACAACGTTCTCTTTGATGGCTCTGCCGACTCCACGCTCTCAGATGACATGATGAAGCCTCCAATCTCCTTCCCCAATCTTAAATCGACATCATCCTCATCACAGGTGACGTAGGAGGTGAGCAGAGGGGTGACTCTTATCTCTGACTGCAGCGAGGATGATGACGAATAAAAGGGAAAGCCTGGAAGGAAACATCAGTCTAAGAACCTGGTGGCTGAGAGGAAGAGAAGGAAGAAGCTTAGTGAAAGGCTCTATGCCCTCCGCTCCCTCGTGCCCAAGATCACCAAGGCAGGCCAACAAGACAACCCAACCCCTTCTCTCTTTTTTTTTTTTTTCAAACTGTAAACTCTCATTTTTATAATTTGTTTCAGTCTTTTTTCCATCTTCCTTTATTCATCTTTCAACTATGCTCTCATTCTTTTTCGAAGTAAACATATGTAATTTTGTGGGTATGAGATTGTTTGTAGATGGACAGGGCATCCATCTTGGGTGATGCCATAGAGTATGTAAAGGAGCTGCAGATGCTAGTGAAGGCGCTGCAGGAGGAGTTGGATGAGACAACTGAGGAAGAGCAGCAACAGCAACAGCAAGGGAACGAAGGCGATGGTGTTGCTCCTTCGGCTACGACCCCTTCCTCTGATAGCAACAACCATGGCGGCTTGAACGTCATGGAGGAGCGGGTTGAGGAATCCTCATCCACTACTCATCACCTGCTGCATATCCCCAACATCAACAATGACTCTTCCGATGACAAGGCTCAACAGCAGCAAATGGAGGTATGTCCGATCTCGGAGCAGATATCACTACTCGCTCCTTCTCTTCTTCATCTCTCTGCATTACTTAATCTCCAAAACCTCCTAATAGTGAAATAAGGAATGGTGATTTGTTTTTTGTTTGTTTTTAGGTTCAGGTTGAGGTGAACCAAGTAAGCGCCCATGAGTTCAACCTGAAGATATTTTGCAAGAAAAGCAGTGGTGGTTTTGCGAGGCTAATGGAGGCCATGGATGCCTTGGGCCTCGAAGTAATCCACGTTAGTATCACTACTTACATGAGCCTCGTTCTTAATGTCTTCAAAGTCGAGGTATGTCTCAGCAATCCTTTCTCTGGGACAGAGCCGCCTCCCTCCCGGTTTTGAGAATGCAAATTGGTGTGCTTGTGTTGTTGCCAATGTAGGATAACGAAGCTATACAGGCAGAGCATGTGAGGGATTCACTTCTGGAGCTCACCTACAATCCCAATGGCTGGCCTTCCCCTGTACATAAATTGTAGCATGTCCACTTACGCGAGCTTCCGCCACCAATCGGCGCCGCCAACTTCTCCAACACCCATATTTGATATGGTTGTTTCATATATAATGCTTTGAATATTTTAGTCTAAGATTTTTCTTCTTTCTTGAAATTAACCATATCAAGCAGTTTTAAATCACTCACTTTGTCTGAATTATGAACTTAATTTGTTTAAACCAATGGTTTAAAGAGTGGATCGGTGACTTGGATCGGGCATCTCAAAAACCGATCTGGATCAGCGAATTGGCGATTTGGATCGAGAATCGGCTGAATCGGTCGGATTAAAGCTTCAAAAAAATCTTAAAAAATTATTAAAATTCATTGTAAATATTGTTTTTTAAGAATCCAATAAGAAATGAAGGTACTACATTATTAACTTTCATTTTTTTCATTAATTTGTGAATATTGAGATGCTCTTTCCCTGTATAAATTTATGTTAACCATTAAATTTGCATTACATAAAAGAAAAATCATAGAATTATCATAGGTAAAATATATAATTATACATGGACTATTATAAAGAGTAGACTAATCAATGAAAGAATGGCCATTAAAATCTCGTTTTGGCGAAAAACCCTAATCTGCTAAAAAAATCCAAATTATTACAGCCTAACTAATTATAATCCAAAATTATTAAAACCTAATTAATTATAATATTTTATATTGAAATTATAATTATTAGTTTACATTTTATAATTATTTTATTAGACAAATAATAACAAATTAAAATTTTTTTATAATATTATCTAATTTAAAATGTATTATTGATAACTATAAGAAAAATAGTACATTACATGATTTATATTGTAAAAATTAATAAATAAAATAAGAGATTTGGTTATCAATGTAAAAATTAATAAAATGCGTAAAAGTTTTGGAAATAACACTTCAATTTTTAAAAAAATTATTTTTTTAGGTTTTTATAATAAATTTAGTGAAAGAGATTGTGAGTAGAAAGATAGAGATTTCAAATAGGATAAGTTTTTTATGTTTTTTTTTTTTATGCCTTTCTTATTATTTAAAAAAATAATTATACCACTATATACAACAAAAATTAACTGCTATACAAAAAATTAACCTTTTTATTTTTCATTTTTTATTCTTTTTATATTATTTACAAAAATATTTATACAATATATACAACAAAAACTATACAACACAAAAATAACGCCCACGGGAGGATTCGACCTTGAGAGGTCACATGAAGAAGCAAAGGTCTTAACCACCATGACACTTCACCATATGCGGTTATAACTTGATGATTAATAGAATATATTTAAATTCCCTTTTCATTTAATGATGTTTGGGAATTATCCCATATCGAAAGATGGGTATTCTACTTTGGTATATAAATACCTATGTAATATAGATTAATATGTTTGTGTAGAAATATTAGGGTAATCTCACACGTGTCGCATGCGTGCACGTGCGTGTCGTACACGGGTACGTGCGTGTCGCACGCGTGCAGGGGCGTGTCGCATGCGTGCAGGAAGGGAATCGGGTAGAACTGGATTGGAACCGGCGGTTCTCCTCTAGAACCGGGCGGTTCCCAATTTTGTATCGGAACCGGCGCGGGCTGTGCCTGTACCCGAGTCGAACCGGGCAAGTTCGGTTCGACTCGCGGTTTTTAAAACACTGGTTTAAATTGCATCATGCTATTGTGGGGTTTGAATTGTTTAATGATAGCTTATTGCTAATGGTATTCGATATGCAAACCTTGAAACCATTTCATTTCATGCAGATTTTTATCATTTTTTTAAAGAAATCTTATCGGATTAAATTCTCGCCCATGCTTTTGCTCTTTATGATACTTAAAAGGCATTGTGATGAGGATGTGATGCCTTGAGTTCTATTCCTAATATGGGCATGAGCAGAGGACCTCTTCCCTCGTGTGACTATTTATACATTAAAAACATAAATATATAAGACAATCCTCTCACACAAAATGCCATAGAGTTGAGACAAAGGTGTTAATTAGCAAAGTTCATGGGTGTTTTGTCATAACTAGAGTGGCATGTAGATAACAAATTTATCCGTGGAACAACATCAAAGCCGTTCTTGTCTTAACATGAACATTCATGTTTTTTACTTCTTGCTTTCTCTGTTCTTTCAATACGGTTCTTATTTTTTCTCTCTTCATGGTGATTTCTTATTTTCAAATTGGAAGTTGTAGCACTCGCATCAAGCACGGTGTACATTGAATTTAACGTAATTTTGGACCATCAATTTTCAAGATTTTTAAGTTTTCATAGATGTGCTCAATCTATACTATTTTTAAAGCTTTAAATTTTATATTTTCATCTTTAACGTAATTTTGGACCATTAATTTTCAAGATTTTCATGTTTTCATAAATCTGCACGATCTATATTATTTTAAAGCTTTAAATTTTATAATCAAAGATAAAAATATATTTTAAGACTATCACAAATATTTTTAGTATTGAAACCACATTTTTCGACACTATTTGAATGTGCAGTTTACTTTGATTGTATAGATCCTCGGCTCTACCCTTTATGTAATGATTGTATTTTTCCTAAATTTAATAGTAGATTTATTTTAATACTATATGGATACTAAAAAACAGAAAAAAATCGGCCCCTTGCCGGTTCTTTTTTGGGCAGTTTTGGTGATCGGCCGGTATTTTAAAAATAAAAATTCAAAAAACTATCTATAAAATATATGAAATAAGGAATTTGATTTGTAATACATTTTTTAATATTTTTTACATTATGTTAAATATTTAAAATTGCTTTGCTCATTAATACTCACTTTAATATCTATTTTTTCATTAATTTTCAACTTCATTTGAATGTGTTTTGTTTTAATCATTCTTTATATGTTTTTCTTATTTTAGTAGATTTGTTTTTGCATATTTTTCATTTTTGTCAACAATTTTTTGGCTGCATGGATTGTGCTCCATTAGAATGGTTGAATCGACCGATTTACTGATTACACTGATTAAACCACTTCCGGCTCCTTTTTCAGTTAACCGTTCCGGTTTGATTTTAAAAACACTGAGTAAAAGGCATGTCCGTCGAAATGATGCCTTCTCCTCTAGATTGAAGAATGAAGTAATCAACATTCCTCCTCTAGATTGAAGTAATGAACATCAAGTCAAGGCCTAAAGACAAGGGCAAGGCCTGGGCTGTCAACTTGGCGAGGCCATCATTCGAGGAGGGTCACTACATTGAGATTAAAACCATGCTTTTGACCGCTCTGTTCCAAGGGGGAACCGAATAATGAAAAGACTTACACCAGGTGTAGGCATCCCGATTAAGAAACCCAACCAATAAGCACGTTGTTGAAGAAAATAACCAAAGGAATTGATGCAGATGGATGGACGTAATGTTTTTATTTTAAATTTTTAGGAGACTTAATTTGTTAGAGATAATTGTTAGAAATAGGATTAATATGTTTTTCTTTTTTGGTTAGTTTGATAAAGTTTAATTTTTAGCAAGTTACTTTTAAAGATAATGAGAAAGAAAGTCTTTTTTGTTTAAGTCAACTTTAGGAAGGTTTCTAATTAGATGGGGTTTATTATTTAGTTGGGGATGTAGATAAACGCATCTAAAGGCAATATATTGTTTGGTTAGTTATTATTTAGTAGGCAAATATTTTAGGAGACTTTGGAAGTGAATAAAATGAAAATGACCCATTATAATAGATGGTTATGTTTTGATGAAAGGAAAAAGGAAACATCAACAATTTAGAGAGAGAGAACCTTTGTGATTTTTTTTTTTTCTTTTCTTTTTGTGTGTTTCTTGTTACAAGTATGCAGTAGGAGGTCTCAACTGTCTGTTATCGTGCCTTCTTGCGATATCTTCTATATTGTTTTTTTTCTCTCTAAAACGTAACTTTATCGTTGGTTATTGGATGCTTGTGATTTTTCATATACGTGAGCTAGTATCTGAGCATCGGTTCTTGTGGATCCTGGTGTTCATCACTAAGGCATCATGGTTGATGAATATGGTTAACAACCGAATACCGGGAATAAGCCCGTCCAGCAAGAACGAGACATTCAAAATATTTAGTTAGAAAATATGAGAAGGCAAGTTGAGGAGCTGACCCAGCGTTTAGCGCAAAACCAGTCTCGGCACACTATGATTAACGGTAGTAAGTCAAAAGCTGTATTCAAGAACCCGATCTATGCATGTGCTCCACGTCTGAAGCCTCATGTTCGGGAAAATAGATCTTAGGATTTAGTTGATCTACATGATTTGAAAGAGAACGAGGTTAATTTTGGCCTAGTTCGTATCGAAAATCAGCAAGTTGTAGATGTGCCACCAGTTTTTGTTACATATTTAAGTGAAGAATAACATTTCGTACGAAATAAGATCTACGATGATAATCAAGATTTCATGGTTGAATTGATATTTGATGAGGAAAAAGTTGAAGCACTCAAAGGAGAATAGATATGTGAAGTTATCGGTTCAGTCTTAGAATCTAACACTAATATTAAAGATACACTCGTGATGTGTTCCAATCTTGACAAATTTAGCAGGGCTAAATGGATGAACTGATTCAATTTCAATAAGTATATGTGGCGGAACATATTTTATTGACATACAATGATCCTTTCCTCGAGGGTTTCTTAGTTTCAATGCACGATCACTATGTTTTGATTAGTGTAGTAACCCGCAAACCCTAAGATAGTGTTTATAATATTCGAGTTAACTGACATAGACTTCATCTTAACTTATTTCAAAACTCGAGAATGAGCTTTCTCCAAATAGGGGAAAATGATACATATCAAGAGATTGATGGATTCAATATTAATTTTAAGGGACCTTTATTACTTCGTTATTTTCTTTATGAATATATTTTTGTTTTTATCTTGTTAGGGATAAATATTAGAAATAGGATTACAATGTTTTTTGTTTTTTGGTTAGTTTGATAAAATCAATTTCTAGCAAGCTTTTTCTAATAGAATAAGAGATCATTTTTTCAGGAAAGATAAGTCCTTTTTTATATCCGCATTTCTTTCTTTGTGTGTGAGCTTTCTTTGAGGAAGGTTTCTACTTATATGAGGTTTTATCATTTGGGTGGGGACGTGGATAGAAGCATCTAAAGACAAACTTGCTGCCGGCTCTTCTCGAGGGGGTGTTTCTGAGACTGTTGCACCATCTCAAGCGAAAGGGAAGCGGGCTGCCACGGCTATTCCTCGTGCACCAACTCGTCTTGCAGCACGGGATTCGAAGCGCAAGGGGCCTAAGCTTCCATTGGTTCGGGAGCCGGTCGATGGTTCTTCGCCACCTGCTTCCTTAGAGTCCTATGTGTCTTCGGTGGTCTCAGATTCACCTTCTGCTCTGAAGGATTCAACTTCTCTTTCACCTGAGCCTTCTTCTAGCTCCTCAGAGGTTCCAGCAGGTGTCAGGAAGTGAGGCCTGCAACTGAGGGAGAGGGTCCAGTCCCAATGGAGATCAATGGGGCTGGCAATGCAAGCCTTGAGGGTGCTGCTCAAGGTGAGGAAATTGCTGTGGCCTAGGAAGCTGCTGCACTTACTGAAGCAGAGGATGCAGTCATGTAAGGGGCAACCCAAACTCTGCTCAAAACAGGGGGGCCCGTGGTGATAGAGGAGGCTGGGGCTTCAGAGACTGAAGAAGGGCTACCCAAGCAGCAGGAAGTCGTTGCCTTGAGCAACCTAGCTATAGAAGAGGTCGAAGAGCCATGACATCTTCAAGGGGTTGAACTCGTAGGCTCAGAGGCGATACCCCTGTTTGCAAAAGAGGCAGACCTTGTGGAAGAGCCTGTAGCTGAAATGATTGTCCTGGCGGATAAGGGCGAAGAAGGAGAGGGGAGAGGCGTCGCACCTACCGAGGCAGAGGTGGGGGTTCAAGAAGAGAGGAAGCAAGAAAAAGACACCACCCCGGGAGAGGAGGCTACCGTGGTGCACTATGATACTGAGGCGGTAGCTCCAGGAGGGAGGTCGCCCTTGCTTGGGTTGAGGCTGCGGAGCCTACAGAGGGCGACGCTGCAGCACCTGAACATGTGAGGGTCGAGCCCGAAGAGGTCATGGAGGGGATTTGAGTGAGAGGGCTGTTGCTGAGATACCAGGGCAGCCTGAGGTTGCCCCTGAATCTGGGGAGCCTGAGGCCTTGGGTTTCGTGGTCTCTCCCGAGACGCCAGTGACCCATCTGGCCACTGTTCCTGTGAGTCCCCTGGCTGCAGCTGGGGATTCTCCTGCTGTAGTCATGCGTGCTGCGCCGCCTAGGCCCATCCTCAGTGGAATGCCTGGAATTATCATGGAGATGCTTTGGGTAGGTGTTCAAAACCTGAAGGAGCTACCCCTGGCAGAGCTTGGTGGCACGTTCACGCAACTGAGGCAGCTTGCCCTAGGGAGCGCACCAGAGGCCATCCCGTATTTTGACAAAATCGTGAATGAGCTGGAGGGATGGAGGGTGAAGGCTTTGCAAGAGAAAGAGATTGTAGTGCAATTAGGGGGCTACTAGTTAGAGTCCTTGGAAGCCTCACTGGCACACAACTGTGAACTGATGGAGGCCCAACTACAAGAGAGGGAGGCTATTGTCTCTCATAGTTTCGCCCCTACTAAGAAGGCTATAACACACCACAACAGGGTAAAGGCCCTGAAGGCGAAAATAGCCAAGTGGGCACGAGAACTTGAAAAACTGGAGAAGAAGATGGCAGCTTGGGGGGGCTGAGGATAAGGAGCTGGGTCTGAAGCTGCATGACCTCAAATACTCCTTGGGCAAAACATTGATCTTGGTGGAGCATGAGGCCAGGCTGGTGGACTGAGAGGAGATATCCAGCAGGCGAAGGCATCGACCGAAGTGTGCAGGGGAAAGGTCAATGAGATCATTAACCATTTTTTACAGTGCCTTCTTTCTCTTCTTCTTCTTCTCATTTCTTCTATTGTAAAGGAAAGGATGATTGTAATGCCCCCTTGATTTATGAATGAAATAGCTATTTCCTCTTTATGTGTGATGCATGTCTTTTACTCTTCCTTCTCTTTCGGCTTCATTGTTTCTGCCCTTTCACAGTGTAAGACAAAAAAGAATAGCCCACTCCTTGCTTGTCTTATGACAGCTTGCTGTGGCTTCAATGACCTCGAATGGGGGAGCATTTGCTTCCTCACCCCTTAGTGTTTGATTAGACAGGGGCTCATAATTCATAGTTCTCATGATTTGGTGAACTTGTTTGTTGTAAATACTCCAATCTAGGGGATCCTTGGCTTCAATCCGGGGTGCATTGCTCTTGAGCTGATCATAGGTCTTAGTCTCAGGGACAAACTCCTTTAAGCGCTTTGAAGCAACGCGCATAACCTCCAACTGATTCTGGAGACTTCGAACCTCACTTCTTAGCTCTTCCATGGGGTCTCGTTCCTGAGAGCCAGAGGGCTGACCCGTGCTTGCTTGCCCTTCTCCGAGAGCATTTGAGAAGTGTAAGGCTTCTTTTGGTTATTGATGATCTCCTTGTTTAAGGAGGATGGGATTTAGAGTACCTTTCTTGGTGGTTGGTATGACAGTTTTGCTTCTAGGAGAGTAATGGGCACATGCAGGACCTTTTGCTGGCCCGGTGTGTAGGTCACCCTCGGTGCTGGAAGGTCTAACTGTAGGGCTTTCTCAGCCTCAGGAGTTGCTTCTGGCTCATTATTTTGTTCTGGCAAATTAGAAGTGGAGTTAGAGGGGGAAGCTTCATCTTCGGGGGATGACACGATGACCTCAGAGATGTGGCAAGGTATACTTGGATAAATTAGAGTCAAAGGGAGGATCTTACCTTGTCTTTCCTTCTCTTTGAACATATCCGTAATCATTCGCCCAAGGTCCTCGACATCATCATGAGAAAAGGGTCCTATCTCTCTCACAGGCTTCCAAGCATAATCCTTTGGCCTTTCTGGTGCTGGAAGATCCGTGGAATAGTACTTAACGTCAGCATAGTGAGTCTTGGCTACAGGGAACGACCTCTTATCAGCATAGACCGTGTGTTGTCTCCCATCTCGACTGTATTTGAAGCATTGGTGGAGTGTGGACGGAACCACCCCCTGATTGTGAAGCCAAGGGCCTCCGAGCAAGACATTGTAAGATGTATCAGTGTCGATTACGTGAAACTGAGCATAATCACCGATCTTTAGGCGAAGACGAACTGTTCCAACTGGCTTTTCTCTTGATTGGTTGAACCCTTGCACAGTGATGTGGGTAGGAGTGAGGTCCCCAGATCCTAATCCCAATTAGGTGAGGATCCTTCTTGGGATTAGGTTGACTGCTGACCCTCCATCCAGCATAATCCGATCGATAGGGCAGGCATGTAATTCACCAGTCATGAAGAGGGGGCGATTGTGAAATTTTTCTCCCAACTGAAGGTCATATTTATAAAAGGTGATCACTAAGTACCCACTCAGGATGGCTGGGTCCACCTCAATAGGCTCTACTTCAGTCTAGTACACCTCCGGGTTAGAACGGGCTTGAACCAGGGCCATACGGTAGTCTCTAGACAACATAAGGGCGTCATAGATACTTGGAAGGGCTGGAAGCTTTTTCAAATGCCCAACTACGTCATATTTCACCTTATCATCATCATCCTTCTACGATGTTGTTCATGTCACTGGTTTAGGTGGTAGGGTAGGTTTAGAAGCAGGTTTTGGTTTGTGATACTGGCTGACTTTGTTGTTCGGCAGGTGCGATCTGGGTTGATGGGGAAGTAATAGAGATTTGTGTTAGGGATGTGGAGGCCTGAGGTTGAGGCTTAGGGAAAAGTGAAGGATCATGAAACTCGAGGACCTTGAGCTTCTGAGGTGTGGGCTGTAGCTTCTTCCCTGATTTTAGGCTCATTTGCCCCGTGCTGGATGATACTTCCGAGATCTGAACCATATGGGAGGCATCATTGGAACATGAGCTTGAAGATGGCTCGGTGTTGGCTTGGGCTGCTAGGGCATCAGCGACGGTTAAGAATCCAACTGTGTGGGCCAACATCGTTTTTAGGCGCTTCGGGTGCGACCTGCTGATCTTGATGCCTTCGAGCTTTTTATTTAGAGCTTCGAAGTCTGGACATTGCTGAGCTGTACCTATGAAAGAGATAAAAGAAAAGGGAGGAGAAGAAGAAGAGGTGGAGTTAGAGTGTTCAGGGCAGCTTTTTACGTCGTCGCCAGAATTGGACGTGTGTAGGGGGTATTTTAAGTCTTGCCTTAGCTTTGACTGTTGGGGATCCTTTTAACGTCGCCCGCATAGGATGAGTCCCGAGCAATTGATGACTCAGGGACGTCCACCTGATTGGACGATGGGATAAGGAGAGTTGCGCCTGGGATGAAGTCTTGTAAGGTCGGCAGTGGAGGAAGGGGTTTGAGGAATTGCTCCTCAACTGGTGGTTGAGGGATATAGCTCCTTCGGCGAGTTGACCTGGGCGCTCGTCTCCTTCTAAATCCCTTGGGAGGTGTTTGGTCTGTCTTATCGGGCTGATGAGTAGCCCTAGCTTCGCGGACTGCCTCATGCGTCTGGGACTTGAGCCTACTTCGTCTACGGTAGACTTCCCAATGTTGAGGAGTTAAGGGCTCTGAAGGGTCTAGTGTATGCTCATAGGGGACCTGTAATGAGATTTCCTCTTGGACGGGAGTGATGGCTTGGAAGCGTTATGGGAGAATAGCACAAACAATGTATCCTTTTTGTACCTTCTCCGCGACTTCAGCTTTGAACCCAAAGATTCCTTTAGCTCATGACCCCATACCTGGTGATATGAGCACCAGAGATTTTCCATACCCTGGGAAAGACGCCTAGGTTTCCAGGCGGGCTTGGGAGTGACAAGATGCTGTTGGAGTATCGCCACGAAGAGGGCTCGCTGAGGGTCTAGTGCACTTCCTTGAGCTTGTGTTGGGAGGCATTCTTGCACTAGTAGAGCAGGGACTTGAGGGTGTCCTTTTGAGTTACCATGAACTTCTTGGTGGTGCTACATCTTCTTTGCCAAGAGCTTGTGGAAGTTAGTACGTTCGCTCAGGTCATGGCCTCATATCAGATGATACGGACATTAGAGGTTCTCAATTCCTGGAGGCAGCAACTTGGGCTGCCTTGTCGGCTTCAGTATGTTGAGACCTTCTTTGAGCATTATGGAGAATACTGCACGAAGGACAGTAGGTGCCTCATCTTCCTCTTGGATTGTCGCTACGTGGGAAGCCTCAATTGCCTCGAATGCTTTCTTTAACTCTTCGAGCTTTATCTGACCCTTGTTAATAAGGGCTCCAATAATGTCTTTGAGCGTATAAAACTTTTGAGTGGGGTGGCCTACTCTCCTATGATAGGCGCAGTATCTCTCGTGTGTCTCCTGTCCAACCTGCTCTAGGGATTTGACCTCTAGCAGTTGGATCATGTTTTGCTCTAGTCGTAACCGAAGCAACGCAGAAACCCATTCCTTCTCGAAGGGGTACACCTTGTTCTAGTGCTGGATCCAGTAGTCACTTTGATTTATATTTTTAGGGGGCGGGACGTTGTTATAGGACTATTGTTGCTTGCCTCCAGCCTGAGCTGTGCCTTGATTATGACTACCCCTTTGGAGAGATCCAAGGCTTGAGGGGCGCCTTTCTTAGTGTCAGTCACGGTGACAGCCGCACTAATCACCCCTTTTTGGTGGTTGCCTCTATTATAGGAGTAAGAATTGCCGTTGCCTCAACCATTTCCCGAGCTAGAGGGCTGCTGACGAGATCCTCTATGGTGCTTGAACAGACCTTCTATATGAACCGCTTTAGAGATGAGCTCTGATAAGGAGGCTGGATTGGAAGCCTCAACATGTAGGGCGATCTCGAGCAGCATATTTCGTATACAGGTCTGAACTATTTCTCTTTCAGTCATGGGAGTGGCATGATAGGTTGCCAACTATATCCATCGGGCGATGAACGTATCGACTAGCTCACCAGGCTCCTAATTCAGAGTGAGGAGCTCGATGGATTCCACATTTCTTCGGATTTCATAGAAACGCTGGTAAAACAATTGCTCTATTTCTTGCCATGTGTGTATCGAGCTTGGAGGTAGCCTAGCATACCATTGGAAGGATGGCTCTTTGAGAGTCTCGATGAACTGATGGAGGAGGAGTTGCCCATCAACTGTCATATCTCGACAAGCCGCTTGGAAGTGAGTGATATGCTGGTGCGGGGATGTAGTATCATTGAATAGGGGGAGCTTCCCTTTTTGATAGTCTGGGGGAAATGAAACCTGGTCGATATACGAGGGGTATGGCTTTTTGTAAATCGGCGCCCCTTGCATGCTCGGGATCTTACTCTTAAGACTGTGGGTCACCATGACATCTATATTAGCTTGCGAAACCATGCCCGGAGCATAACTGTCTTGGGAGGCCGGTGGAGAAGTTTGCCTGGGAGTTGTGTCCTCTCCAAGCGGGGAGTAGGCCTCATGGTGAGAAGAAGGGGGCCGGGAGGCTTCCAGGTAATCCATCTTTTCGAGAATGGACTGCATCATCACCTCGAACATGTTCATTCGCTCTTGTTGGGCACATTCGGCTCATTGATCACCACAGCTGACCGTTTCTTCTAGAGGGTCAGAGCTAGGTGGAGTAGTGAGCTGTTAGGGTTGGCGAGTTGTACTTGGTAAGTCGGTCTGTAGGGGCTCAACATGCCCCGACTGGACTCGAGTCTTGTATGCCGACCGTGTAAGGATCGATTCTTGACCGTCTTGGGACCGTGATTTCTTGGCAGCTCGGTCTTTTCCTGTTATGGTAACCACCGAGCAATATTCTTGGAATTCTTGCTCAGGTTCTAGAATCTGAAGAGGGAAGAAGGGATTATGGGGCAGGAGGTCATCAAGAGTGGTAACTTCAACTGCCTTAGGGGCCTCTCTAGTCAAGAGCTACAAGCCTCTCTTCTGCTTGATCTTGAGGCTGCAATAGACTTTACTCCAGAATTGAGCCTGTGCTTTGGATTGCCCCATCTTTCTTGAGCATGCGAGGGCTACGTCCATCAGCTGGAGCAAAGAGTGAGGTCCAAAGATAGAGGGCAATCTAGGCTGCCTTGGAGGCTGTAGGCTTCTATCTACCATTAGGCCTTTGTCCCGAGTTCCCTTGTAAGGTCCGGGTGCATGCCTGAGTCGAGATCGGGCAGGAACCTGTGAAGCTGGTGCGCATGCACCTTTGGAGGCAGCCCTCCGAGTGACTTAGGGGTCAGCCAGGGCTCGGTCAGCTGGTTCGACCTTAGGAGGCCAAGCACTACGAGCTCGTGTTTGTGAGGGAATGGGTAGGAGCTTATCTCTCACAAGGTGAAGCCATGTGTTCTGAGAAGGGGGACGAAGTGGTCGATCCTCGTGTGCTCGAGTTGGCGCAGAACTGGCATTGCCCCGAGCTATTGGATGCAGATGGATGGTGCTTGTAGGGTTCGTCTCGAGAAGGCCTAGCCTTGGATGCGAGCTCAAGGAAGCATGAAATTTGCCCCGAGGTGTGGCTCGAGTGGACGGATCACGAGCCTTTAGGTGTGTGTAAGAGGTGGAGGCTATAGGATATCCTCCTCGGTGTGTCGAGCCTCTAGGCATAGAGGTTCGGCGTGGTGAAGGAGTATAGGGGGTGGCCTTGTGGCGACCCTCAAGAGAGATGACAACTTGCTTGCCTATCGCGAAAGCGGACAGGGTAGCCTTTCGTCGTACGTTAGCAATGTGACTGGCAAGGGACTTGCCAGTAGCAGGGTGCGTGCTGTGGGTGGTAGCAAATGTGCTACCAATGCGAAGGGCATTGGTGGAGGGTCCACCTGGACTAGAAAGTGGGGAGTTAGGGACCTTCAAGTCCCTTCTCCCATCAATTTAGGAAAGAACCTGAGAGCCGAACAGTGAGTCCCAACTCAAGAGGAGTGTAGGGAACAAGACTTGAGAAACTCGCTTCCCCCGGACAGTCACGAGCGTACGGATGAATGGGTCGAATAACCCAAATGCCATGGAATGCAGTGCAGAAAATAAAAGGTGATACCGATCAAGCAAGAGCGAACAACAAAGGGGTAGTAAGTCCCCAATGGAGTCGCCAAACTGGTCGGATGCCTCGATCTCACCCCCTAGATCTAGATGATCTAGTGACATGTATCTTAGGTTCAGAAGACCCGAGACCTAAGACCTCTCTCTCGGGAACCTTGTTCACAAAACAAGGGCAGGTGCCCAATTGGTGAGAGAGGAATTTTATTCGTGAGGTGGGACCAACCTCACTCAGGTCCGTGACTTACTCGAGCTGACTCACGCGGGCGCCCTTTTAGATTACGACGGAAAGCCCCCCAGCTGTTTCAGCTGGTTCGTAATTGCTTCTCTTGACTTGCAATCTCCTTGTTTTCTGCAAAGCACTAATATGGTTAATTTGCAACACAAGTGGGTCGAGGGACCCACCCTTATCTTGGGGTGAACATACACAAATGTACACGTTCATATGGCAGAGAAGATGAGAAGTTAGGGTGATGAAGAAGAGGATTTAAATAAGGAGGAGAAAAAAAAAGAGGACTTGAGATTAGCATGATAGCTAAACCAGTATAGTGACCGACTCGGAGTGGTAACAAGATGGACATGGTAACTCAGACCTGTGCGACGATAATACTACTCGAAACTAAGGACGATATGACTGTCCTCATCTGGTATGGCAGCAGGACGGGCATGATACTCTGGACCAGCATGACAGTAATACTGCTCGACAGCCAGATCGTTATAACAGTGGTATGTCCTTTAGTCAAGCGAAAATGGAAGAAGAAAGGAGAAGAGAAGAGAGCGGAGAGAAGTTGCGAAATGAAGGAAAAAGAAGGCCCCGATGGCATTAGGCATCGCCGCCCACAGCTAAGGAGTAACAGTGTCGTGGCCCCTAGACGGCACTAGGCACTGCTACTCATGACGGAAGGGGGGGAGCAGTGAACTACAGATGGCGTTGGCCATCACCGTCGGTGACACTAGAAGGCAGCAATGACCCTTCGCGGGCGGCGATAGGTATCGCCGTCTGCGATAGGCATCGTCGTTTGCCATAGATGTGAAGCACGATTGAGACCCCCACAGACGGCGATAAGCATCATCGTCTGCGATAGGCACAGCACACCGAAGGCAGGTCCACGGACGACAATAACCATCGCCATCTGCGCTTGCGCAGAACGCCAAAGATACGTCTGCTAACGGCAATGAGCAGTGCCGTCTGTGACCCATGAGATGAAAGAAAAATAGTTCACGGTCGGCAATATATCGCTGCGCGTGGCACCAATCCTGCAACCGAAACAGGAGCCCGACTCGCTGCTTGAGTACAGTTTGACTCACTGTGTGCTCCTTCAGACGGCATCACGCGTAGCAACGACTAACACCATGTGTGAACTATGTTGAGGGAAAGAGAATAACGAAGAGAGAAAGAAGAAAGAGGCATGCACAACACTGCCACTGCCATGCATAACCTCTGAGAAAAACTCAGTAGAGAAGAGGAATACAGACGAAGAAGAAGAAAGAGAAGAAGAGAGAAAAAGAAAACCAAAGAGAGAGAGAAGAAGGGAAGAGAGAGAAAATACCTTGAAGATGGGAGGGGTATCGCTCTAAACTTTCTCTCTCCTCTCTCTCTCCAAGTGTGTTCAAGAGAACTCAAGAAGAAAACCTTAATTTTTATTGATCAGAAGTTGAATCCTTATACAACGATTTTCCTCCTCCCTCTCAATGAGAAGTAGCGTCTATTTATAGACTAGGGCTAATGCATGGGTGGATTACCCAAAAGTAACCCTAATTGATGATAATTAAAGTTTATTTGAATCAAAAAAGAAAAAAAAATAGGGTGCAAAATGGCTTTGCCTCTACCTAAGAATTAGGAAAATCTCAAAATAGTCCCTGTTGAGAACTAGGGACGTTCTTGATTCTTCTCGAACGATCCATTGACAATCCAGCATCCCAATGAACAAAAGATGATTGCCATCGCGTAGGGCTCGATGCTACGATCATTTTGATAATAAATTTAAGCCATGAATCATATTGTAAAGGAATGATCATGTAGCTTGAAATTTGAATAGATCTTAAAAACTTTTGACTGATAGTGCGTCTTCATCTTGATGTTTTTCTTCGATTTCTTCACTGAATTGCACTGAGCATGTCACCACGATCACGTTGCAACAAACAGAACACGATTTGGTGCTCGAACAAAGATTTGACAACCTTGAAATTTTGGTCGAAATTTAGAATTCTGGTTGTCGGAATCTGCAGTGACTTCAACTAAATCTTGTGCGAAATCCGATCGTTCATCACGCGCGGGGTTCGAATCAGCGATAGCCACAGACCTTATGCACACGATGGACCTTATGCATGTGATGCAACTGATCTCACGTCGATCAGGCTCGCGGGCACTGTGATATAGCTGCTCGAGTGAGTGGAGGTCCTGCTGATTTTCTGCAACTTGCGGCTTCGAATCACGAACTTCTCTCTAGCTTTTCTCCCTGCTTCGACATCATCACGGGACGTGCCACATATCAAAACGCTCGTTTCGGCGAGATAAACACGCTCTAACAAGGTTGAGCGTGATCCGATCTTAGACGAGGGA
Source organism: Amborella trichopoda (assembly GCF_000471905.2). The sequence continues at coordinate 2,199,582 of NW_006497511.1, read as the reverse complement.
GATATGGATGTCAAAATTTCACTGTTTGTGGCTATTCTTTAATGGAGTTTAGTTGCAGGGTGGCCACACAAGAATAGTGTGCGGCTCCTCGTGTTTTAATATTTTAGCACATAACTTCTTCCTGGAGTGTTTGTTTAAGCTGAAATTGACCCCTAGGGGTTTTCAACCATGCTGGATCCAATGACGATGGTCCCATGGCTTTTTGATGCTTCAAAAGTATGGTTCCAGTTATAGGAGTCCATTTCAGGGTGCTTGAGGTTGACTATGCCAAAACTGTTTCTCACTCTGCACTGCCCTAGACATGTTAGAATGTGACGAAACTTGGCATGAGACTTTCAGGAGTCCTTATGAAGAACTTGACCAATTCTCGGGCCATTCTGAGACTGTCAAAATTTTCACAGTTTGTCAGGCTTTATTGACCGGCTTCTCTCTTTTATTCCGCTTCGGGAACCCATGGTGCTGGAAAATGTCTTTAAACATGGGCGCCTCCTTGTCTACCTCCACATGCTCGGAGAAGGGGACCTCCTCAGCGGCCTCCACAGGCTTGGCCAAGGGGGCCATTGCTTCTGCCTCTTGGGGAAGGGGACCTCCTCCTCCGCTTCCTCATCTATCTCCTCAGCTACATGCACCTCCTCATCTTCCTCATCTACTGCGTGCACCTCCTACATGGTCAACTCTCGACATGCAGCCATTACGTGCTTTGGAGTGATGGGTCCCATATTACCTGATGCCAGTGCATAAATGAGGTGTTTCAGTGTGCACTATACCCTTTTAATCTGCAAAAGATGCAAGTATCATAAAAGGTGTATGTCACATGCCATAAAGATATTATTGTGAAATAAATAAAAAATAAATAAGTAACATTTCCTTACCACTCTTAACCTATCGGCATAGTCTCTCAGGGTGAATGTTACATCCCTTGGATGTGTAGGGTCCCAAATCATCGGTCTTGACACCTTTGAGTGCCATTGCATATACCGTATTGAGGGCACCCCACCCTCAGTGTCATCCTCACCCCTAACCTAGTAATGGTATCGATCCTTCGATCTTTGGATCTAGGGGCTAGCTCTTGCTCCCACAAAGTCACATACTTACCCCTCTCCTCGTTGCCATCTCTCTGAATTCTGAGGAAGTCCATGCTTGCGCTCAAATTGTCAAAACACTCGCTCTAGCATATAGTAGTCCACTATATAATGAAATATAAGAAAGGAATTGCACATTGGAGAGCTTAAGGCATCACTAAATGCTTCCCACTCATCCTGATCCATTTGGCCCCTATTTAACTTTCTGACATATGGCTCGCACTATTCTTACAAATTTCGTACAAGGAGATATTCTAATTTGAGAACAATAGCTTTATTTTACAAGTACAATATGAAACCCACAAATAATTAAAAACTTTCAACAACACTATCACTATTCTAACAAAAAAATTGGTAATTAGATTTAGACCTCATCACTAATTAAATAATTCAATTTATTCAATGGATAGAGCACATTTTTACCAATAAATTGATAATTTTGATAAATAGGTGTGGTTGTACTAACCCTATTGGGATCAATGAGGTCGATCTCTTGACAATAGTAGGCAAGATTGTGTGAAGGGCTTATATTTTTAAGGGGATGTTTCTATCGCTTTGCTAGTGGCTCGCCCACACTAACCTTTTTCTCCTTATCATTAGGCTGTAAAGTCAAAAAAATACTCAAATGCCCAACTCTGCAGAATGAATTAATGACAATAAAATAAAATAAGTATATCAACCTAATGGTTTTTAAAAAGGAATATCACACAAAGACATTGTCACACTGATACACAACTACCCATGCACAATTACTTGAAGAAGTGTCGCTAACCCACCACTAAAGTGTTGGTTCTTGGTAATGTCAAACTTATAAAGAGAGCGAAACAAAAAGGCTAGAGCCACAATAGCCCATGCATATCTCCCTGACCTGTCGAAATCCTCGAAGAGCCTCAAATACCTTGCGGACACCTCGTTGCTATTTGAGCATGCAAAAATGGTACTCCCAACAAGGTGCACCAGAATCTCTCCCTCAACCAATTGTATTTGATAGTAACTAATTTATCAAATGGACCTCCAAGAGAAACGCCAAGCCAAGTGTGAATATACACCTGATAGGGTCGGTAATCCTCTATAGTAATAGGGTCTCCAATCACATTGAGCCACAATAAAGCATTATCTTTCCTCTACTGCAATGACTAAGCCGTGGGCGATCTTCCTTGCCTGTTGATATACAAGGGGCAATAACCCTGCTCTATGAACAGGTGTCAGCAACCTGGACCATCTCCAGATATAGTTCCATCGTTTGTCAAGATATATACTTTTCTTCTCTTGTTAAGATTTGTAAAAGCACTTGATTAGTCATTTACTAAGATAGTGTTGATGAAGTAGGTAGGTATTCTCAAGTTCATGTAGATTTATTAGCCACTTCTTCCCAAACATCGTTAGAGATATGTTCCCTACAACTACTTGAGCTCGGTCATCTTTCCCTTACCACAATGATTAGGCCGTGAAGGGCAATAACCTTGCCCTACCAACAAGGTCCCTCTGCACCAGTGTCAGCAACCTAGACCATCTCTGGAGATGATTCCATCTATGTCAAGATATATACCTTTCCTCTCTTGCAAGGATTTGCAAAAGTGCTTGATTAATCATTTATCAAGATGTGTTGATCAAAGTATGTTGGTATTCTTAAGTTCATGTTGATTAGTTATGACTTCTTCCCAAAAATAGTTAAGAGATGTGTTGCCCTGCAAGTACAGGAGCTCAAGTTCAGCTCATTGCTCTGCTGTTGGGTGGGCCATAGTATACATTTCATACTGTAACAAACGTGTTTTTTAGTAAGCATATTTCAGAAAGGAACTTTTATTGCAATTAGATAATATAGTTAATGGTATAATATAGGAATTTCTGATGATTGAGCAATTCAAGTATGATGAAATAACAAATTTGGAAGCTCGTCTATGTCACTCATATATTTGAATGTTCCATAACAATTAGGAAGCACCAAAATTATGATAATAAAAAAAGACCCATTCATATAAGTTGGATTGGCCACTTGTTAAAAATTTCTTTACTTCAAAACTTCAATTTAGTAGTACAAAAACTTCTTATAAATACTATTTTTCACTAAACTCATGATTAACTACATCTACCACTCATGTACAATCCCCAACGAACGACAACCCCAACCATATTTGCGATTAGGCCTTATTAAACATAGAAAAGGCTTCATTCCTTGCACTAAACATCAAATGTAGAATGGGAGAACAAACTTTTGGAAAAGATAAATAGTGACATTACAAACAGGATTTATATGAAGAAATAATAAAAATATGCTCAAAAGGAGGAATCTTTATGTCTCCATATGGACATATGAACTAGACACATATTTAGAAATGAGCATACTTCAGGTTTATGACTCAAAACAATTAACTAAATCCACAATAAATTATTTCTAAGAAGGCAAATAATAATAATCAATTAGGCCAAACCACAAATGAATAAACTACATAATTTATCAAAATGAGTAATAGAAAAATGTTAAACCTTGTGCATTACCAAAAGCATTTCAAGACAATTATATACAGGTCACGCAAATTAAAGGAAAAAAGAAGAAGAAAGAAGGTAGAACAAGGAACTGGAAAATAACTCACCAGAATCTAAGTATTGCATTATAAAATAGGGGCCACCCATACAAGCAAGAGAATTAAAATAATAACCAAGTAGAACCATGAAAATACGAATAAAGAAAAGAAAGTAGCCCATCAAGAATCCAGGTCTATATAACAAACCATCCATACTAGCTAATGATTTAATCATGTATCATTAATATTAATTAAAAAAAATAATTGAGTATAGAAAAGAAAGGACCCATTGTTATATCAAAGAGAATTGCCCATCACCAATTAATAGACAATAACAAAATAATGGAGAATGGAGGCTAAAAACTTGAAATGGAATGTTATATAATTATATATTTTTTGTTGATAGGATAATTCTTTCACTCTTCACATAGTGAAAGACTAAGAAAACAGGGGACTCTTAAAATATTGATGGAATGCTAGTAATTCAATTTATTTATTAAAGTATGTCGAGGGTAAAATGGAGCATGCAAGAGAGAGAGGGAGAGCGAGCAGGGGGGTGGATTTATGGAGAGGTAAATGGAACAATGCAAGAGAGAGAGAGGAAAGTTGTTGAGGTGGGGGCAAAATGGGGCGTTTAAGCCCCATCCACGTGATATCTTTTTTTAAAAAGAACCTATTGGTGCAATGTCGAAAACATCAGATCGAGGTAAATTTAAGAAAAATA
>NW_006497511.1:2153107-2169823 GCF_000471905.2 Amborella trichopoda | reverse complement strand
ATTATGATAGAGAAATAAAGAGAGAATGAAAAACTAATGAGGCTAGCATTATGAAGATATCATGAGAGAGAAAGAGAGATAGAATGCAAAACTTATGTTTGAGATGAGAGAGAAGAACAATTATTATGAGAATAATCATGGAAGAGAGAGAAAAATAATTTGTAAGAAAATCATTTAAGAGAGAGAGAAGAGAAGCTTACATTGCGAGAAGAGAGAAGACCCATTTTATGATGGATTAATTATGGGTCAATAAGGGGTATTTATAAGTGAGAGGGTCAATATTCATTTGACACATATCATACATGTCTTTTTTCCTCATCTATATCTATGTTTCTCATTACACATCACCACTTTATAATGACACATCATCACTTTATAATGACACATTATCACTTCATAATGACACATCACTTGGTATTTAATTAGAATAAACGTGAAAATGAAAATTTAGGGTGGTCCCATAGTGCATTCATATTACAATGAACTATCACTATTTACGTGTTTTATATTATTTTTATTTATTGTTTTATTGTTATTATTATTGTTGTCGTTGTTGTTGTTGTTATTGTTGTTGGTGTTGTTGTTGTTCAGTCCCAAAAATTTAGGGTCTTTACATTCTTCTCCTCGTAAGGAAATTTAGTCGTCTAAATTTTCGTACCTAATTGTTAAAAAAGATGAGGGTATTTCTCCTTGATTTCATCTTCTCGCTCCCAAGTGGCTTCTTCCAAGGAATAATGTTGCCACAAAAAATTTATCAATGGTATCTCCTTGGATCTCAGCACTTGCTCTTTCCGATTAAGAATTCGAATGGGCTGCTCAGTGTATGCTAAGTCATCTCTAATTTGAAGAGGTTCATTGTTAATCATGTGTGACGGGTCAAGCTCATATCTTTGTAACATTGACACATGAAATATTATGAATGTTTGATAATTTCAGGGGCAAGGAAATTCTATATGCCATCTCTCCAATCCTTTCCAAGATTTCAAAAGGTCCAATAAACCTTAGGCTTATCTTTACATTTTTTTTCCAAATCTCATTATACCCTTGAAAGGAGATACTTTCAAAAATACATGGTCTCCTACCTGATATTATTCCAAGTACCTTCTATGCTTATCTGCATAACTTTTCTATCTACTTTGAACACTTTGAAGTCTGTTCTGGATGAGCTTAATCTTATTGGTAGTTTCTTGGACTAACTCTGGTCCTAGTAGTTTTCTTTCCCTTACATCATCCCAACAGATAGATGATCTACTCTTCCTTCCATACAATGCCTCATATGGTGTTATTTTAATATTGGATTGAAAACTATTATTGTAGGCAATTTGATTAGAGGCAAATGGTCATCCCAACCTCCCTTAAACTCCATCACACAAGCTCTAAGCATATCTTCTAAAGTCTGGACTGTTCTTTTTTATTGTCCATCTGTTTGAGGATGAAATGTTGTACTAAAATTTACATAGGTACCCATGGCTTCCTGTAAACTCTTCCAAAATTGAGAGGTAAATTGGGGATCTCTATCAGACACAATCCTCACTAGGTCTCGAGCAATATTACAATTTCTCAAACATATATTCTTGCCAGCTTATCTAATGAATATGTTACTCTGATGGCCAAAAAAATGAGCAGATTTGGTTAGTTTATCCACAACGACCCAAATTGCATTGTGATTGTTCTTTGTTTTGGGTAAGGTTGTAACAAAATCCATAATTATGTGTTCTCATTTCCATTCAAGAATGGGTAGGAGCTGTAACATACCTATGGGTTTTTGGTGTTCCGCCTTAATTTGTTGGCACGCCAAGCACCTAGACACAAATTCAACAATCTACTTTTTCATATTGTTACACCAGTAATGGCTTCGTAGGTTCTGATACATTTTATTTCTACCAGGATGCACACTTTATTGAGATCGTTGATCTTCATTCAAGATCTCCCTTTTTAAATCTTCATCATTTGGAACACAAAGTCTCCCTCAGAATCTTAATATACAATCTTGGTGGATTCCAAAATATGGCCTTGATCTCTTGGTTACTTAGTCCAATAATTAGTACAATATGAGTGTCATTTAATTGTGTATTTTTAATTCTCTAAATAAGAGTTGGTTTTACACTTAGACTAGCAACAATAGTGCCAGAATCCTTTAAATGAAACTCTAAGTTCCAATCTTTGATTTTTTTCAATAGTTGCCACTCTTTAATCATCAGATGGGTTAGAACTCCTGTAAATTTCCTACTTAGAGCATATGCCACAACATTAGCCTTACCCGTCTGGTAATGGATTGTACAATGATAGTCTTGTAGGAAATCCATCCATCTTACCTACCACATATGTAAATCTTTTTGGGAAAAGAGATAATTCAAGCTCTTATGATCTGTATATATCTCAAATTGTTCACCATACAGATAATGCCTCCAAATCTTTAAAGCAAATACTATTGCAGCCAGTTCCAAGTCATGAATTGGGTATTTCTTCTCATATTCTTTCAACTGTTTGGATGCATATGCCACTACCTTCCCATGTTGTATTAATATACAGCCTAAGCCTTTATGTGAAGCATTACTATAGATCACAAATTCCCCACTTCCCATAGGAATAGTTAAAATAGGTGCTGAAATCAATTGAGCTTTTAATTCTTGAAAACTCTCCTCATATTCCTTTATCCATTCAAATTTGATATTTTTCTGTGTCAATCGGGTTAATGGAGTCTCAATTCGAGAGATTCCTTCTACAAATCTTCTGTGATATCCTGTCAATCCCAAAAGCTTCGACTTCAGTCACATTACTTGGTTGCTTCCAATTAATCAGAGTTTCAACTTTTGAAGGATCAACAGATAAATCTTCGTTTGATATCACACGTCCTTAAAATGTCACTTGTTCTAGTAAAAAATCACATTTACTCAATTTGGCATAAATTCCTTTTCTCTTAGTATTTGCAATACCATTCTTATATGTTGCTCATGCTCCTCCCGATCCTTGGAATAAATTAGAATATTATCAACGAATACTACAATAAACTTATCCAAAAAGGGCTTGAAGATTCGATTCATCAAATCCATAAATACAGCTGGTGCGTTGGTTAATCCAAAATGCATGACTAAGAATTCATAATGTCCATATCTTGTTCTGAAAGTTGTTTTGCAAACATCATCATTTCTAATCTTATGCTGATGATACCCAGATCTGAGATCAATTTTTGAAAATATTTGTGATCCTTGTAATTGATCAAATAAATCATCAATTCTAGGAAGTGGATATTTGTTTTTCACATTCACCTGGTTTAGTTGTCTATAATCAATACATAACCTCATGAACCCATCTTTCTTTTTAACAAATAATACCCCAAGGTGACACATTGGGTCTGATAAAACCTTTATCGAATAATTCTTGCAGCTGTTGTTTAAGTTCCTTAAGTTCCACAGGTGCCATTTGGTAAGGGGCTTTAGAGATTGGGACTGTCCTAGTAAGCAACTCAATGGAGAATTCAATTTCATTGTCAGGTGGTAATCCTGGCAATTCCTCAGGGTACACATCAAGAAATTCTCGAACAACTGGAATGTCATCCAAGTTTATCTTTTCTTTTTTATCTTCACATCAAGAAATTCTCAAACAACTGGAATGTCGTCCAAGTTTATCTTTTCTTTTCTATCTTCTTTAACATAGGCATGAAAGCCTTAACACCCTTTTTGAAGGAGGCGATTAGCTTAAATGGAGGAGATTAAGTATGGTGGGGAGGCCTCCTTGACACCATCTGGGTAAAATACTGGTTGATTCAGAATGCAAAAAGTAATCATTTTCTTGTAACAATGAACACTTGCATGGTAAGAAGAGAGCCAATCCATGCCTAATATTACATCAAAATCTTGAATCTCTAAAAGTATTAAATCCACCAAAAGTTATTTTTCTTCTATTATTATTACACAAGATTTGTATTCTAGATTGGTAACAACTAAATTCCCCATAGGTGCGGCTACCTCTAAAATGTATTCAAATTGTTCTGGTTTTACTTTTAAGTGGCATGTAAAGTGTGGTGATACAAATGAATGAGTAGATCCAGGATCAATCAAAACATGAGCTATATTTTGAAAGATATTAAGAGTACCTTGGATCACTGATTTGGAGGCCTGGGCATCTTGTTGGATGATTGCAAATACTCTTCCCTTCATTTGAGGTTTCTGAGCTACCTCACCATGCTTTGAATGTTGTTGCATCTGCATGCTAGGACACTCTTTGATCTTGTGCCCAATTTTTCACATTTAAAACAGGCTCCAGTCTTCCAGTAACAGGGTGTTAACTCATGATTTTTCCCACATCTTTTACAAAGTTCCGGCGGACTTTGAAATGACGCCGCCTTTTGTTTGCCATTTATGATTGTTGTCGATTATATGGTGTGGGTCTAATCTGACTTCTCTGGTTTTTCTCTATTGGTAATCTTTGTAGTCCCTTTCAACAATTTGGGCTCGATCCACTATTTCGACATAAGTTCTTAATTTTATGGCGGATACTTCTCCTCTGAGGGCTGGTTTAAGGCCTCTTTTGAATTTTTTCACCTTTCTTACCTCATCGGTGACCATATGTGGGGCAAACCTGGCCAATTCAGTAAACTTGGCGTCATACTATGCTACTGTACTGTTCCCTTGGACTAATTCTAAAAATCTATCTCTTTCTGATCTCGAAAAAAATCTGGGAAGTACTTTCCATTGAATATTTCTCGAAATGCTTACCAAGTCAAGGGTTTGTTTTCTAGGACCAACAATCTTTTTTCCATCGGCCACCAATGTTTTGCTTCACCTTCCAACATAAAAACTGCCAAGGTAACTATCTTATCGTCAGGACCTTCCATTACTTCAAATATTTTCTCTAATTGCATAATCCATACCTCGGCTTCTAGTAGATTTGAAGCACCTTTAAAGGCAGGTGGATTTAATTTCTTAAACTGTTCCATATTGCACATATTAATTCATGTAGTTGACTGCCTAGGAGGATTATTATTCTCCAACTGATGCTACATAAGAGTAACCATATTCTCCAAGGCTATGAATTCCTTTCATGCTAGCTCCAGTAATAAGGGATCTTGACATCGTAATTGTCTGTTCATACAATAAGGATGACTTATTCAGATTTCCTAGGAAACCTAAACCTCTTGCTCTGATACCAAAATTGTCACACCCCAAGTTTCATAACACTAATATTCCTGAGGTGTGACAGTCTATTCTTAAACTATAGATAGAACAAATTTAGAATTTTGTTATATATTGTATAAAAACTAATTTTTTCATTCAGAAATATTCAAATTTGTACAAGGTCTATTCACAACTTATAAGAACATAAACATATATACAATTTTGGTAGAACAAAAATTACAAAGGCAAATTTTACACGACTTCAAACTTCTTCATGGCTACTCCTATTGTGCATTCAAACAGTAAGGCTGTAATTACTTTGAAAAGAGTTCATAATAGTTTGATGCCTTTGGCTACTCAGTAAGTGATCATCACAATCCTTAAAATCATAGTTGGAAAATGTAATACTTTCTAAAAGAATTATTGAAACAATATGATGAAGAGTATACATGGAGAGTTGTTCCGAATTCAGAATTACAAATTTTAACAAAATCCAAAAGATTTCACATGCATATTGAAATAATATAAAGAAGTGAATATCTAAATCTTTTAACGGAATTGTACATTCCAAAAGATTTCACAAAGTACCCTACTGGCATCCCAAGTAGGTTACCTATACACCCCACCAGTATCTTGAATGGGTCCACTTAATTCCTGCAGGTCTACTCATATCCCACTGGTGTACTGGATGAGTCCACTTAATCCCTACCGGCATACCTGATAGGTCCACTTATAACTCACCGGCATACTGGATGAATCCACTTAATCCCTATCGGTGTACTGGATAGGTCCACTTATATCTCACTGGTGTACCGGATGAGTCCACTTGTATATTTAAAGTACCTTTGAAACTCTTTAAACATCAAGAAGCAACAATATTGTATATTCAAAATATCCTTGAAATCATTAACATGAATTCACATGAAGCATTTTAAAACAATCACTTTCATTGAAATTTCTATAAATAACCAGTCAAACATTTTTGGCAATAATTTCAAAAAAGTAGTAGTTCTGAGAGACATTCTTGAAATTTAACATGATCAGTAGTCTATTAACAACATAAGAGCTCTTTATGGAAATCTAGTATCAAATATTAAATTTTCAACTATCTATAATTATTAATAATAGACGGAAACATTACAAATTTATTGAATGCAGAGATACAAAATTTTAAATAATCATGTTGCAAGAACACATAAAACTCATAGCGTCTAAAATTCATAGACCAGAATACAAATTTTCAAATAACTCTTTTACAAGAAAATAAGGCCTCTTATGCATAAAATTTATGGTATCTAAAATTCATAATAAAAGATGAAAATATTATAATTAAATGCCAAAGATACCAATTTATATAACTAGTTTACAAGAAAATGATATCACTTAATTTTATATGTCATGAGATGGATATGTTGCTATTGTTGTTAGAGCAAGATTGAGATTAATGGCGTTAAGCTAAATGTATGGGACAAAGAGACCAAATGAGTTAATATGGGGAGAATGAGCATAAAAAGATATTCATATAAGAGAGAGAGAGAGATAGATAAATATTATATGCCTATGAGAGACATGAACTGTTATGAGGGGGGAAAGATATAATTATTTTTATAAGAATATTATACTTATGGAATCATATTAAAAATATATAGTAGGATAACATTAATGAAAAATTAAAATTGTATGGTATAATCCAAATTTGGATTATTAATGTGTAACAATGTGATATTACATAACATTTTTATCCATAATGAATAAGTGACATACATATATATATATATATATATATATATATATGTATATAATATAAGATATAGGTGAGATATGTGAATACTAAATAGATCGATGGGGACAGTTACAGTATCAGTCCTCATTATATAAGTGATATAATATCCATATGACATTAATTATATGAATATGGTATCCAAATTTATATGAATATGGTGTAGCATTAATATACATCACTCAAGTATATATATAACAAATTATATCATATGGATACCATATAGTTCGTTTATCACGTCACCATGAATTTTATATACTCTTTTTTATGAAATTATTATAATTAAGAGAATAATGATACTATTATAATACTAATAATATGAAAGGGGAAGAGAGAGAGAATGAAATTCGTTGAAGAGGGAGAGAGAAAACATTAAATTCTATAAGAGGATTATTCTTATGAGAAGAAGAAAAGATGAGGCTATCATTATGAAGATATCATTTTACTAATATTATGAGAGGGAAAGAGAGAGAGAATGAAAAGCTAATGAGGCATTATGAAGGTATCATTTTACTAATATTACGAGAGAGAAAGTGAGAGATAATGAAAAGCTAATGAGGCTATCAATATGAAGATATCATTTTACTAATATTATGAGAGAAAATGAAAGGCTAATGAGGCTATCATTATGAAGATATCATGAGAGAGAAAGAGAGATAGAATGAAAATCTTATATTTGAGAGGAGAGAGAAGACCAATCATTATGAAAATAATCATGGAAGAGAGAGAAAAATAATTTGTATGAAAATCGTTTATGAGAGAGAGAAGTATAGCTTACGTTTGAGATGAGATAGATGACTCACTTATGATAATTTAATTATGAGTCAATGAGGGGTATTTATAAGTGAGAGGGTCAATCTTCATTTGACACATGTCAAACATGTGTCCTTTTTCCTCATTTATATATATGCCACCTCATGACACATCACCACTTTATAATGACACATCAAGACACATCATCACTTTATAATGATACATTATCACCTCATAGTGACACATCACTTTGTATTTAATTATCTTAATTTAATTAAAATGAACGTGAAAAGGAAAGTTTGGGGTGGTCCTATGGTGCATTCATATTACAATGAACTATCAATGTTTAGGTGTTTTATAATATTTTTATTTATTGTTTTATTGTTTTATTATTTTATTATTATTGTTGTTGTTGTTGTTGTTGTTGTTGTTGTTGTTGTTGTTGTTGTTGTTTTTATTATTATTATTATCCAGTCCTAAAAATTTAGGGTTGTTGTTGTTGTTGTTGTTGTTGTTGTTGTTGTTGTTGTTGTTGTTGTTGTTGTTATTATTATTGTTATTGTTATTATTATTATGGTTTTTCGGTCACAAAAATTTAGTATCATTACAGCCAAAGCCTCATCTGCGTTCCATTACATGGCATGCATATATGATAGTCATTTCGAATAAGTAAACCACCTTTCAGGATGAACCTTATGCATATGCGACATTTACCCCTATGCGTCATATGAGTGGTGCTCGCATTAGGTCTAGGTGACCTTGATACATCTCTAGAGGAAAACCTGAAATCCATTAACTGGGATTACGACCTCTTGCTCATTAACTAGACTTTGGTGACTCACTAATGAGCCCCAGCATAGACTATGGATCATGGGTAATACTGAGTCGGTTTGAGAAAGAAAATGTGGACTGTAGTTCACAATTGAAGGTGGAGTGCCTCAATGTTTTTTTATTTAATTCTTAGACCATATGGATCATTTTCCCGTCTAATGAATTTAATTATGTTTTTTAATGATATATGATTTTTAGAATTGTTATTTGAATTTTTCTAGATCTTTGGATATTTTATTTATCAAATTTGAATTTATAAAACATTAGATATTGATTTTAGATTGATATAATTATTCAAATTGGATATTAATGAACTTTTAAAAATCATATATATAGGACTAATAAGTTATATGGGCCCATCATTGCATTGTGGGCAGGGCCCATGAGTGCCATCTTCAGTGGCAAGCCCCACTCTTAGGACTTTCCTTATTTGTTGGATCAAGCTTTGGCTTGAAGAAAAAGCTTTGTGATGTTTTAGAAAGCCTTTGCCTTGAGGAAGCTTTGAATGGATTTTTGGAAAGAGCGAAAAGGCTTGTGCATAATTTTGGTAACCACTATATTATGATTAACAATAATTTATTTAATTTCCATTGATGGAAAAATAGTTTAAAAAATGGGGGATAAAGGTTATAGCATCTTCCATAGGATCTCGATGGCCTATATATGGAATGGATCGCTCAAATCTCTCATCCTACAAGTCACCCAAGATCAATGATACATATTCAATTTTACAAGAAGATGGAACCCTAAGAAACCCTAATCCTATTTTTGCACTATAAAAAGAGGACCCCATACCCATAAATCTCTATACCTAAATCTGTTTTCTCTCTCTAAATATTTTTTTTCTCTATCTAGAATTTAATAAGGGGCACATTCCACCTCTTAGATCATCTCTCTCTCTCTCTCTAAGTAGATCTAAGGGGCATGCCCAACCTAGTTGGTATTCATATCTATCTCTCATATTATGTTATCTTGATACTAAAGGTTGGGTAGAAGTAAGTAGATGCTATCTCTCTTAACCTAGGTTTCATGGTTATACCTAAGTTTGAGATTTGTGATCAAGAGGAGTTCAAAAGTTTCATTAGATGGTTGACTTAAACTTGCTTTCCCGGTTGAGATTGAAGGTTGATCGTTGATCCCACGTCATCGAATGGTGGTGACTCAGTATAACAAGCCTGGTAGAGATAATCTCAGGCAATCCCTTTTTGTTTCTGGTCATAATTAATTATATTGTCTTTATATTTCCAAGCATAAGAATTGTTGTTATTTTCTTTGTTAAAGAAAATTGGTTTAGTGGCATCAATGTGTTTAAGATCGTAGGTTTGCTAGTTTTAATTTCTTTGAAGTAAGAGTTTATTATAATAAGACTACTTGTAAATGATCTTTGCCAAAAGAAAAACAAAATAGTGAAAAAATAATTAAAATAAAAAATATATCCCCTGTCAATTTCACATTAGTCTTTCTTTCATTAGTATCAAAGCTATAATTACTTATTTCCATTAGGAGTCTTTTCACTTAATATGAGTCTAGATCTAGCTTGGGAATAAAGATATGGCTGCCCGTACCTTCATCTCGCGGATCCTAAAACCGAAAGGTTTAATAAGCCCAATTATGCCTCTTGGAAAAGAAATGTGGGTTGTCTCCTTTATGAGTAACATTAGCATGAGATGCTCTATGCGCATCGTCCCCATCGTCCAAGTGTCGACTCATCTCAAGCAATCAAAGATGAGTATGTTACTTGGAAACGCAAAAACTTCAGATGTAAGCACATCCTTTTGTGTGCTATGATCAACTCATATGCTTCCGTGTATGAGTCAATTTTCACCACAAGTTGAATCTATGATAGGCTTGAGAGGGAGTATGTGGATCCTTCTCTCATGAAACAAGCCATGGCTATGAAGATATACAATAAGTTAAAGATGGCCGAGGGAACAAAATTCTCGGATCATGTGCATACCTTTTGTGCACTAGTCTGAGAGATGGAAGACATTGACATGAAACCTTTTGAACCCATGCAAGTGATTCATCTCATGAATTTACTTCCTAACTAATGGGAAACGGTCGTGTCTTCTCTATCTGCTCGACGAAAGGCCCCGAAGGTGGAGGACCTCATCATGACCATCAAAGGTGAAGAAGAAAGGAGGAATACAAAAAATGCATCGACATCAACACCAACTCAAAAGGAGGCCATACACATGGTAAAATCTCAACCCTCTTTTAAACTAAAAAAAGGAAAGGGATAAAACAATTTTAGAAAGAGAGGGGATGACAAGAAGAGAGATTTTTGAAATAAAGGAGGAAAGAGAAAGACTAAGGCTTGCTTTATTTGCAAGAAGGTGAGCCACATAGCCAAGTATAGTCGGTCAAATAAATTTGGTAGAACCCACAAAGAACTTGCTTTATGGTCTTTGAGATGTTGCTAGCCGATCTCAAGGGAGCTTCTTGTTGTCTTGACTTGGGAGCTACAGCTCATGTCACGAACACCAAAGATGGCTTCCGATCTTTTACTCCTGTGGGGTCCGGTGAGCAACACATCTATATAGGAGGGAACCAAAGACCGACGTACTTGGAGTCAAGGATTTTGAGCTTAAATTGAAGAGTTAGAGCGTCTGGATCCTAAAGAGAGCGCTTTATGCTCTCGATATGAGGAAGTGCTTGGTTTTGGTTTCCAAAATGGCTCAAGCGGGTTTTGTGACCACTTTCATTGGAGAAAATTTGTCAGTCAAGAAGGACGATAATGTTGTTATAACTGGGCATCTTATGGATGGTTTATTTACTATTGGAATAGAAGAGAACGTTGCGTATGTCTTGTCCCCTAATGGTTTCGATGCTACCCTTATCGCATAAGAGATTATGACACATTATTTACAAAAGAATGAAAAGATTGAAAAATGACAGTATCCTTCAAAATTATGCGGAAGATTTATCGAAAATATGTGAGTCGTGTGTGCAAAAAAAGTTAACAAGGAAAAATACCACCGGGGTAAAAAGAGCTTCTAACGTCTTAGAAATCATTCATAGTGACATTTGTGTCCTATGAATGTGGCTACCAACAACCGCAAAAGATATTTCATCATTGTTATAAATGACATCTCACAATATGCTGTGTGTATCTATACACACAAAGTCCGAAGCTTTAGAAAAGTTTAAAGAATATAAAGCCAAGATAGAAAACCAAACTAACTTGAATATCAAAGTCAAGTCCTTAGAATCGACTGAGGGAGGGACTATTAATCTAAACTTTTCAAAATCCTTTGTATCAACGTCAAAATCATCCATCAATACACAATGTCTTATACTCCCGAACAAAATGGTATAGCCGAGAGATGAAATAAGACCTTTGTTGAATTGATAATGAGTATGATAAGGCACGTTATTCTCTCCCTAGAATTTTGGGGAGGAGTCGTATTGACGACATGTTCTATCTTTAATCGGACTCCTACAAAAGCGGCCTCACTTACTCCTCACAAAATATTTACCGGTCGTGTTCCCTTCCTTGATCATCTAAAAGTTTGGGGTTGCTCAACCCATCTCCTAATCCCATACCAAAATAGGACGAAACTTCAACCCAAATATGCAAAAACCATTTTCATTGGCTACCCATAACATGGTAAGGGGTATCGATTCTACAACCTTGAAACCAGGGCGGTCATTAAAAGTTGTGATGCTCACTTCTTTGTGGAAGAATTCTTTGAAGCAAGATTGAGTTACAAACAAGTCAACATCTTTGAGGAGAAAAGAAACAAGGATGTTCTTCGAGAACTCGAACCCGAAACTTCAAATAGACTTGAGCTTGAACCAGAACCCTCCAATCGAAATGAACTTGAACCTGAACCTGAACCAAGACGAAGCAACCGAACTAGTAGACCACCTCAATACTTTGTACACTTTATCTACCAAGGGGATCCATTTGATAGGATTGGTGATGATCCAAATTTTGAAGCTAAATCTTATCATGAAGCCTTGACTTGTCCCAAAAAGGACTATCGGGTAAAAGCCATGAAAGACAAATATGTTTTCATAAACCAAAACCATGTTTGGGAATTAGTGTCACTACATCGGAACCGTAAGGCTGTAGGATGTAAGTGGATCTTTAAAAAGAAGTTAAACTCGACAGGGAAAATAAAAAAATAGAAAGCTAGGCTAGTTGCCAAGGGATTCACCCAAAAACAAGCGATACATTACGTTGAGTCATTTTTCCCAGTGGCCAATTTCCATCTATAAGAATCTAAATACTCATAGAAACCCATTTTGATTTTGAGGTTCATCAAATGGATGTAAAAAACGTTTTCCTAAATGGAGATTTGAAAGAAGAAATCTATATGAATCAACCCGAGGGATTTGAGGAGAAAGGAAACGGAAACCTAGTATGTAAGCTTAACAAATTTCTCTTTGGTCTAAATCAAGCATCACGTCAATGATACATAAAATTTTAAGAGACCCTTGCCCTTGTGGGGTTCTCTATGAATGATGAGGATTATTGTATCTATCAAAAGATCAATGGGAGTGACGTAATCTTTATTTCCTTGTATGTGAATGATATTTTAATTGTTAGTAGCTCGGTTGCCCTAGTCGTAGAGATGAAAACATTCCTTGCATTACATTTCGATATGAACGATCTTGGAGAAGCTTCTATGTGTTGGACATCAAGATAATAAAAAACAGAAAAGAGAGAACTATCCAACTTTTTCAGGCAACATATTGCAAGAGCATATTAGTATCTCTAAGGAGCCTCAATTTCACAAGAATATTAAGCGATACTTCTATCACATGAGAAATGAGGTGAGATTAAAAGAGATTGAGATCAGCTACATATTTACATATTTGATGATTGCAAATCCTCTGACTAAGGGAGTTGTCTCTAATGTTTTTGTAAGACATGTGAGAGAGATGGGGATGAGAGAAAGTGAGGAAGAGAGAATGTAAGGCCTTCAAAGGCCAAGTGGGAGATGTTGGGTTTTTGTAGCCCTTAAAGACCATATGAGTGTGTAATGAAAAATATTTATTATAGTGGAACATAAACTCAATGGGAATGTGGTCCCATGAGGACCATACTAAGTAAATGGTGTTGCTGATACCAGACTGTGCTTGACGATCTAGGACAGTCGGTTAGAAAACCCAAGGTACCTAGGCATGAAAAATAAACGGAGAAGGTTTTTGGGTTAGCCCTTGATGAGGTCGGAGCCTATGCCTGGATGAGTGAGACGAGAGACTGTATGACCCCTGTATGTGATGATAGGCCTACAGAGGCGGGGCTCAAATCCTCATCCATATTTTATCACACGGCATGCATATCGATAGATCGTTCAGAAAAGCCAATTATCCACCTTTGGTTGAAGCGTATGCATGTGCGAGAGAGATACCCCTATACGCCATAGAGCTGTGAGCGCATCAGGTCGTGGTGACTATGACTTATCTCTAGGGGAGGACCTGTAATCCACAGACTGAGATTGTGACCCCTTGGCTCATTGGCTAAACTTCGGTGATCCGCTAATGAGCCCCTGTTTGGACTGTGGATCATAGGAAATACTGGGTCGGTTTGATAAAGCAAGTATGGTCTTTAGTCTACAGTTGAAGGTCGAGTACCTCGTGATCGTTGATAGAATTCTTGAACCATATGGATCCACTTCCCATCGTATTAATTTAATTGTGGTCATTTTATTATTAAAATATTTTTGATTTATTATTGAAATTTTTATAAGTCATTTGATACTTTATTTATTATTTTTGGACTTACAGAAATGAAGTTATTAATTTACAAAGTTATAATATTTTAAAATTCATTTTGTTTAATTTTAAAATATTTATAAAATATATATGGGGGCTCGTAGTGTACATGAACCCACCATGTGGGTATTAGGTGGGGCGAGCCCCACATGCTATACATGTGTGGCACGCCCCATCCTTGGATACCTTCTCTTGTTGCTTTGTGTTCAAGTTAATTAACTATGGAGAGAGTGCCGTAAAGGAGCCACATGGATATAAGAGCCATGGAGAGATGGAAATAAAATGTATCCTACCGAAGACACGGATATAAGAGCCATGGAGAGATGGAAATAAAATGTATCCTACCGAAGACACGGATATAAGAGCCATGGAGAGAGTGTCGTACATGAGCACAGTTGGGTCCCTTATGTACGCCATGATAGGAACAAGACCTGACTTGTCCTTCATCATGAGTCTGGTGAGCCATTTTTAAAGCAATCCAGGAGATGAGCATTGGAAAGTAGTTAAAAGAATTCTCAGATATTTAAAAAGGACCATAAACTATGTGCTCACATATAAAGGGGGAAGTGAAATAACAATAGAGGGATATCCAGATGCAAGCTATTTCGAGGATCCAGATGATATGAAGTCTACATCTAGGTGTATGTTTATGCTTGGAGGGGGTGCGGTTTCTTAGAAGTCAAAGAAACAAGATATTATGGTATTGTCCACCATGGAATCCGAGTATGTGTCATGCTGTCTACCAGCCAAGGAGGCTGTGTGGATTATGAAGTTTCTTAATAAACTTAATTTTCATCCTGTACGTTGTGAGGCAGTGCGAATTTTCTATGACAACACGGCGGCTATTTGTGTCTCTAAGGAGCCTCGATTTCATAAGAATTACAAGCATATCAAGCGACATTTCTATCACTTGAGAAATGAGGTGAGATTGAAAGAGATCGAGATCATCAACATATCTACAGATTTGATGATTGTAGACCCTCTGATTAAAGGACTTATCCCTAATGTTTTTGTAAGACATGTGAGACACATAGGGATGAGAAAAAGTGAGAAAGAGAGAATGTAAGACCTTCAAAGGCCAAGTGGGAGATGTTGGATTTATGTGGCCCTTAAAAGCCTTATGAGTGCATAATGAAAAACATTTATTATAGTGGAACATAAACTCAGTGGGAGTGTGGTCCCTTGAGGACCATACTAAGCAAATGATGTTTGCTGATACCGGACTATGCTTGACTATCTAGCCCAGTCGGTTGGAAAACCCCAGGTACCTGAGCATAAAGAATAAACCGAGAAGGGTTTTGGGTTAGCCCTTGATGAGGTCGGAGCTTCTGCTTGGATGAGTGAGCCGAAGGACTGTGTGACCCTTGTGTGTGATGGTAGGCCTACAGAGGCAGGGGTCAAATCTTCATCCATGTTCTATCACAAAACATACATATCGATCGATCGTTCGGAAAAACCAGTTATCCACCTTTGGGTAAAGCGTATACATGTACGAGAGAGAT
Organism: Amborella trichopoda; assembly: GCF_000471905.2. Next base: position 2,154,113 of record NW_006497511.1, on the reverse strand, counting down.
ACTCCTATACGCCATAGAGCTGTGGACGCATCAGGTTGTGGTGACCTTGACTTGTCTCTAGGGGAGGACCAATCCACAGACTGGGATTGTGACCTCTTGGCTCATTAGCCAAACTTTGGTGACCCGCTAATGAGCCCCTGCTTGGACTGTGGGCATGGAAAATACTGAGTCGGTTTGATAAAGCAAGTGTAGCCTGTAGTCTACAGTTGAAGGTGGAGTACCCCGTGATCATTGATAAAATTCTTTAACCATATGGATCCACTTCCCATCGTATTAATTTAATTGTGTTTATTTTATTATTAAATTATTTTTTATTTATTATTGGAATTTTTATAAGTCATTTGATACTTTATTTATTATTTTTGGACTTATAGAAATGAAGTTATTAATTTACGAATTTATAATGTTTTAAAATTCGTTTTGTTCAATTTTAAAATATTTATAAAAAATACATGGGGGCCCATAGTGCTCATAGGCCCACCATGTGAGTATTAGGTGGTGCCCCTCATGCCATACATGGGTGGCATGCCCCATCCTTGGATACCTTCTCTTGTTGCTTTGTGTTCAAGTTAATTAAATATGGTAACTATATCTTGTAGAATATAGTCAAATATTGTTTAGGAAATATTGACCATATCTTTTCTTGATTATTGAAGGTATATATTAACTTGATATTATTATATTCTTATAGAATATATGAGATGGATTATGAAATTTTATGTAATGCATGATATTTTAATAGATTTAACTGATTTAAATATATTGATGGGAAAATAGTTTAAGGAAAGGGGGATAATGGTTCAGGGACCTTCCATAATGTTGATGGCCCATCTATGGAATGGATGGTTCAGATCTCTCATCCCACAAGTCATCTTGATCAACGGTCCATATTCAATCTCAAGAACGAGGCAAACTATGGGAAAACTAAAGAAACCCTAAACCTAAATTTCACTATAAATAGGGGTGCTCTCCCCCCATCTACACACACCTCTCTCTCTCCCATAAA
>NW_006497511.1:2134403-2152354 GCF_000471905.2 Amborella trichopoda | reverse complement strand
CTTTCTCTCTCTCTCTCCTCCCTAGGGGTCATGCCCCTCTCTAATCTCTGACTTTCATTCTTTAACTCTCTCTCCTAAAAACCCTAAGGGGCACGCCCCAACCCTAGAAACTCTCCCTCTCTCTCATGACCTAATATAATATAAGGGTTGGGAAAATTAAGATTTGAGCTTAAATATTTTGGAGTTAGGGTTTTATAGAGATTCAAGGGTGGTTACCTTGTTTGGCTGAAATTAGCTTTCTCGGTTCGATATTGAAGCTAGATTGCTAATCCCGTGTCATTGGATGTGGTAACTCAGTGTGGGGTGTAATAAGCCCGGTTGAGGCAATCTCCGTCGTCTTCTCTTTTATTTTCTTGCTCTTCTATTTTATATTCTCAAGCATAGCGTTAAGTTGTAAAAATAACATCAAATGGTTGAGTTTTATTTTTATTGTTGTCCTGTATTATTTTGAAATATTTATTGATTGTAAAAATGACCATCTGTAAGGGATCCTTTTACCAAAATATAAAAGGGGTGATTATTATCATTAAAAAAAAATATTGCATTTCCCGATAAAAGATCACACATGTCTAACTTTCAAGGGGCATATGTACTATATAACTGACTATGAGCATGGACACATCATGCTTCTTTGCTCCTTTTGTATTTTGGGTCTTAAGTGAGATGGGACGCTAAGTGTTTCTCTTTCTTTAATTTCCATGCACCAGAAAGACAACAGCAATAGCAACATTCGTAGCTGCTCTTTTCGCTCTTGTACATGCAAGTATGTTCTCAAATGTTAGGACATCGCTCTCTCTCTCTCTATTGTACTGTATGGGGAATGTAAGAACTGTAGGTATCGGTCCTCTCTTCACTGCAAGAGAGACATTTTATAGAGGTTTCATAATGACAATCTTGAATTCTCTAGTGGCCTTTCCAAAGGTTGAGTAGTTGGAGCCACTGTCTCACGTGTTGTTATATGGGATAAAACTCAATCCAATTTGAATTTGAACCCTCCCTCAAAAACTAAACTAGATAAGTCTTGGTCCTCTTTCAAATTAAATATGAATTTAAACATGAAACAAATTTGTTTTCACTTGATCTTCCAGCGAGAGACTATAAGAATTTGGTGATTTATGCTAACTGTGCTGGTCAAGCCAGTCTGACTGTTTGAGCATCTTTCAAATAGATGTTGCTTTTGATGGAGAGCCCTTTGAATCCGAGATTTGCTACAGAGATAGAGAACTCAAAGAGGAATCCAATGGTCCATGTTTCGCCTTAAATGGATAAAAAATGAGGAAGATATGCCTCATCGAAGTTGGCCCTTCTCTGCTACATATCTAGGTAGCAAATCAGACAATTGTGGGTTATATCATGTTCTCCTCAAAGAAGTATTACCATAGGAGTTGGATACATAGTAGGGATCTTATAAGGAACATCCTCATAAAATTTAATGCAAAAACTCCTCATATTTCAAGAGATACGAGGGTCTAGCGGAAACAATCCGAGACAGTTTGATAATTGTTTTTCAAGCTTCAACCACTTTTACAAAGGTTTTCTTCAGATGCTTCCCTCCAATGGTTAATGGGTTACTACATCAAGAATCCAATGGTTTAGTTCCCATGAGGAAAGTCTTTATAGACGGGGAGAAATCTTGATTTTTGTTACATGAGGTCATCCTGACTAATGTACATGTGCGCAACAGTTGATAGACATGGGCCTTGATTGCCAATGAGGGGTCAAATCATCTCCAAATGAACTAAAACTTTGGGAAGAGGGCTTTCACATCAAAATACAATTATCCCCACTGTTTTATGTCAATCCTAAAGTATCATGAGGGGTTATGTTGGACAGGGCATATCCTGGTGACTAGTGGATGAGGACATGTATCAAACAATGTATGATTCTCATTATTTTGGACAAGAGGAATATAAGGCCACAATAGATATCTACAAAGTTCCACCTCATTTTTAAATAATATGATGAGTTTTCAATTAGTCCAACCGTCAAATCCCTCACAATGAATGGAGTCTCTTAAAAATAGCAATTTATAACTAAACTTCTCCAATATTGCGTGGCGATACATATAATGGCCCTAGGAATATAAATATCATAGTTTGGCCTCATGTTGAGATATTTTGATAGTCTTTGAGTTGGTCCGGCCCATAGGGCATATGGTGGCTGTCAGGGGGGATACATTTAGGTCTTGGATTGCAAGTCCTAATTGTATTACACTGATGATATGATATTTGAAGTGTATATAGTAGATATATCATGAATGTAGTCTGGGAATTCCCTTATAGGGATGCCACAAGTAGGAGTTTCTCACCATGTTATCCTGAATTTGCGAACATTGTAGTGTCACAGGATTGTTGTACGTCATTTTTGACGTACTTATGTCCCTCACACGAATAAGGAGAGAGCCAGTGACAATTTCGTTCTACTAGTACTGGAGACACTGATAGACCAAAATTGTACAGTGAAATAAGCCTCAAACTGGACAACCTGAGAAGAGTGTTGTCGTACCAAGGAAGCACCTTACAACTGTAGCCTTATGCCAGACCACCGCCATTGCATTCAGAAAGTCGAAAAACCCCCGAGGACCGAATTTGGGCTCAATCGGACCACCTGAAAGGGGTTTATGCCCAAACTTCTTCAAAACTGGTAGGTTTTACACTATTGCAGTGCGACTTCATTGAACCAGTCCCCAAGCACAGAGACTGTAGCATCACATCGCGAGAGGGACTTCAAGGACCAACAACACCTTTGTCTAGAGCCAAAAAAAGCTCAAATTTAGACACGTTCTAGATCGTGGCAACCTCGTCATTTTGACCTAGGACATGTATCGTGGCGCGACCCAGAGTCAAACTTGTTCTAGAAAGAAGGTGAGCACAAAACCAGAAAAATTAGGGTTTTAAGGAGAAGGCATCTTGAACCTCAAAAAGCACAGCTCGAGATCCGCGTATCAGATCATCGCGAACAACTTGCGAAGAGTTACAAACCGGTATAATTGTTGTACATGATTCAAGGTCCGATAAGCACAAATCCCAAGGTTACAGGAAAAGTAGATCTGCTCGGTCGCTGGAATCCCTTTTCCTGGTAACCTCCCAAATTAGGAAATGCTGTAAATGAAGACCAAAACAAACCAAATTTGGTGCAAAACGACTGTGATAGTCTCCTCCTTCATATGCAAGCAAAACAAAGATTCAGTGCATCACAGATCGAATGACATTAGTGATCAAAGTTCATGAATCTGGTCGGACTTCCACCCCATGGAAAAAGGTTGTCTCAGCACGATTAATGGGCATCAAAATGCTCAAAATCGAACAAGCACTGTGGATATAACGGCAAATCGACTGAGCCATCGCTACAAGTTCCCGAAAAAGCTTCCAAGATCCGGCAATGGCAATCTTGGTGAGAGGGTCGTATCTTGCAAGACTACCACCTATCAAAAACCCCAAAGCGAGCTGGGGATTGTGTTTGTGAGTGAGGACATCACAAAATGGGGCCTCCGTTTGTCATTGTCGTCCCTCTTGAATGAGGGTAGAAGTTCTAAGTTCAAGATTGGCTTAGCTTGATCGATGTGACTTCTACTTCGAGAGTATACAACTCTAGACTTTGCTTGTGTGCTTTGTGTATTCGTTTTGGGTACTGACCTGTTACTGTGATAAGAAGTGAAATAACTGTTAGCTCATACAATATTTATTGCCTTGATATCTGAATCATACGTCGTTTTACACTGTTAATGAATTGTGATGCATGACTTTATTCTGTGACTTGCACGAACAGTGATGATCTACAGACCACTTTATCTATAAGTGTAATAGTAGGTGGGAATACAAGGGAACTAATCTACTTAAGGGGATTTTAGCTCATTCTTCTTATTTTTCCATTCTTGAGTGGGCAATTGGATAGGGGTGGCAGGCAGCTGAAGCTCGGGACTGATCAAGGAACTTTTTGATAGTAGGTGTCAGGTGGCGGTGCCACAGTGTTGTTTTGATGTAATATTGTCTTGTTTTTGTCAGGCCGGCAGTGCCTTGGACATAATTGTGAAGAACCTTTGGAGATTTTATATGTACATAATGGTTTTAACTGATGCAGTATTATGTTGCTTGATGAATAAATTTTTATTTCTTTCATGGTTTACTTTGATTCTGCATTTCAAAACACGTTGAGCCACTCCCACTTGAGTGATGTTCGCGACCTCTGGTCGAGATCCCGCACTCTGTTGCCCTTCGGCTGGTATGGTAGGGGTCAAGGGGCTGGGTCATGGCAGTTATGGTATCAGGGCAGCCAGGATATGATTCTTGCCCTAGAGAGTCTTAGGAGTGTCTCTAGAATGCTCTTGAATAGGTTAGTAACTGGGTGCTCATGTTTTAGGTCAAGATGTCGAGGACTCGTGCTAATAATGCGAGCTTCAACAATGAGAATACCGAGGCTCTCGGTGAATTCTTCAAGACCTTAGGGACCACGACCCAAATGATGAAAGGCAGCATGCCGACCCCTGCTACTCCTGCCCTTGAACTGACTGACACTGGGTTGATAGAAAGATTTAGGAGGCTAGCAACTTCGACGTTCTTGAGGCATGGGGGAGTGGAGAAAGAAGAATGATGGAGGAGACAAGTGCAGAAAATTTTGAGGTGTTACACTGTTCTAATGAGCAGAAGGTTAGGCTGGGAACCTTCATGTTAGGAGGAGATGTTGAGCACTGGTGGGGCTTAATGAAGCATTCATGGGAAGGTTTAGGGACAGAAGTGAATTGGGAAAACGTTTTGGAAGCATTCAATGAGAAGTACTTCATTGACTTTGTACGGGAAAGAAAGGAACTGGTGTTCATTGAGCTGCAACAAGGAAACCTGTCAGTTGAGCAGTATGCAGCCAAGTTTGCTGAGCTGTCAAGATATGCACCACACAATACGGAGGCGCGAAAGGTGAATAAATTTGAGAGAGGCCTTCTCCCCTTTGGTAGATTTGGCTATGAAGATTGAGAAGGACTGTGAACAGTCTCGATTCGGGGGAAATAAGAAAATGGGACTAGCCCAGTTTGGGATCCTTAGGAGGAAGACTCGGTCGCCTCCAAGGAAAAGCTTCAGGGGAAGATATAACCAAGTAAATAAGAATATTCAAAAGACCTTTTAGGGCGATAAGGGAGAACCAGCGCCTGACGTGCCCATACCGTGAGAAGGATACTCACTCTACGGCTGAGTGCTGAAGACCCAAGGCTCAAGGTCGGGCATGTGCTCTCACCGAACGAGAAGCCAAGGCGTTTGCCTCTGTAATCCGAGGTATGCTCTTTATTTGTGGCATGGAAGCTAAAATTCTCATTGACCCTAGATCTTCTCACTCTTTTATTGCACCTCACTTTACATGCCACATGAATGCTAGACCTACACTTCTTGACTGGACTTTGGTAATATGCACACCTATGGGGCAATCTTTAGAAACTGACATTATTTATAAACGTTATGGAGTCTTGCTTGAAGGATGTATCTTACCTATAGACTTGACACTATTAGACATTCAAGATTTTGATATTATTTTGGGCATGGATTGGTTGTCCACACATTATGCTACAATAAATTGCTATAATAAAACTGTAAGCTTTCGACGTCCAAGTCAGCATGAGTTGAACATTGTGGGCATTAAGGATGGCTCCCCTCTACACCTTATTTTGCCCTTTCGGGCTCCTCACCTATTGGCTAAAAGATGTATTGGGTATTTGGCCTATGGAATAGAGAATTGGGATGTCCAGTCCAAGTTAGAAGAGATACCAGTGGTGAGGGAATATCCCAAAGTTTTTACTGATGAGTTGACCTCTTTGCCTCTAGTCAGGGAGGTAGAATTTGAGATAGATGTGGTTTCAGATACTATTCCCATCTCTAAAGCCCCTTAAGGATGGCTCTAATCGAACTAAAGGAACTAAAAGAACAATTGCAAGAGTTATTAGAAAAGGGGTTCATTCGACCCAGTGTGTTACCTTGGGGTACACCATTCCTATTTGTGAAAAATAAAGATTGGTCTTTAAGGCTTTGTATAGCCTCTAGATAGCTGAACCAGGTCACTTTAAAGAATAAATACCCCTTGCCTAGAATTGATGACCTTTTTTACCAACTTTAAGGGTCCTAAGTGTTTTCTAAGATTGACCTTTGGTCAGGCTGTCATCAACTACAGGTCAAGGAAGAAGATGTCCCTAAGACCACATTTAAGACCCGGTATGGACACTATGAATTCTTGATAATGCCATTCGGGTTGACCAATGCTCCGACTGTCTCTATGGATTTGATGAATAAAGTTTTTAGACTCATTTTGAATGATTTTGTGGTGGTCTTTATAGATGATATTCTGGCATATTCAAGGAACTTGAAAGAGCATGGACAACACTTAAGAATGGTCCTCCAGACTCTAAAGACAGAGAAGTTGTACACTAAATTGTGGAAGAGTGAATTTTGGATTTCAAGCGTGGCCTTCCTTGGGCACGTTGTATCTAAGGACAGGGTCACATTTGACCCTTGTAAAATTGAAGCTATACGTCAGTGGGGAAGATTGACAAATGTGACTAAGGTCCGCAGTTTTCTGGGACTGGCAGGATATTGTAGGCGCTTCGTGGGGGTTATCAAAGATAGCGCTCACCCTGACTCACCTAACCCAGAAAGAAGTGAAGTTTGAGTGGACAGATGACTGTGAAATAAGTTTTCCAGAATTGAAGAAGAGATTGACCACGGCCCCAATACTAGCCTTACTTGAAGGGAATGAGGACTTTGTGGTTTATACTGATGCCTCTCATAGAGGGCTTGGATGTGTGCTGATACAGTGAAGGAAAGTCATAGTGTATGCCTTTAGACAGTTAAAGTCATAGGAGCAAAATTACCCAACTCATGACTTGGAACTCGCGACTGTAGTGTTTTCCTTAAAATATGGAGACATTACCTCTATAGGGGCCCAGTTTGAGATATTTACAGATCATAAGAGCCTCAAATATCTATTTTCTCAAAAGGAGTTAAACATGAGGCAACGAAGATGGATGGACGTACATAATTGATTATGACTGTACCATCAATTACCAACCTGGCAATACCAATGTAGTAGCAGATGCTTTGAACCGAAAGCTCATGGTATCAATGGCACATCTGATGGTTCGAGAAATGAAACTATTAGAAGATGCAGTGGAGTGGCACCCAACCCTGCCCCTTAGTGATGGGGTAGGAATGACTGCTTATATAAGGATGGAGCCCCAGCTCTTTCAATAGATTCGAATGGTACAAAAGGAAGATCCCCAACTCATGAAAATCCTAGAATAAATAAAGCTAGGAAGAAAGGATGATTTTTGTATGAGCAGTGATGATATGTTAAGATTTAAAGATCGGGTATGTGTTCCGAATGATGAGAGAGTGAAGAGGGCTATTTTGGAGGAAGCACACTACTCCTGTTATATTGTACACCCAGGGAGTACTAAGATGTATCAGGACCTGAAGAAGACTTTCAGGTGGAATGATATAAAAAAGGAAGTGGCACAATTTGTCTCTGAGTGCTTGACATGTCAGCAAGTGAAAGCTAAACATCAGAAACCCGCAAGACTGTTGCAACCCTTCCCCGTGCCAGAGTGGAAATGGGAATACATCACTATGGACTTTGTCTCTGACTTGCTTAGAACAGGTGCTGAGCATGATAGTATTTGGGTCATCGTAGACCGACTGACTAAAGCTGCTCACTTCTTACCGGTCCGCACAACTTATACTTTGAATATATTGTGCCAGTTATACATTAAAGAAATTGTAAGGTTGCATGGAATACCTGTCAGCATCGTGTTCGACAGGGACACTAGGTTTACTTCAAGATTTTGGAATAGTCAGCAATCAGCTTTAGGGACAAGACTCATTTTTAGCACTGCTTTCCACACCTCGACTGATGGGCAATCAGAAAGACCCTAAAGTATATGTTAAGGGCTTGTGTTACTGATTTCAAAGGAAGCTGGGATGACATTTGCCTATGATAAAATTTGCTTATAACAGTAGCTTCCAAGGGAGTATTCAAATGGCCGCCTTTTGAGGCCTTGTAAGGGAGGAAGTGTAGATCACCTATCTATTGGGATGACGTCGGTTAAAGGAGGCTGTTAGGGCCAAAAATTGTTCAAATGACCTTAAAAAATATTGCCTTGATTCGAGAGAGACTCGAGACTTCTCAGACTTGGCAGAAGAGTTACGCTAATAATCAACGGAGAGACCTCGAGTTTGAGGTGGGTGATCAAATTTTCTTGAAGTTATTGCCAGCTAAGGATATTATGAGATTCGTCAAGAAAGGAAAATTGAGCCTACGATTTATTGGACCTTTTGAAATTCTGGAAAGAGTTGGGAGTATGGATTTATCGACTTGCCCTACCACCTGAGTTGATGAATATTCATGACGTGTTCCATGTATCACTATTAAGGAAATATCAGCCAGACCCGTCCCATGTCTTGAGATATAAACCAATTCTATTTAGAGAAGACTTGACTTATATTAAGCGACCTATTGAAATACTAGACAGGAGAGTGCAGGTGTTACACAATAAAGAAATTCCTCTGGTCTGTGTGTTATGGCAGTATCACTCAAAGGAAAAATCGACATGAGAACAAGAAGATGAAATCCAGGATAAGTACTCCCAATTGTTTGACTAACTGAGAAACGATTTTGAGGACAAAATCCTATTTAGGGGGGGATGATGTAACGACCCAAACTGTCCCGGCCAGAGAAAGTGCAAGCGGTGGTAAGAGAGAAGAAGAAGAGAAAGTGCTCACGGCGGAGTGCACGCGGTGGTAAGAGAGAAGAAGAATAGAAAGTGTGCATGACGGAGTTCGTGCGGCGTTAAGAGAGAAGAAGAAGAGAAAGTGTGCGCGATGACAAGAGAGAAGAAGAAGAGAAAGTGCGCGCGACGGTAAGAGAGAAGAAGAAGAGAAAGTGCACGCGACGGTAAGAGAGAAGAAGAAGAGAAAGTGCGCACAGTGGAGTGCGTTCGGCAGTAAGAGAGAAGAAGAAGAGAAAGTGTGCGTCGATAAGAGAGAAGAAGAAGAGAAAGTGTGCGTCGATAAGAGAGAAGAAGAAGAGAAAGTGCACATGGAGGTAAGAGAGAAGAAGAAGAGAAAGTGTGCATGGCGTAAGAGAGAAGAAGAAGAGAAAGTACGTGCGACGGTAAGAGAGAAGAAGAAGAGAAAGTGCACGCGACGGTAAGTGAGAAGAAGAAGAGAGCTCATGGTGGTAAGAGAGAAGAAGAAGAGAAAGTGCGCATGACGGTAAGAGAGAAGAAGAGAAAGTGCGCTCGACATTAAGAGAAAAGAAGAAGAGAGAGTGCGTGTGGCAGTAAGAGAAGAATAAGAGAGAGAGATGTGCTCGGCAGTGTGAAGAAGTAGAAAATAGTGTTACCGTGCGTAACATCGTTGAGCCTGTGCATGACTCATGGATGCCACTTGCCTATTGCATGCTGCCACCTGTCAAACTGCATGTCACTGAACTGCCACATGGCAACCTCAAGCTGCCACCTCATACTTTTGGAGTACATAAGTCTTTTTCTCTTTCCCTCACGCCATGTTCTCACTCTTATAAGTCAAAACACTTAGCACTTGCAACCCCCTTTTTAACCTTTGTTGGAGCCCAAATTGAGGAGCTTGTGGAGTGAGTTGTGGGAGGAAATCTGTGAACACCATGCACACACAAGGTAAGTGGATAAAAAACCTTTTTAATTATGGAAGTATAAAAATTAAGCATGAACTTTTACGAATTTTGAGGAAATAATGGTCGCATGTGTATTCTGTTGGGCCATGTCTTCCAGAAATTAGGCCTTCTTTGCAAGACAAGATGAGCACTGAAACTACTATTGTTGATCATGAAAATATGTGAATTGGTATTTATGTGAGTCTCATTTAAGATGAAGAACGTTTCATATTAATGTCTAACCTATTTGGAGTAATTGATTGTTACTTGAGAAATGTCATGTTTACACTGTAAAATTCTATGGAATTTTTGTGTTTTTGTGCCAATCTGTTGACCTATCAAATGACTTCCAAATGACACCAAATTACCTCTATTTGAAATATGCATATGTCTACTATGATTTTCATGTTTAAACTTTATTCAAATTCTTTATAAATGAGGAGCTATTCTTCAAATTGTGCAAGCATATCATTGTTAGCAGATTTCACTGAAATTCAAAATTGTTGTCTCTGTTGCTATGAGCTTTTAATCAACCAAATGGAGCCAAATTGCTTCCAAACCACTGCCATTAAAAATATATGTATGTTTGCATTTCATGTTGAAATCATTTCGAAATATCCTCTAGATTGAAAATTATGCCCTTGACAAGAGGGATACATCATTGTTAGCAGAATTCCGAAATTCACTTCTGTTGCTATAAGCTTTTGATCAAATAAATGGAGTCCAAATGCTTTCAAATCACCTTTGTTGGAAAGATATGTGTTTCTACTTGAATTCTGGTTTTGAAACCATCCCATAATTTCTTAAAATGTGGGAGTTATGCTCCTGTTGGTGTAACATGTCATGGACGTAGATTGCTGCAATTTCCAGAAACTGTTGCCCTTGTTGTGCTGGGGTTTTAACTGATCAATGATGCATAAACAACTTCAAATTCTCTTTGGTTGAAAGATATATATGTCTATTTCAAGTGAAGAATAAAATTAAGTTGAAATTCCTCATGAATTGAATGCCATGTCTCATTTTGTATATGCATATTTCTGATGGGATTGACAATGAATCCCAAATTGTTATGCGAATCATGTACACGTTTTGCACTGATATTTTTTAATATAGCTGGATTTCTTCATAACGAGATTGAAATTATCTATTATAAGATACTGAAAATGCATGCTTATGATACTATGAATATCCTTGAACCCTTGAAAATAGCAAAGCATGAGCAAATGAATGCTTGGGCATGCATGTACACAGTGCAATTAAATGTGATACTGAACACTACGCAATGAGTCCTCCATTGGTAGTTGGATACTTTGATTCTATTATATTGAGACTGATATATGTGATACTGACCACAATGCAATGGGTCCTTCAATGGTTTTTGGATATCGTGATTCTGTTATATTGAGACTGATATATGTGATACTGACCGCTATGCAATGGGTCCTCCATTGGTAGTTGAATAGAATATGTCTCAACTCCAATGAATGGAATGGAGTCGGGAGGTGACTCTAAATAACAGGGAGGGTCGTGCCCCCCACATTGTTCTGGGCACTATGCATTGGGTTCTCCAATGGTAGTGTAACGCCCTCTCGCCTGAAGGCATAATGAGAGGGTCGTGTCTTGCAAGACCACCGCCTATCGAAAACCCCAAAGCATGCGGGATTGTGTGTGTGAGTGAGGACATTATGAACTGAGGCCTCCATTTGTCATTGTCTTCCCTCCTAAATGAGGGTAGAAGTTCCAAGTTCAGGATTGGGTTAGCTTGATCGATGTGACTTCTACTTCGAGAGTAGACAACTCTAGAATTTGCTTGTGTACTTTGGGTGTTCTTTCTGGGTACTGACCCATTACTGTGGTACGAGGTGAAATAATTGTTAGCTCATACAATATGTACTGCCTTAATATCAGAATCATGCTCCATTTTACACTGCTAATGAATTGTGATGCATGACTTTACTATGTGACTGACATGAGCAGTGATGTTCTGCAGACCACTTTATCTATAAGTGTGCTTGTAGGTGGGAATGCAAGTGAACTGATCTACTTACTGCGCTTTTAGTTCATTCTTCTTATTTTTCCATCTATGTAGAGTGATAACCGACCATTCTTGTGGGGGCAACAGGACAACGGTGGCAAGCAGCTGAAGCCCAAGACTGATCAAGGAGCATTTTGATCGGGTGGCGATGCCAAAATGTTGTTTTGATGTAATATTATCTTGTTTTTGTCAGGCCGGTAGTGCCTTGGACAAAATTTTAAAGAACCTTTGGAGATTTTATATGTACATAATGGTTTTAATTTATGCAGTATTAAGTTGCTTGATGAATGAGTTTTTATTTCATTCATGGTTCACTTTTATTCCGCATTTCTAAACGCGTTGAGCCACTCCCACCTGAATGATGTTCGCGACCATTGGTCATGATCCCGCACTCTGTCGCCCTTCGGCTGGTATGTTAGGGGTCAGGGGGTGGGGTCATGACAATGAGCTCCCATTGCAATTGCATGCACGAGAGATAGAGAGAAGAGATCTTATGAAAGCCTGAAGAGAGTCTCTGTCCAAACTACACTAGCTAACAGCCGGAGGGCTTCGTGATTATTCTAAGAAGGCAAACCATCTGGGTGTGTCCCCTGAACCCTAAACGGTGAGGTAATTGTCCGAACGTACCCCCCACTGCAAAATCTCTCTCGTTGTTGGTATCTATCCACACTCAGGAGTGCTTACGCATGCGCACCCACAGGTACCCCATAGGCGCGGACCCTCCGCGGTTGTTTGAGAGAGGGTTTTCTCCCCCCTGTGTAAGGACCGACGTGAAAACAAGGCTCCAACCAACGGGTGACTCCACTGGGGACACGCCATCCTATCCTTGGCTTTGACTATTTTCAGGTGAGGACTTCTCTTCCTTCTCTCTCTAAAATTACAATGGGATTCTGTTATCCCTTCTTCATTCAGATTGGGGATTTCTGCATCCCCATATTTGAGACTCTACCGGTGGCGAGCAGATCAGCTGATCCTGCCTCCCCCACATCCTACCCAAGCGACCTGACTGGCCCTTCTATCCTAGTCCAACCTAGGAAAACTTGGGGCACGAGCACTCAGACCTCTTGTCCCTCTTCCTCCAGCATCAAAGGGAAATCCATTGTGTCAACTGCATGGGTGGAACTTTCACCACCCCTCAGCATAAGCACCCTATTATTGGCGAGCTCCCTGCCTGCCAGTTGCAAGCTTCAGCATCGTCCACCACTACTCCTCTTCGCTAGGTGGGTCTCAACAAGACCACCGTCTCTGCAGGTAACCAAAAGGTAACCCCACCTGTCTCACACAAGGGCATCGCTAGTGCTGGCAGGTCCCTACATACACCATGCTATGGCAACTTCCACGTCAGTCTGCGTGGCCCTACACACATACACATATGTCATCGCTGACGGTCTAATTGTTATTAGGACAAGACGGGGTAGGCACCACCCCACCTCAGTCTCCTTAATTGCTTCAGGTTTCTTCTAACCTAGATGCAACGCAGGTGGTTCTAACGCCGCCAATACCATGCATGCTAATCCTGTAGCCTGGGGCAGCCAAAAGGCTGTAACCAAACGAGCACACAACTTTCGAGATAATAGAAGGTCTCACAAACAAATGCACCTGCATGTTAAATGTTCTAAGTCCTCCCAAACTAAATGGGCGAGTATTGCAAATACTCAGCCCCCTATTTCATAAGGGGTTGGACCTAGAGCCACCCCAAACACCACTATGGATCGTGCACACACATGCAGGTCCAGGGACGCTGTCGACGAAAAGGGGACACGAGCATTCGTTGATCCCCCGACGGCTCCAAAGCCGCTCGCTACATGGTACTCGAAAAAGTTCCCCTCAAGAACCATCTTCTCCACTCCTCCTTCCTTGCACGTGTGAGCCAGCCCCTGGGGCAGGACTTGAGATGGGAGGATGCCCTCGATGACGAACAGTCAGCCCCCCCTTCTTCAGATAGTTCTCAGCTAGCAAGGCCTACTATCCTCATCATGGGCACCACACTTTGCCCGAGTTGATCATCTTTGCCCGCACATCTGTCGAGTGAGCCTGTTAAGAAGGAAACTGGAATCGTTTTTTATTATGGGGAAAGATTTACCAAATCTTGCAGTTCAAACAAGCGAAGGGGATGGAAGTGCCTCCATCCAACAAAAAGTAGAGTCTTCTACCTCGTTAATACCTACAAAAAAAAACCTGTTCCACTCGTTATAAGATACGGAGGAACCCGAGATGAATGACATTGTTCATTGCAATGTTGTTAAAAGACATGAGGGTGAACCCACATTGCCCGATCCACGGCCTTTCAAAAGTCGACTGAAGAGATATGTCCCTAAGGCCGTCTTGCGCCCATCCAGGTCAAATCATGACCCCAAGGCCTTCAAGCGTCAGGCTCAACAGCAGTCACCCCAAGGTCATTCCAGAGCCAGTACTCACATGTGTCATGAGGCAATCCCAAACTCAAATGGGGCAAGCCCAACCCTTGCTGTTGGGAGTGCCGGATCCAGGCATGAAGGGACCAGGATCACTCCTCCTACCGAACTATCTGACTCTGATGAGAAAGTCGAGGTAATGGTGGTGAGCTATGATGGGGAAGACCCTGAAAACCCAATGGCTTCGAGAGTATACTAAACAAACATCTTGGACATTCTCAAAGGGCTTGAAGATGCTCGACCTTTGGTGTCTTCTCATCAAGAGGCAAACTCTCCTCTCGAGCTGCCACACGGAGAGGAAGAAAGACCGCAGCCTCCCCCTCTGACCTAAACCTAGAGGCCTCCAATCCCCTGTTTCCTTTGATGACCAGTCCAATGTAGTTTCCCAAGCTATGCCATCGATGTTTACACAAGAGGACATCCAACGGATGATCAATAAAAGCATCCAAGACTTACAAGCATAAAAAGCACAAGAAAGTGTTTCATACCAAAAGCCTTACCCGCCTTTTATTGATCAAATCCCCTTCCCTATTGGGTACCAAAAAGGGAGATTGCCGGTCTTTGATGGCACGGGCTTGCCTCAGCAGCACGTGACCCATTTCTTATTCGCATGCCAAGAGTCAGCTTCGGCCCACCCCATACTGATGCTTCAAAATTTGTAGAAACTCTAATTGGGCCTGCTTTCAAGTGGTACGCCCGCCTGCCGCCCAACTCAGCCCACTCCTGATGAGAAATGGAGCAGGTGTTCTATAAATGTTTCTACAAAGCAGAGCTGGATGTTCAAGCAATAGAGCTCCCAACAATGGCTCAAAATATAGATGAGTCAGTGGGCTAGTACATTCAGAGGTGGAGAGATCTTGCTTTGCGCCAGAGCAACCCCATGGGCGAGATTGAGGCCGTACAAACATGCATAAAGAACATGAAGAAAGAAATCTCCTTACATGTTGAAGCCTCCAACCCCATCACTTTCTCCGACATGAACACAAATGCAACTAAGATCGAAAGCTTGCTGAGACATCATGACGGAGATTAAGCCCAAACCTCAAGGGGGGTCAGGCTCGTAACAACATGTCTAACCCCCGCACTAACCAACAAAAGAATCTAATCAGTGCGACTATCACAACCCCACCCCTTGACCCTTGTCGTACCTAAGTGGAGTGTGACAAAGGGCGGGATCATGACCGAAAGTCACGAATGTCACTCTGGTGGGAGTGGTTCAACGCATGTTATAAGTGCGGAATCAAAGCAAACCACGAAAATAAAACTAAAATTCATTCCATGAGACAGAAGATAACCCAAAGCAAAGCCATATCTATATATACATTCATTCATCAAAATGCTTTACAATCAGTTCAAGGCACTACTAGCCCACAAAACAGAGTTACAAAACATCTCAGCGGCACAACCACTAAACACCTACCATGAAAAACTTCTTCAGGATCCGTTTTCCAAAACTCCAAGCTTCACACGTTTGACATGCAAGCCCACTGTCCATCCTTCATATCAAGACTATCACTCTACAATCATGGGAATAAAAATGGAATGAGTTAATACCCAGTAAGCAGATCTACACCCTTGCATTTCAACTCTATAAACAGTGATAGCAGTTAACATTGCTCATTAATTTACAGAGATATCAAGAAAGTTTCCTCTATTATACTCTTACATTATAAGGATAAACATAGTTTAATAATCAGGAACATGCAGTGCATAAATCATAAATCATTTCATTTTAAGCAGATAGTAAGATTACAGTTCACAGTTTCACACAATGAGAGCTAGAGAAGCCTACTCCTGAAATAGAAGTTCCATCGATTAAGTCAAGCTAATCCTGTAGGATGGAACCTCTACTCTCGTTCAGGATAGAGGACAATGAAAAGTGGGTATCCCACTTCGTAATGCCCTCACACACACACACACATCCCCAGTGCGCTTTGGGGTATTCGATAAGTAGTGGCCTTAAAGACAAGACCCTCTCCTTATGCCCTTCTGGAGAGAGAGCTGGTCAGGTGCCTCGATCTTGCCCTTCAGATCTGGATGATCGGGCAGCAAGCGTCTCAGGTTTCAAGGAGACCCGGGGCGTTTTGAGATCGCTCTCTAGAGAACCTTGTTCAAGAACAAGGGCAGGTATAACCAACTGATGAGACAAGAATTTAAGGTGGGTTCAGGACTTACTCAGGCTGGCTCATGCGCCCTCTTTGATCACGAAGAAAGCCCCCTAGTAATAGAATTGGTTCGGAATCGCCTCCCTTGGCTTGTGTTCTCCTATTTTCTGCAATCACACACATATGGCAAATATTATAATGTAGGTGGGTCAACAGACCTCACCTTGCCTCTTTCGTGAACATACAAAGGCATGCACATTCAAACGAAGAAGAGAAGAATGTGAAAAGAAAGATGGGCGAGAGAAGAATTTGACCAGGTGGAGTAACTAAGTTGATGAGTAATTGGCTTGACGTGGCAGTAAAACGGGCTCAATAACTCAGACCGGCTCAACAAGATTACTACTAGACATCAATATCGATATTGACTAGCTAGACACGATGGTTAGTCTATCGTTGCAATAAAATGAGCATAGTAGTTCTGACACAATAACATTATGGCTACACAACAGGACTACCATGATAGACTAATCTCAACCCCTCTTTAATCAAACGAAAGAATAACAGAAATAATAGATACCATAAAGAAAAACATAAGAAGAGTAAGATAAGAGAAGAAGAGAAAAGAAAGAAGTAGTGGGAGAGAAGGAAAGAAAAAGAAGAGTGTGAGACAAGAGAGAAGGAAGGAGAAAAGAGGGTGAAAGACACAGTCAGCGTTAGGCATTGGCGGCTGTGTTGGAAGAGGAAGAGAAAGAAAGACACAGTCGACGCTAGGCATCGCCCACTGGGTTGGAAAGAGAAGAGAGAGACAGACACAGTCAGCGTTAGGCTTCATCGACTGTGTTTAAGAAGTGAGGAGAGAGAAGAAACAGTCGATGCTGGGCATCACCGGCTGTGTTCAAGAAGTGAGGAGAGAGAAGACACAGTAGGTGCTGGGCATCGCCTGCTGGGTTGCAAAGAGAAGAGAGAAAAAATATACAGTCAGTACTAGGCTTCGTCGGCTGTGTTTAAGAAAAGAGGAGAGGGAAGGCACAGTCGATGTTGAGCATCACCGGCTATGCTAGTCAACGAAGAGAGAGAAGATGCAGTCGGCGCTAGGCTTCACCGACTGTGTTTAGACAGAGAAGAGAGAGAAGATACAGTCGACACAGGTTTCATCGACTGTATTAGACAGAGAAGAGAGAGAAGATGCAGTTGACGTTAAACTTCACTGACTGTGCTACAAGTAGAGAGAGATGATGCAGTCGACATTAGACTTCACCGACTATGTTTAGAAAGAGAAGAGAGAAGATGCAGTCGATGCTAGGCTTCACTGATTGTATTTAAACAGAGAAGAGAGAGAAGATACAGTCAGCACTAAGCTTTTCCAACTGTATTTAGATAGAGAAGAGAGAGAAGATGTAGTCGGCACTAAGTTTCGACGACTGTGTTAGATGAGAGCAGAAAGAGAGATAAAGATGAGAAAAAGAGAGAGATAAAGATTAGAAGGGAGAGAAAGAGAGATAGAGATGAGAAGAAGAGATAGATAAAGATTAGAAGGGAGAGAAAGAGATATAGAGATGAGAAGAAGAGAGAGAAAGAGAGATATAGATGAGAAGAAGAAAGAGAAAGAGAGAGAGATGAGAAGAAAGAGAGATAAAGATGAGAAGAAGAGAGAGAGAGATCGGGATGAGAAGAAGAGAGAGAAGGAGAGATAGAGACAAGGAGAGAGAAATAGAGGAGGAGAGAGAGAGATGA
>NW_006497511.1:2112024-2131849 GCF_000471905.2 Amborella trichopoda | reverse complement strand
AAGGACATAGTAATCCCTAACATGGGGATCATGAATAAAGAAATAAATTTTAAAACTAAAATAATAATTCTAGTAAGAAAACATTTGGACCGTTAGTTTCTATTGTTTTTAGATGGATGCTTTACACTTTCTGGATCGCATATGTAGAAATGAGGCTCAGCCCGCATGAAGCAATTTTCCTTACAAAATTGATACTCCTAGGATGTAAGTGATGAAAAAATGACATCAAAGTTGTAACAGTAAAATATTGAAATGAATTCGACTTCCATTTTGTAAAACAGTAGAGCATTAGTAAATATGAAGTAAAACAAAGCAAATTTTGAGGAGAAATGGAAATTATTTCTCAGTTAAGTAAAACAAACCAATTTTGGAAGAGAAATGGAAATTATTCTTCAATAAAAAGCCACAAACCATATAAAAGAAGCCCGCATATGTAGGTCACCAATCAAGGCCAAAAAAAGAATAAAACATCACAATTATTACCATGATCATAGAATTTATTCTATACTTCAAGAGCCCTCTATATGAAACTACAGAGGGACAAATTGAATCCACTCTACCCCAATATGTTTGTGTGGGGCTTTTTTGCCTATGAAATTAGACTATATTATACTTTGTCTAACAAACTATTTTAGGATGAGAAGATTTATCCCCTTCCTCTCTCTCCCTACTGCCCTCCCCTTCCCTCCAACAGGGATCTATCCCCGCCCTCTCCCTCTCACTCTCCCCCCCTCCCTCCAACCCCTACCCCCCCCCCCATTCCAACACACACAAACAAAAAAAGGTTACAATATCACTCTGAATGCTTGACAGAGAAGAACAAGTTGTGGCTCAAGTAGAGATGAATAGAGAGGAAGCCAAAGTAGAGTGACCGATAATTCACACTTGAGTGAGGAGCTCAAAGATATATATTTATAATGTTTCTAACCCCAATTAATTTGAGGTTCAGATAGGGTACGAATAAATCTAAAAATTATAAAATTGTCTTTTACAATGAACACAAACAACAGATACAAGAATAACGTACAGAAGTATAAAAATTTACGAATACACCCCTGACCAATTATGACTAACACTCCCGCTCAAGTTTTGTATCATGTTTTAATATGTACAACTTGTCCTTCAAAAACTGATGTTATTCCTTGGATAATATGTCTACTATTTGATCTTTTGTGCCCACAAACCTTGCTTCAATATCTTTGGCTGTAATCCTTTCCCGCACAAAATGATAATCAATCTAAATACATTTAGATCTATCATGAAATAGTGGATATGCTGCCAAGGCTAGGGTATTCTTGTTATCAGAAAAAACTGTGGATCTTATAATTTTCGTGCCCAATGTGGCCATCAGAATGTGAATCCGTAACATCTCTGATATAATAATTCCTAACACCCGACATTCAACTTCAGTACTTGACCTGGCAACTACTTTTTGTTTCTTACCTTTCCATTATATCATGTTTTTCCCAAGATAAACATAAAGTCCAGAGACAGACCTTCCTGAATCTGGGTCACTAGCCCAATCAGCATTGGAATATCCCATTACTGATTCAATTTGAAACTTCTTCCTATCATTTTTATAATAGACTATGTCATCTCTCACTGTTCCTTTAATGCATTTGATTATTCTCCTTGAGGCTACCATAAGAGATGAACTGGGCATATGCATAAATTGACATACCTGATCATTGCATATTATACATTTGGTCATGTTAATATGATATACTGTAAAGCCCTTACAATACTCCTGTATTTCTCTAATTCTCTTAACAATTCTACTTCATCTCTGCTCAATCATTTATTCACAGCAACAGCTTTTCAGAAGGCTTATAATTCACACATTAATTTAACATAACAAATCTTAGGCATATGTTTTTGAGATAGCTTAATTTCATTGGCATCTCGATCTACCTCTATCCCAAGAAAATACCTTACTTCTCAAGTCTTTCATTTGAAATTTATCCTTAAGAAATCTTTTCACATCAGTAATCAACACATATGAACTACTCGTAATTAAAATATCATCACCACATAGAAGCACTTACCTGCATCTTCTTTGGATGAATAGGGAGTGAACTACTGCAACTCTCTTAAATCCTTGCTCCTTTAATGTATTATGGAAACTTTGAAACTAGGTTCTTAATGCTTGCTTCAGTCCATAAATTGAGAAATTCAATTTGCACAGATACTCTCTTACTAAATCGTGGTGGCTGCTCCATGCAAACCTCCTCTCTCACCATGAAGAAATGTATTCTTCACATCCAGCTGGTAGAGTAGCCAATTATAGGCCAAGGCTAATGATATACTAATGTGTACTGTCACAATCTTAACAACTAGACGTAAGGTTTCTTGATAATGGAGTCTGTATTGCTGATTAAATCCTTCAGCTAACAATGCTGCCTTGGATCTCTCTATACTCCATCTGATTAATATTTCACCTTATATACCCATTGCATCCTACCAGATTTTTACTTTCTGGTCTTCTAACAATCTCCCACGTATTATTGATATGCATGGCCTTTATTTCTTCTTGCATAGCTTCAATCCACCTCTTATCATTTGTGGCCTCTAAGTATGTTAGTGACTCTTTAATCTTATGATCTCACTCAAGAATGCGTGATATTCATTAGTGAAACTTCCAAATAGATGGTGAACAGAAACAAGAATAAGGCACAAGACTTAAAACCTTCTTAGATAATAAACTACACAACTTTAATGTACACTACAATTACATGACACAAGTCACTTTTTGTCCTCAATTACAACCACTTAAACTGGAATTACAACAACCTTAATTACATCCATATACTCTTAAAACCAAGGATTATAACTTAATTAGGATCCCTTTACTAAAGTCCGATCTAATTATGCATGGAGAATGAGAAAACACCCCATAAAATGAAGTGCTTAAAAAATTCAGCACTATTCAAATTTACAATGTCAATTAATAAATGAATTTCAAATGCAAAACACCACAAAACTCAATATCCTAATTACAAAGTCCAATATGCCCAAGTTCTCAATGGATCATAATCATGGGAAGCCAATTAGAACTCAGTATGCCTGGTTTATGGCCAACGTCTTAAAACCAGACCATACATTGACTATCTTGATGGCAATTCACAATTAGGCCAATTGCACAACATTATCATTATGGGAAGCAATAAGCATATCATGATCTACATTTTGCATGGGACTTTTAACGAGGAGAGGCTCGATAAAACTTGGATCCAAGAGTGGGAAAATTGTGGGAGAAAATCAGGCATAAATATCACTTCAGTTTGGTGAGAAATTAAGTGGCATTGAATGGGAAATTTTTTTGTATAGTTTCCCCTTATAACTTCACCAAACCACCAAGGGGATGATTTCATTGACCATTTTGGATCAAAAAATCTCCAAAAAAATCAGTTAATTAAAACAAAAAATATCTATAAAAATGCGTCAAAAAGTGAACTCAATCAACTAAATGTCAGTTTTCTTAAGGGTTTGTTAAATACCAAACCCTCGTCGATATGAGTTAAAATCATCATCATCAGAGCCTTTTCCCAACTATTTAAGGTCGAATACGCGAATCCTGATATGTTGTTCTACTCTATCAAGGGTCATACTCTCAGTGAGGCCATGAGTCCCCATATCGTTTTACACTACATCCAACCATATCTTTTTGGGCCTACCCCTTACCTTTTTTATGCCTTCCACTTGGACCAACTCGCATCTCCTAACAAGTGTTGTACTGAGTTTGTGTTGCACATGGTTAGCCCACATAAGTCTACTTTCTCTCATCTTATCGATGTTGAAGCCACACCTAAGTTATCTCGAATGTATTCAGTTTGAATTCTATACCTTCTTGTCTTGCCACTCATCTATCTCAATATCCTCATCTCAGCTACATGCACCTACGGGTATGTTGTTTCTTGACCATGCAACTTTCTACCCCATAAAGAAAAGTTGGACTCATAGTTGTCCTACAGAACTTTTCCTTCAACTCCATTGGTATATGACGATTACATAAAAACTCCACTTGCACATCTCCACTTCGCTCAAGGAGCTCTAATTCTATGTGAGACATCTTCCTCAATCTCTCTCTTCCTAAATCTCTTTAATTTTCCTGGATTCTCAATGCAAGATATCAAAATTTCATTCTTTTTTGTATTTCTCGACAGTCGATCTTAACTACTTCCTCATTTCTACTCTTATTATTACTAAACTTGCATTTGATATACTTTGTCTTAGTTCGGCTAATTTTAAAACTTTTATATTCTAGAGCATCCCTCCAAAGTTAAAACTTGGTGTTGACGTCGTGTTAGGTCTCATCGATCAAAACATTGTTGTCGGCAAACAATATACACTCCAGTACCTCATCTTGTAGGTGCCCAGTTAAGTCATCCATAACTATAACAAATAAATATGGGCTCATTACTGAGCCCTGATGTAAATCGATTGTCACAAAAACTCACTCGTCTCTACACTAGTTGTGCACACAATAATGAGCACTCACTTGTGCATATCTCTCACCAAGTCGATGTTGTATCTAGAGACTCTTTCTTTGCCAACACCTACCAAATTAAATCTCGAAGTACTTTATTATAAGCTTTATCTAGATCAATAAAGACCATGTGGAGATCTTTTCCCTTCATCCTAAACCTCTCAATCAGTTGACTAAGTAGAAAAATAGCCTAAATTGTTGACCTCCCTAGCATAAAACTGAATTGATTTTTTGATACACTTGTTTAATGCCTCAGTCATTGCTCAATCACTCTCTTCCAATGTAGCTTATAAGCTTGATCCCTCGATAGTTCCCTAGATATGAGTTACAATACCTAATTAAAAAGAAAATAAACCAAACGATAAACGCATACATTCGGAAATCATATGATGTCTCAAATAGTCAAACACTCAAGAAAATCATGTATATAAATCACAAGTCATAAAATAATAAAATATTAAAGTTTCAACTCTTTGTACAAAAAGCATTGAATGTTTCAAACAAGTATGATTAACTAATAAAGGAAACTGAGATTCACCAATCATAAATACTAGAATATCAACGCCCCTTCCACTACCAGATGCATTTTAAGCTGTTGACAGCGCAAGGCCATTATCATCAGAGTCATCCCCTTCGTCCAAATACTGCTCATCTACCCTGATCTCCTCTAAATCCACCCTTGTCTACTCAATAGCTCTCTTCCCTTTTGTTTCTAATCTAGTGACTTGTGAAGGGATTTGCAGTGAACCTACAACCCCTTTAACTTGGCTCCATGTTAATCCCTCTCCATGGAAGACTTCTTCATCATTATCATTATCTACCACCCACTCATTGGGATCATCCATGTTCTTCAGAAAAATGGGGTTCAATGTCGTGTCTCTCTATTTAAGACTCCTTCAGCTTTAGGTTGAATTCCACATACACAAGGTTATTCATCTTTTTATGCTCAAGCCTATTCCTCTTCTTTGTATGCACCTATGAAATATTTATTAATTTGGAATATGTCCATAGGTTCAACACATTATGTCAAAAATTACAAAGTTAATGTCAAAACTCAAAAGTCTATCAAGCATGTAGTATCTTCCATTTGGAATGTGTTGAAGTTGCACTCACAACCAGATGAACTACAAGTCAAATTAAGAATGCAAGTAGCCATCTGCCTGGGCGCCTAGGAGACCACATTGGTACAAGCCCCCCCCCCCCCATCTCGTTTGACTAGGCCTGGGCGATACGCCAAAGCCTCTGGCCACCTAAGTGACCCGCCTAGGTGCTCAGGCAGGCGAATTTTCCAACACTGATTCCAAACTTCCCTCCACTAATCTCAATTCACATGATGCCACATAGGATAGGTGGTTATATGGGCTTAGGGTTTAAATTATAATTTCGAACCCTATGCCCCGTCTAGAAGCTTTCCCAATAGGCACACAACCACCAAACCAACACATTGAACATGTGCCCAAAACAATCTCATTTGTCACAAATTACATAAAATCACCAAAATACGTCATAAATCCTCACATGAACGAATATACTAATGACAAGGGAGTCTAGCATGGTGGTTGATGTGACTGCCATGTCATCTCCACATGGGGCTCACATGAATCCCACAGGGTCCTACATGTTACCCATTGGCCAGTTGGATATCACATTTGGGACCCAAGGTGACCCACCTTTGATTATCATTTGTTCAAGACAAATCTATAAATCCATACTTTCAGCCTAGAAATATTCAAAAATATTAATAAAAAATTCCCAAAAATTCTCTAAACCATCCTCCATCAAAATAACACAATTTGGTATTATATAAAAAATATTAATGAGGGGAACTAGAATCCTATGCAAATGAATTGGGCATCGAATACACCACTTGGCTAGACCTTGAATCCAAAATCACCTCAGAAAGACCTAGCAAAACCATGACCCAAAGTATCAGACAAGGGCTCATACTAGGTTTATCAAAGTCAATTCAATATGTGGTTTGGGACTCTTAGCTTGTAATGGATTACAAGTGCACCTATGAAGACATGCACTCTAGTGGATGCAGGGTCCTCTCTCGGCACGTGCATATCTCTTCATAGTGAATAAACTATGGAAAAGAGGTTTCCCATTTGCAACTGTTTATGCACATGCTATGAGGAGGTTCAAGGTTAGGGTTTAGACAATGTCCTCTGAGCCAAACCTTCTCATACACACAAAATACTTGAACTCATATCGTACTCCATAATCAATCTCACATACTGCCCTAACCAACACTCATAGTCATGAGGCATATAATAAACTAACCTTAACTAGAGGTAACCCTCAAGCCTCTTGGTGCCTCTCACACATACCGCCCTCATGACACTTGGGGTTTGTGACTTTTTATCCCAATGCGCCAAGATCCTAGAGTCACATAACTCTGGGTCACTCCCACTATGCTCAAGAGCTATAATATGTCGGGTTCAAGGCCTTAAAAGGCCTTTAATGAAATTCAACCTCTTAAATGAAGTGACTTCAGCATTGCATCAACTAGAGTGCTTATGATGGTTTGATTCAAATGCTCTACGGGATGGTTTGTGTGTTTGTTTGCTAGTCCTTCTGATGTGCTCAGTTGTTACCCATCTTAGCTCTTCAGTCTTCTTTCATACATGATGATTTCATGTGTCCCATTTTGTGTTGAACCCCTACTTTGGCTTATATGCTAGTCACCCTCAAAGAATGGCACAAAGTCTTCCCCTGGATTACAAGGAACAATGCCTTCAACAAATTTCTCCATCTGATGCCGGCTTATGAAGAATAGTTCACTATCATTCTTGTGTTCATCTCTTTCCTTTGGACATGGGCTTTCATGGAGTATAAAAAATTTACATTTTCACCTCATTAAATGTTACATGTCTAGAAACAAAGAAAAAATATTTGTTCATGGATAAACATTTATAGCCATTATGATCATCTAGGTATCCCACAAAAACATATGTTTCTGCCTTAGGAATAAGTTCATCTCTTTCCTTTGGACATGGACTTTCATGGAGTAGAAAACATTTTCACCTCATTAAATGTTACTTGTCTAGAAACAAAAAATTTATATTTGCTCATGGATAGTCACATTTATAGCCATTACGATCATCTGGGTATCCCACAAAAATATATGTTTCTTCCTTAGGATCAAGTTTATTGCTAAGGCTACTATCAATATGGATATTACATAGAAACAAACAAAAAAAAAAATTTGTTCGTGGATAGTAACATTTATAGCCATTATGATCATATGAGTATCCCACAAAAATATATGTTTCTACCTTATGATCAGTTTATTCCTAAGGCTACTATCAATATGGATATAACACCAACTTCTAAAACTCCTCAAGACAAAATAATCAGGAGTCCTTCAAAGTAGTGTAAGATACGGAGAGTTTCCATCCAATACATCAGGTTGAAGTCCATTTAATCGATAAAAACTTTGGAACTCCACTACAAAACATAAGAGATAATCAAATTTCATTTATATATCTATGTTTCCTTTCTGCAACTCCATTTTGTTGTGGAGTATAAGGACAAGCCACTATCCCTTAGGAAACATTTAAAAATTTAAAATGATTACTCTCCCCCTTCAGCACTATGAAAGTACAAAATTTGCTCAAGGAAATGCTTTTCAACAAATATCACTTTGAAACTTCTAAACGCCTCAATCACATGAGATTTTTATTGAGAAAGAAAATCCGTATAAATCTAGAGAAGTCATCAACATATATCTCATAATAAAGGGAACTAGAAGGAGATGCAGTTGGTGTCGGACCCTATACAACAGAATGCATTACCTCAAACGAAGAAGAAGCTCTTTTATTATTAGAAACAAATGGCAACTTGACATGTTTTCCCAGTTGACAAACATGACAAATAAACTTACTAGGACGATCAATATTAGAGGAAATAAGTCTGTATTTACAACACTTTTTTAAAGACTCCATACTACAATGACCCATTTTATGATGCCGCACTCTAGAATCCTTAACATAGTTACCGAAAGCAACTCGTAAACCGAATCGATTTAGAAATCGAAAGTGCAGAATCACCACCGGCTGGAAGATTTCTATTTCTAGGAATTGAGATTCGACCAAAATATGATTGAGATCCCTGCAAAAATGGAAGAGAGATTCCTAGATTTTTATAATTGAGTTTCCGACCTAGTTGGAATCGACCAATATGGAATCGAGATTACGACATCGTTGGAATCACGAGGAAACATAGAGGAAAACAATACATGTCTCAATGCCATTCATTAACAGACATACCATACATGCGTGTTTACATTATTTTTGTTCCATTATATATAAAATCTTGGAGCTGCAATCTCTCCTTTGGATCAATATAATGCATACTAAAATAATTAAGTAGAGAACATGGACCACCACTTCGGTTTCTGTTGGTCACTTCATGCCGAAACAATCCAGATGACTACACCTTGTAGCTTGAGATCAATGAAAGAAAAAATAAACAATTCTAACTGAAACCAGCCGTAAGAACGGAACCGGGATCCTCCCGGTTCTAGTTAACCCCGATTTTGAGGTGCTAGTTGTACGTTTTACCTGCCCCTAAAATGTCCGAACCAAAACCAGTCGATTAGTACACAAGTTGGCCAGATTTCTAACTAATTGGCCAGTTTTCTGCTAACCGAACTGGTTTGTGTAATTTTGGGCATTATCATGAAATACGGGTATTTTTACACTGGTTGCCGTTATTTCCCATAGTAGCTAGTTATTTGATACAAAAAACCGTGGCTTCGAATTTGATTCGTTTTTTCCACCTTTTTCAAGCTTATTAAGCCTTTTATAGTCAACTATTGGCTGAAATAGTTAATCTAAGTGTATAAATTGATGGATTTGCAACCGGAAATACACCCGAAATCAAATTTTTGACTTTTTTTTTGGTGTTCTTCACTATTTTGAAAAACTTTAGCCCAACTTGAGATTTTGGGCTCGTTCTTTTGTTGTTTCTGAATAAAAATCTAGGCATTATGTAGATCATAGAATTACTTAGAAGACTGAAGTCCTAATTTCATTGAATTGCCAAAATTTGGTGCTCAATTTTTACATATTAGGGCATCGACTCAGTTTTTCATTTCTGAGATGAAAAAATCTGCCAACCAATCAATTTTTTGGCCTGTTTTTTATCATTTCTCAATCAAATTTTGGTGATCTTCTAGATCACAGAGTTACTCAAAAGATTGCAGTCTTGATTTGGTCGGAAGGCCGAAATTTGGTTCTTGTTTTTTACAGTTTAGGGCTGCTACTCAGTTTTTCATTTCTGAATCGAAAAAATTCTGCCAACCAATCAATTTTGTTTCTCAGTCAAATTTTGGGGCTTTTAGAGATCACGGAAATATTCAGAAGATTGCAGTCCTAATTTGGTCGAAAAGCCAAAATTTGGTGCTCGTTTTTTGTATTTTAGGGCTGCAACTCAGGTTTTCATTTCTGAGTTGAAAACATTCCACCAACCGATCGATTTTGGGACCTTTTCTATCATTTATCTGTTAAATTTTAAGGCTTTTGGAGATCACAGAGTTATGCAGAAGATTGTAGTCCTAATTTGGTCGGAAAGTCGAAATTTGGTGCTTGATTCTTACGGTCGAGATCATAGATATGAATTTCATGACTTTTCATTTCGTTTTTTTTTTTTAATATGAACTTTTAGTTGCTTGAGTGATTTTTTAAAAATAATTTTGCTAAAACATTTAATTATAAAAAAAGTATTTTTTAAATTTTAAATAATTATCTTCAAATGTATCTTATTAATTTGCAATTTTTATAAGAAGGAACTCAGATATTTAACTTTATGTCCACTTCTGTTTTAATACTATAAAATCTAAACTTGCAACATATTTTTTTTGTCTTTAATGACTTAATCTAATATTATGGTGGTATTTTTTATTTCCTTTTTTCTTAATTGGAATGTTTTGTTAGAAAGTATATTTGTTCATTTACTTAGATGCATTAATGTGCAATCATGTACCGATATGTTCTTGTAGCCATTGTAAAAAAATTATGTTGTATGTATTGTTATTGAGATAATCATAATGTTCTGAATCTGAATGAAGAGATTTTCATTAATTTTTATTTATTTATTTTAGCTCTCTCATGACCATGGTCTATTGACTATTCATCTCTAAGTATCAGTTTCTTACATGCGGCTCACGATTATTATACATAGACTTTAAAAGATATTTTGTGACTTAGAACAAGTAATGCAATTCCACTGAATAACTACACTGACATGGGTACATTAGTTGAGTCAAATTCAAATAAAATTTAATTTGCAAGTCCAATTTAGTTGCAGGAAAATTCAAATTTGATTGCAAATCCAATTTCGTTTGGTTGAGAAGTGAAGCCATTGGGTGCTTCAGTGGATTCGAGGGTAGTCTCTAGGCTTTAAAAGTAAAATTCTGACATTTAACACATATTTGCCAAAAAATTGATTAAAAGGTACTTAAAAAAAATAGATTTTCAAAAATGTTAAACAAGTATGATTTGCCATAAATGACAAAAAAGTTAACAAAGTAATAAAAAAATCTATTTTTTGAAAAAAAAACTAGAAAATTGTGAGACCCAGTATTCATAACCAAAACATTTCCTAAACTTGCCATCTCAAATTTTCTAACTAAATATCTTGAATGTCTCGTTCTTGCTGGATGGACTTATTCCCGGTACCCGATTGTTAACCACGCTCATCAGCCATGATGCCTTAGTGATGAACACCACGATCCACAAGAACCGATGCTCAGATACTACCTCACATATATGAAAAATCACCGGCATCTAATAACCAGCGATATAGTTACGTTTTAGAGAGAAACAAAACAATATAGAAGATATCGCAAGAAGGCACGAAAACGGACAGTTGAGACCTCCTACCACATACTCGTAACGAGAAACACACAAAAAGAAAAGAAAAAAAAAAAATCACAAAGGCTCTCTTTCTCTCTAAATTGTTGATGTTTCTTTTTTCCTTTCATCAAAACATAACCATCTATTATAATGGGTCATTTTCATTTTATTCACTTCCAAAGCCTCCTAAAATATTTGCCTACTAAATAATAACAAACCAAACAATATATTACCTTTAGATGCGTTTATCTACATCCCCAACTAAATAATAAACCCCATCTAATTAGAAACCTTCCTAGAAGTTGACCTAAACAAAAAAGACTCTCTTTCTCATTATCTTTAAAAAAAACTTGCTAAAAATTAAACTTTATCAAACTAACCAAAAAAAGAAAAACATATTAATCCCATTTCTAACAATTATCTCTAATAAATTAAGTCTCTTAAAAATTAAAAATAAAAACATTACGTCCATCCATGTGCATCAATTCTTTTGCTTATTTTCTTCAACATGATGCTTTTTGGTTGGGTTTCTTGATCGGGATGCCTACACCCTGTGTAAGTCTCTTCATGATTCGGCCCCCCTTGGAAGAGAGGGGTCAAAAGCATGGTTTTAATCTCAATGTAGTGTCCCTCCTCGAATGATGGCCTCGCCAAGTTGACAGCCCAGGCCTTGCCCTTGTCTTTAGGCCTTGACTTGATGTTCGTTACTTCAATCTAGAGGAACTTCCAATTTGAAAATAAGAAATCGCCATGAAGAGAGAAAAAATAAGAACCGTATTGAAAGAATAGAGAAAGCAAGAAGTAAGAAACATGAATGTTTACGTTAAGACAAGAACGGCTTAGATGTTGTTCGACGGATAAATTTGTTATCTATATGCCACTCTAGTTATGACAAAACACCCATGAACTTTGCTAATAACACCTTTGTCTCAACTCTGTGGCATTTTGTGTGAGAGGATTGTGTCCTATATATTTATGTTTTTAATGCACAAATAGTCACACGAGGGAAGAGGTCCTCTGCTCATGCCCACACTAAGAATAGAACTCAAGGCATCACATCCTCACCACAATGCCTTTTAAGTATCATAAAAAGTAAAAGCATGGGCGAGAATTTAATCCAATAAGATTTCTTTAAAAAAATGATAAAAATCTGCATGAAATGAAATGGTTTCAAGGTTTGCATATCGAATACCATTAGTAATAAGCTATCATTAAACAATTCAAACCCCACAATAGCATGATGCAGTTTAAACAAATTAAGTTCATAATTCAGACAAAGTGAGTGATTTAAAACTGCTTGATATGGTTAGTTTCAAGAACGAAGAAAAATCTTAGACTAAAAATATTCAAAACATTGTATATGAAACAACGGTATCAAATATGGGTGCTGGAGAAGTTGGCGGCGCCGATTGCTGGCGGAAGCTCCCGCAAGTGGACATGCTACAATTTAGGTACAGGGGAAGGCCAGCCATTGGGATTGCAGGTGAGCTCCAGAAGTGAATCCCTCACATGCTTTGCCTGTATAGCTTCGTTATCCCTCATCTGGCAACAACACAAGCACACCAATTTGCATTCTCATAACCGAGAGGGAAGCGGCTATGTCCCAGAGAAAGGATTGTTGAGACATACTTCGACTTTGAAGACATTAAGAATGAGGCTCATGTAAGTAGTGATATTAACATGGCTTACTTCGAGGCCCAAGGCATCCACAGCCTGCATTAGCCTCGCAAAACCACCACTGCTTTTCTCGCAAAATATCTTCAGGTTGAACTCATGGGCGCCTACTTGGTTCACCTCAACCTGAACCTGAAAACAAACAGAAAACAAATCACCATTCCTTATTTCACTATTAGGTGGATTTTGGAGATTAAGTAATGCAGAGAGATGAAGAAGAGAACGAGCGAGCCGCGATATCTGCTCTGAGATCGGACATACCTCCATTTGCTGCTGCTGAGCCTTGTCATCAGAAGAGTCATTGTTGATGTTGGGGATATGCAGCAGGTGATGAGTAGTGGATGAGGATTCCTCAACCCGCTCCTCCATGACGCTAAGCCGCCATGGTTGTTGCTATCAGAGGAAGGGGTCGTAGCCGGAGGAGCACCACCATCGCCTCCGTTACCTTGCTGTTGCTACTGCTGCTGCTGCTGCTGCTGCTCTTCCTCAGTTGTCTCATCCAGCTCCTCCTGCAGTGCCTTCACTAGCATCTGCAGCTCCTTTACATACTCTATGGCATCACCCAAGATGGGTGCCCTGTCCATCTACAAACAATCTCATACCCACGAAATTACATATGTTCACTTCGAAAAAGAATGAGAGCATAGTTGAAAGATGAATAGAGGAAGATGGAAAAAAGACTGAAACAGATTATAAAAATGAGAGTTTACAGCTTGAAAAAAAAAAGAGAGAAGGGGTTGGGTTGTCATGTTGGCGTGCCTTGGTGATCTTGGGCACGAGGGAGCAGAGGGCATTGAGCCTTTCACTGAGCTTCTTCCTTCTCTTCCTCTCAGCCACCAGGTTCTTAGACTGGTGTTTCCTTCAGGACCTTCCCTTTTGTTCGTCGTCATCCTCGCTGCAGTCAGAGATGGAGTCACCCCTCTGCTCACCCTACTGCTTCACCTGTGATGAGGATGATGTCGATTTAAGATTGGGGAAGGAGATTGGAGGCTTCATCATGTCATCTGAGAGCATGGAGTCGGCAGAGACATCAAAGAGAACGTTGTTGTTCCTCAGCTGCTGTTCCTCAGCTGCTGTTGGCCATACGACCCCCAATCCGAAGGAGAAGGGACACCAGTCCATGGGGGGTGGTGATGGAAGTCCTTTTGCCTGCTGCCGAGCATTTGGTGGTGGTGGTAGTAGTATCTTCTTTCGTAATCTTCCTATAGGTCTGTTGGGGATTGGGGCTCGAAACTTTGGTGGTTTCCGGTTAAGTTTTCCGATGAGAAATGGAAAGGTATTTCCTTTATGGCGGAAGATGAAGAAGAAGATATCATCATCGCTTCCTACCTCTGCTGCTGCCAAGATTCCTGATGGAGAGGGTGTTCAAGGGGCCAATTTGCAGGCCACTGCTCCTCCATAACAAACTCAATCACCTCACGATCCTCTGATACCTGTTGTTATCATATTATCAAATCAAACACTTTTGAGAACTCCTTTTTCGATGTCTTTTTCTTTTCCCTAATTGCTTAAACACTTCAGAATATCTGTTTTATATAATATAATATAATTATTTCGTGCATTTTCAAAAAACTAATAAAATAAATAAGGATGAAATGGAGAGGGCGTCGCCTTCTGAATTCCATTGCAGATGGAGTACAAAACAAAGAGTAAGACAGAGAAAGAGCAGGTGCTTCACATTATCAAAAGCAAACAGCTCCACAAGGCCTCCTCCAGGAACAGGAATGAATGCCCTTGTATTATTATTATTTGTATTAGCCCCCACTTCCTGCACGATTAAACAAACAAAGAAACTGAATGCCATCTCTTCCAAAAACTAAGAGAGAATGAATAAGAGTATTATTAGTACAATGCAATCCTAAACAAACAAAGAAACTGAATGCCATCTCTTCCAAAAACTAAGAAAGAATGAAGAAGAGTTGTATCAGTACACTGCAATCCGTTAGGTGGGTGGGTTGAGTATTAATATTAATCCATCTGGCCTGCCCGGACAAAAGCACCTGTGCATAAACCCTGATTTTTTTTTACAGAATAAGAATTAAGGTGGCCGGAAACTTAAAAATCCCGAATCAATCGATCAATGAAATTGGTTGGTTAGGTTACCCAGCAACAGCAGAGTCCAAAGGGATGGAGGTAGGCGATGCCAAGAGAAGGTGGCAGGACTGGGTGAGTGGGTGGGGCAAAACTGTATCCCTACAATAAAATTTAGATGCAAAAGTCCCCACCAAACCATTCTCACTATCTCCATATTCAGTAGCTCCCCCGCAGCAACACCCCACCCATTCAATACTCCTAAACATAAATTTTCAGATCAATCATAATTTATTTATAAAAAATAAGTTTTCCCCAATTACAACAAAAACAGAGAAGAACCTCTCTCTCTTAGAAGCAACAATGGAATGAGCTCACCTCTGGTCGTTGCTGGGTTTCCAATACACACAGTAGTCCCAGCGCTTAGTAGCTAAAAGGGTTCTCAAACGCTCTTGGAAGTACCCACTGTTCATCTTTTTCCACCTCTCAACTCTTCATGAAAACAAAATTGCAGATTGAAGAATTAAACGTGCAAAGGAGCAGCTAAAAAAGCAGTTTCTCTCTCTAAAATAAAATTGTGGTTAGTAATAAGAATTATGGTGGAGGGAATCTGGGTGATTAGAGGAAGTTTCAGAGTGCAGCTTCTCTCTCTAGAATCTGGGTGATCAGAAGAGGGGCAGAGGAAAAGATGTTCATACCTGCCACATGAGCCTGTAAAACCTTTCTTCTCTCTTTCCTTTTCCTTTCTATATTATTTGTAGGGGAAATAGATATATCATAGTTTGAAAGATCAAAACTCTCTTGGCGTTTCACAACAAGAGTGCGTTCTTGTGAATTGAAGAAACTCGAGGTGGGAAGTTAGTTAGTTTTAAGGGTGAGGAAAATAACAAATAAATAAATAGCCATGAGAGAGTAGGTGAAGAGTGGTGAAAGCGTGATCAAGAGGGAATTGAGGGGATTCCCTTCTTTTTGACCCCACCCTGTACCTAAGGGGTAGATTCGATCGGGGTCTCAGTATGGGCCTTTTAAACCCGGTGGGTTGGGTCTCGGTCCAAATCTTGGACCTGAATACTATTGAGGTATGTGTCTAGGTCTGGTAATATTTTTTGGGTCATGATATATGAAATATATTTAAATAATACACAAATATTTTACTATTGGATGCAGTTTGCATACGGATGCATTTGTAGGTGTAGAGGTAAGGTGCACCTTCAAATTTTATCATGGTATATAATTGTGATGCAAAATGTTCTTAGGATTATCTCAAAATCTATTTTTATATCTAATTATAAAATTTTAAATTTAAAAAATGGTTAAAATCAAGTAGATCTATAAACATATGAAAATCTTGAAAATGGATGGTGCAGATAATATATTGTAAAATACGTTATTTCTGAGACTTAAAATCTTTTTATTTTTCATAGTCATACATCTCGATGTCGAGGTGATTAATCAAAGGGTTTTTCAACATTAAAACTACCTTTTCCGATGGATTTTGAGGGGCATTCGTAGTTCTAAATTATAAGGTAGCATCCTTATATAAACTTTTTCCTTTAACTTTTGGGTCGCATCTCCATGTTCGAGTCTAGGTCCAGGTCCGACCAGACCGGACCTGACCCGATGCCACCCATATTTCTCCCGCTTCACTCAAGCAAAACCAAATCCGATATATTCTTCGTACGAGATAGAGAAATAATATTCAGAATTGGCAAAAGATTACCCACTTTTTTGGGAGTATAATGTCTATTTACTCCACCTCTTAAACCCACTATTGGAATAATTTTAGAATCCCAAACTTTAGAGAAGTGATATTTTCAATATATAGGCTAAACTCAATAAGAAGAATTTCTATATTGCATTCTCTATTCCCTTCAAAAAAAAATAAATGTCAAGATTGAATAGAGATCATCTAACTTTGGGAAGGTGAGATCTAAGTGACAGAAAACAATAATCTAATGATTATTAGGTGGTTCCAAAATTTCAGATCTAAGAATCCTCCCAAGTAAATCGTCTAACCAAGGTGGGGTATTTGAACAATGTACTCCTGTAGGAGAATAATATAAACTTAAAACTTTTCACATTTCTAGTCATTTTACGCCAAGGCCTTAGAATTTGGAGGTTTTCTGCATTCTCATTTCATCCCCAATTTTGGAAAATATAAATTTGTGACATTTTCAAACCTCACTTTGAGGTCTGACGGAACAAACGCAATATGAGAAAACCAAGCGACTGAAAGGGATGAGAGATCCTTAGCATGTATCAGAGAAGTGAACCATAAAGGTACTCAAAAGAAAACCACCAGATCTGCTGATTTTCCACTGTAAAATGCCTTCACCCAAAAGAAAAAGAAAAAGAAAACATAGCATGACAGAACAAATCGGATTAATCCGGACAAGGCTCTCATACCATGTAGAGAAAAAGATTTCTGTCTTGATCTTGTTGGAGAAGTCCCATAATCTATAAAGTAGTTGATGCATTACACGACCTCTCAAATAAACAAAAAAGGAACGAAAATATCCTAAAATATGTGTAAGACATGCATATTTTCCATTCACGCACAAACAGTCAGTTCAAAACTTCTACCTTCGAAAAACTTCCAATACCCAAAAAAGCAAAGTGCGGTGGGAAATCTGATCTTCTAACTTCAAACTCACATATTACAATTGGACTTAGCTTTATTTGGAGTTTCTAGTGAGCGTTCTAGTGAGCGTCCAAAGAAGGAAAAGCTACTCAATAAAACATGCCCCCTCATAAAAAAGCAACTCAATAAATCAGTAAATGAGAAGATGCAGATACCTATAGTATTCTGGGAGAGGATTTCCTGAGACCCATAGTAAAAAGCATTGATTATCAATTGAAGAGGCCATAATAAAGAGAGAATCCACCTTTTAGAAGTCATAACTTGGACTTGATTTTTATAAATAAAATAAAAATTACAGAGAATTGTTGAAGCCCATGACGCATTAGGAACTTGATCCTTTAAGTCACTAAAAACAACCTCTTCTAGTGCAAAAAGAAATTGAAGTAGAAATTCAAAGATGCTCTTTCTTTTGGTAAATGAATTCTAGAAGGAGCTCATCCTCCTTTCTCAACAAAACAAAGCAAACCAAATGAAAATTTATCAAATTCACAAATAATAAAACGACTTGGTGAAATTTTTTGAAATTAACAAATATAAACCATGGGTTAAAGATAGAGAGGATCAGAGCATCAAACAGCAATCAGATTCAATGGCTTTACCCCATCAAATTGATAAATAAATATAAACCAATGGTCCCTCTACAACAGTCAAACGATTTTCAGTTCAAAAAACACAAACTCTATAGAAATCGAACAATTTTTTAGTTCAAAGACTACAATAATTCATAGTGCAACAACATATTCCATGAAACGACATCTCAATTCCACAGCAAAACATAATATATAACACTTACACCAGAAAATAGCAGAAAAAAGAAGAAAATCGGCATTTGGGAGGCCGAAATTTGAGTTCAAAGAATGCAAAAAATCACAGGCAAACAACATACTCCATGAAACAGCTTCTCATACTAATAGCAAATAAAAGCCAACATATCTCTGATAAAAGAGAATATAAAAAATCCTGCACAACAAAAATGCAAATTCATACCCAATAAAAGCAAAATAAAAAACAATTCACAAATCCGTCATCCAAAAAAGTAAAAGAAAAAAACAGCAATTTTACCCCACTTAGAACCCAAAATTTATTTTTAACCAAACCAAAAATTTCGTCTCCCATTTGTAGTTTTCAATTTCTGTGATTATGATTTCCTCTCCTATTTTTGGTTATTCATTAGGAAAAAATATAGGGTTTCATTGAAACTATTCAATTTGGGGTTTTTTAAAAAAAAATGAGTTTCTCTTTTTTAAAAAAGGGTTTTAGTCTTGATTTGGGGTTGGATTCGTTCGAGCAAAGAAAAACATCCAAACGGGGATACAATCTAGAGGTCACTCACCCGTTTGTTTGCTGCAGAAGAACTTTGCCTAGTCCAGAAGCTTTACAGAGGGCAAAGAGAGGGCGAGCGAGAGAGCAGGAGAGCGAGACGTTCGCAGAGCTTTGCCTGGTCCAGAGCTCACGAGTTTTGCAGATGGGAAGAGAGGGAGAGCAAGAGAGAGGCGACCCTTTGCAGAGGCACAGCAGAGGAGCAGGAGAGCGAGATGATCGCAGAGCTTCACGCGGGAGGGATGGTGGTGATTGAAAATATGGTTGGGTTAGATGTTCGCAGAACTTCACGCGGGAGGGATGGTGGTGATTGAAAATGTGGTTAGGTTTTTTTGAGGCCATTACGGCTTTTTGTTTTATATATATATATATATATATATATAATGACTTACCTTCAAAAATTATGTCTTCAAAAATTATGTTAGAGATATTTGTCTGATACAAATTTTTTAATGTACACTCTTTTAATTATGAAGAATAATAAAAAAAAAAAAATTTGAAAAAATGCTTTAGAAAGTTTTCATTCTAGCCCAATTAATATAAGCCATCCATTTTATTTAGATGGCCTCAAAAGCATTTTTTTATTCCCATGATGTTTAAATAGTATTATCATCATTAGATTAATAATGCTAAAATAGAAAACAGTGACTTTGAATTTTGTTAAGGCCTAGATCTTGAAATTCACCAAATGTATGGTCGAGATTTATTGTTGGATGGGTACTAATTTTGACCACATCTAACGTGCAAATTGAAATTCTTTTTTCATGAGATTGATTATGAGGATGAAAAGAATGTGTGTGTAAAATTTACGAT
>NW_006497511.1:2085788-2112004 GCF_000471905.2 Amborella trichopoda | reverse complement strand
TACATGTACAAAATTTCATTTTGATCTGATTTTAAGAAAAAAAGATTAAAATTCAGATAGTGATATGAATTTTGAAGCACCTGATGAGGATCTTACGGCTGAGAGCTAGTAGCTTATACTATTCATTATAGCTAGTAGCTTAGGAAATTTTGAGTTTTAAAAGTCAAATTGTTAGATTTTGTTAAAATGGATGACTATATTACTTATTTTGATATCATTATAAAATATAAATTCTAAAAGAAAGGTATTGAAAGAGACCATTTACCTTTAGTACAAAGATGTCACAATCATTATTGTCCCTTAATTTCAAAATGGGTGGTAGTAAGAGTGTCATTGAATAGACTCAAAGTTCAGAAAAAAACAAAAAAAATCTTGAACTTCATGACATACCCCAAGTCATCCAATTTGACATCTAATGAGTAAGAATAATTGTGACCTCGTTACCAAGGTAAATGGCCTCTTTGTGTAAAATCCCAATTCTAAAAGCCTATTTGACTACCGCATATTTAATTCACAGACTAAATTTAACACTAGTGGGCTCCTTTGCCTCAAAAGTGGCAACAGTAATGGCAACACGAGAGACAAGGAGAGGAAATGAGAGTGTGACCAACAACCTCTCATCATGAAGAAGGTCAGTGCATCATCTGGACGAGCTCAGACTATGTCCATTGGCTAGTAGAGTACGCTTCCTTCTTCTTCTTTCTTTTTTTTTTTTTTTCTTCTTTTTTTGTCTTTTTCTTCTTTTTTTTTCCATTTGAACATTCATAGGCTAGTGGAGTATTGATCATATATCCCGACCAATGTCAGAAAATCCTTCTTTTTTTAGACACATATGCACACAGGATTCGAACCCGGAAAGCCACAAGCTGCTCCCAACTAAGCCATTCAAGAATGGTGATGTAGATTTTACACAATGCATAACATATGATGTTATATGTTTACTTTCCGATATTTTTTTAGATCAGCAATCTGGCAACCGATATGGGATCGAAGGTGGGATGATCCGCTACACTGATCCATTTTTTAAAAAATTGTTTTTTTCCGATTGGTGAAACTCATTTAACTGTTTGCAACTCATTGCAGTCAAGTCGACTAGCAAGCTATCATATTATATTAAAAAAA
Source organism: Amborella trichopoda (assembly GCF_000471905.2). The sequence continues at coordinate 2,110,882 of NW_006497511.1, read as the reverse complement.
GGAAATTATCGAAAATCCCACATATTTTTTGGAACACAAAAATAGTCTCCCATATTTTATATTATACACACAAGTCTCATTTTTTTCTCCAAGTTTTCTTTTTATTTAAATTAACTTTGGTGAAGTTCTGAACCTGTCCCTAGCTGGCAGCTTCAAGTTTCCGTATCGGTCCTTTTTGTTAGGTTTATGTGGACTTTAAAGGCCTTATGGATGCTTGTAAAATGAAATAATATAGTGGAACATGAACTCAGTGGGAGTGTAGTCCATCGTAGACCATACTAAGCAAACGATGTTTGCGGATACCGAACTATGTTTAACTATCTAGGGCAATCGGTTGAAAAACCCAAGGTATCTGGGCATAAAGAATAAACCAAGAAGGGTTTTGGGTTATCCCTTGATGAGGTCGGAGCTTATACCTGGATGAATGAGCTGATGGATTGTGTGTTCCTTGTGTGTGATGGTAGACCTACAGAGACGGGGTTCAAAACCTTATACATGATCCATCACACGGCATGCATATTGATAGATCGTTCCGGAAAGCCAGATATCCACCTTTTAAGATGAAACGTATGCATGTACGAGAGATACCCTTATGCGTCATAGAGCTATGGTCGCATAAGGTCTTGGTGACCTTGACTCGTCTCTAGAGGAGGACATGAAATCCATAGACTAGGATTGCGACCCATTGGCTCATCGGTCAAACTTTGGTGACCCGCTAAGGAGCCCCTACTTGGACTGTGGGTCATGGGAAATACTGGGTTGGTCTGATAAAGCAAGTGTGATCTGTAGTCTACAGTTGAAGGTGGAGTGGCCTATGATTGTTAATTCATGTCCTAAACCATATGGATCAATTTTCCATTATATTAATTTAATCATGTTTGTTCCATCATAGAAATTGTTTTAGAATTAATATTTGAATTTTTATGAGTCTTTTGATATTTTATTTATATTTTTTGGACTTATAAAACTAAAGTTAGTGATTTTACAAAAGTATAAAATTCAAATAATATTTTAGAAATTAATTTGTTAAATATCATGGGGGCCCATAGTATACATGGGCCCACCATGTACCATGTGGGTGGGGCCCACACGTGCCACACATGGGTGACAAGCCCCACCTCTTGGTTGTTTGCTTTGTTGTCAAATTATTCAAATTTAGGAAAGATATCTTGTGGCATGTGATTTACTATTAGATATGAAAAAGATTGATCACATATTATCCTAAATATTGAAAGCATATCTATCCTAAATATTGAAAGCATATCTTGACTTGACATATTTTTGAATGGTACGAGAAAGAATATGCTATTTTATGGAATGAATAATATTTAAATAAGATTCAACATATTTAAATATATTGATGGGAAAATGGTTTAAGGAAAGGGGGATAATGGTCCAAACACCTTCCATAGTATTGATGGCCCATTTATGAAATGGAAGGCTCAGATCTCTCATTCCACAAGTCACCTTGATCAACGGTCCATATTCAATCTCAAGAAAGAGGCAAACTTTGAGAAACCTTAAAAAACTTTAAACTTAATTTTTCTCTTTAAATAAGGGTGCATCCTCTCCATATTCTTTACACCTTTCTCTCTCTCACAACTCTCTCTCCTCTCTCTCTAATAAAGACATGCCCCACTCTCTCTCCTCTAGGTCTCTCTCTCTCTCTAACTTTCTCTCTTTAACCTTCCCTCTCCTAAGCCTCTAGAGGGGCACGGCCCAACCCTAAGTCTCTCACTTTCTCTCTCATGCTTTAAAAATACTAAGGGTTAAGAAATTAGGGGTAAGTCAACAAAATTTTGGGGGTTAGAGTTTTTAGAAATTTAAGGGTAAATACTCAGTTTGGTTGAAATCTGCTTTCCCAGTTTGAGATTGAAGCTAAACCGTTGATCCCGTGCCATTGGATATTGGTGACCCGGTCTGGGGTGTAATAGGCCCGGTTGAGGTAATCTCCGGCACTCTTTTTTTTTTGTTTCTTGCTATATTTATTTATATTGGTTTTATATTCTCAAGCATAAGAATTGTGAATATTTTCTTTGTTTAAAGAAAATTGGTTTTACGGCATCAAGGTTTTTAAGATCTTGGATTTGTTAGTTTTATTTTCTTTTAAGCAAGAATTATTGTAATAAGACTTTTTATAAGGCATATTTGCCAAAAGAAAAGAAAAATAAAAATAAAAAGGGTGAAAAGAATAAAAATAAATAATATATATTCCCCTGCAAGATCGCATTAGTCTTTCTTTCATTAGTATCAGAGCTATTGATACTTGATGTCATTAGTTATCTTTTTCTCTTTACTGAGTCTAAATCAAGATTGGGAATGAGATATATGAAAGCTAATGAAGTTAATGACTTTTATGGTCAAGTAATATACCCACAGTTAAGAATTATTGGAATATTCAGACACCGAAAAGGCACTCTGCATAATGGGTTTTCTAGACTATTTTGGAGCAGTGATATAAAGAAGATAATGATGTATTTTTCAATTGCATACTTTAGTAATGTTGTGTGTCTTTGAGAGTAGGATCTACCTACAAAATTTCAGTGGGAGATCCTAAGAAAGTTATTGATTCATCAATAAAGGGTGTCAGTTCTGACTCTGCAAAATCCAAGAACTGTCTTATGAGTTCCGTGATCTTTCCTACTAATGATATGAATTTATTTCTTGCTGAAATTTTGTAGTGACTCATAAAATTGAGTATACTTTCAAACAAAAAAAAAGTTTCATCAATAAATTCGTTGTGGTTTAAAATATATGATCGATTTATTGAAGGGTGCGCAAGTACTGTTTTCTACAACGAAAATTATTTCCATGACTTGGAGTCAAGATTTTATTTCTACTCTTAACAGAATGTTTTATGGCTCACACTAAGTTTTTCGACTTTCATTCTAAGTCTAGTTTCTAATAAAATTTATTTGAGAGAGAAAAATCTATGGAAAAAAAGGAATATAAATTTTGGATTGAAGAGAGGTCATCTTAAATTTTCTGCAATTTGGTATGGCCTTCATTAAAGACATGAATATCTATATTTATCAAGCCTACTTAAAAGAGTGATATAACGCTTGTGGAAATATATATGTTACTATTATGTGTCTACTTTCAAAAAAAATTGGTTTAAAAGGGAAACTCCATGATGGTAGAGAAAAAATACAACTTTATTAAATAGTATTCATCCTGAAATTCTGCAGTTTTTATTTATTTTGTGATGTAAATGTCACTTATTTATTTCTTCGAAGAAAAGTATTATTTGGGATTCACACTATGATGTTATGATTTGGTTTTGAGTCTAGTTTTCAACACAAAAGATTTCAAGAATAAATTCTTTGAGGGTTGAGAGAAACAAATTTTTATTGAGAGGTGCTCAACCTGATTTTCAACAGAAAAAATTACATTGTGATGTAAATGTCACTAAAATGAATACTCATTAAATGGTATGTTTTATGGGATGGAACTGAGCACTATTTTATATTTTTTGAGTCTAGTTTAATCCTCAAAGGATTCGAAGATTAACTCTTCATGAGTTGAGAGATATCATATTTTTATCATCAGATGCTCAAGTTCTATTCTGCATAAATTAAAAAGATGTGGCATATTAAGGCACATCTTTGGATTCCTAATTATGGTGACCTTTTTTTTAGGGCTCATTTAAAGAGGTTTAATAGTGTGCTATGAGTATGGTTTATTATAATAAAACTTTAGAGAGAGGTAATACAAAGTTGGCAAGATACGACACTCGATGTGAAGAGTATTCAATTTGGGAATAGTAGAAAGAAGAAGAAACACAATACCTATAAAAGCATCTTGGTTTCTTCGAAATGAAATGATATATAGAGAGAAACTTGGTGGTAGCATAGAAACGCTAAAGATCAGTGGGATAATCGAAATTGTGATATTTGAAATAATGTAATGAAGAAGATATTTTCTTCACGGTGTAAGACAAGAGAATCCAAGTGCCGAAGAGATGGACAATTTGTGACATGTGAAATCGATGACCAATATATTCTCCATCAGTTGTGTGCACTTCCAAGATTACAAACGCTTGTCAAACAAGTAAAAGCGATGAATCAAAAAAGCCCAGGTACCACACTACATAGCTTTGAGGTATGAAATCTATCTCACATTACATGATAAGGTCATATAAGGAAAGAGGATTCAATAACTTTGTTTAAAATGTTGTGGCTATATTTTGGCTACTTGTTTCATGAATATGTGTGGAGTGTATGGACATTAAGCGATAAGTGCTAACAAATTTGAAAGAGCTGGTTTTGAATATTGTGTTTTTGTGCCTCTTTGTGCTTGAGTATAAACTACTTAAGGTAGTGATACACATGAAGATATGATTTGATCAAGGGCTTTGAGCCCTAAGGATGAAACACGAGAGATTAGTGTGGCTCATTCAAATATGTAAGCATAAAGAAAGTATTCTGATGGAACTCGATCTTGGTGACCATCCTTTCAATAATATCTATAATCTAATGTGTTGCATGTGATGATGATCTCTTGATAAATTCTTCATAATTGTCAAAAAGGAATTATTTTGTCAAGGCTTTAATAGACATTATTTAGCCATGCTTTATTTTGGATAAAATTATAAGATGGTATATGTGATTTGTTTTTGTGGCCAAGAACTTGACTGGTAGGAAATTAAAGGTGAATGCGGCAAAATGATTTATGAAGGCTAAGCATGTATTTTAAAATTAAATTGGATGTTTTAAGAAAAGCCTAAGTCTATGAATATGGTTTTGAGAAAACCACATAGTCGTGCAAGGTCCATTAAGTTTTTATGAAAATCATTTTAAACTATCATACTATTATATAATTATTGCTTGTGAATGCATATATATACACCAAGTCAATTTTTTTTATTAAAAAGAAAAACATTGTGTCTTGAAGGTATTTATAAAAGTGGGAGAAAAACTATCATGCACTGTTTTTTTTAAATACCTATATGCCTTGACCCATGTTTCTAGTTATTTAGAATCCTCGATTACCTAAGACTTTGAACCATAGGGGATGTTGTAGGAATGTCATCATGCGAGGCTTCTTTAACACATGTTGTGTTGATTAGATAACTTGGTTTGTATGAATTTACTACCAATATGTCTAGTGTGGTTGAACCTTTGTGGTTCCTGAAGGTTTTTGTATATTGTGAAACCAACATGTATTGAATTCCATATTACATAATACTTGATATGCTACATCATGATATATGCATAAGAATGTTGAGAATGTATATGTTGTTTGTGCAATAATTGAGTGGGAGCTGCTACAGTCCCACTTTTTTTAGCTAATTGGATATTCAGATATACAGGTGCAACTATCTCACTGATTCAGATGATGCGAAATCTACATCTAGATATGTGTTTACGCTTGGAGGGGGTGCAGTTTCTTAGAAATCAAAGAAATAGGATGTGACGAAATTGTCCACCATGGAGGCAAAGTACGTAGCATGTTGTTTGGTGATTGAGGAGGCCATATGGATTAAGAAACTTCTTAATTGACTTGACTTTCACCTCGTGCGTTGTGAGGCAATAAGAATTTTTTGCCACAGCACGACATCCATATGCATGTCAAAGGAGCCACGATTCCATAAGAACTCCAAACATATAAAACCATGCTTTTATCACATGAGGAATGAGGTGAGATTAAGAAAGATCGAGATCTAGATAAACTAAATATTCCAGTGGGAGCACCTGCTAGTATTTGACATGCCAGATGGAACAACAGACTATAATGTTGTCCACCCATGGAACCTAAATGTGTGGTGCTGGTTGTATGGCTACAAAAGGGAGCAGCTTATTTGAAGAACTCTTTTGAGCCCATGAACATACGACCCCATGCGATGAGGGTACGTGATGGTCTTCAGCGACAACAAGTCCATGATCCACTATGCGATGTGAACGATGAGCTATGACCACTTTTGGGATGAGATCCGAGCAGCAAAGAGAAAAAGGTGTTGCTTCTATAAATCCTTTTGTGAACTAATTGATGGCGAAAACCATGATTATTGTATTGAGAGAATAAGCAAAAATACTTGACAGATATTGTAATTGAGAGAGATATATGAGAATGAGAGAAAGTGAGAAATAGAGAATGTAAAGCCTTCAAAGGCCAAGTAGGAGATGTTGGGTTTATGTAGCCTTTAAAGGCCTTATGAGTGCTTGTAAAATGAAATAATATAGTGGAACATGAACAAAGTGGGAGTGTGGTCCGTCGTGGACCATACTCAGCAAACGATGTTTGCTAATACCGGACTGTGCTTAACGATCTAGGCCAGTCGGTTGAAAAACCCAAGGTATCTAGACACAGAGAACAAATCGAGAAGGGTTTTAGGTTATCCCTTGATGAGGTCGGAGCTTATGCCTAGATGAATGAGCCGAGGGATTGTGTGATCCTTGTGTGTGATAGTGGGCTTATAGAGACGGGAGCCAAAACCTCATCCATAATCCATCACACGACATGCATATCGATAGATCGTTTGCAAAGCCAGATATCTACCTTTTAAGGCGAAGTATATGCATGTACAAGAGATACCCTTATGCGTCATAGAGTTGTCGTCGCATAAGGTCTTGGTGACCTTGACTCGTTTCTGAGGAAGGATCTGACATCCACAGACTAAGATTGCGACTCCTTGGCTCATCAGCCAGACTTTGGTGATCCGCTAAAGAGCTCCTGCTTGGACTGTGGGTCATGAGAAACATTGGGTCGGTCTGATAAAGCAAGTGTGGTCTGTAGTCCATAGTTGAAGGTGGAGTGCCATATGATTGTTAATTTATGTCCTAAACCATATGGATACATTTCTCATCATATTAATTTAATTATGTTTGTTTTATAATAGGAATTGTTTTAGAATTAATATTTGAATTTTTATGAGTCTTTTGATATTTTATTTATAATTTTTGAACTTATAAAAATAAAGTTATTGATTTTATAAAAATATAAAATTCAAATAATATTTTAAAAATTAATTTGTTAAATATCTTGGGAGCCCATAGGGCACATGGGCACATCATGTACTATGTGGGTGGGGCCCACATGTGCCACACATGGGTGGCACGCCCTACCTCTTGGTTGTTTGCTTAGTTGTCAAATTATTCAAATTCAAAAAAGGTATCTTGTGGCATGTGATTTAATATTAGATATGAAAAAGATTGACCACATCTTATCCTAAATATTGAAAGCATATCTTGACTTGACATATCTTTGAATAGTATGGGAAAGAATATGTTATTTAATGGAATAAATCATATTTAAATAACACTCAATTTATTTAAATATATTGATGGGAAAATGGTTTAAAGAAAGGGGGATAATGGTCCAAGCACCTTCCATAATGTTGATAGCCCATATATGGAATGAATGACTCAGATCTCTCACCCCACAAGTCTCCTTGATCAACGGTCCATATTCAATCTCAAGAAAGAGACAAACTATGAGAAACCCTAAACCTAATTTTCTTTATAAATAGGGGTGCACCCTTTCCTTATTCTCTATACTTTTCTCTCTCCTACAACTCTCTCTCTCTCCTCTCTCTCCCATAGAGACACGCCCCACTCTCTCTCCTCCGGGTCTCTCTCTCCAACTTTCTCTCTTTAACCCTCTCTCTCCTAAGCCTCTTGAGACGTACGCCCCAACCCTAGGTCTCCCACTTTATCTCTCATGCTTTAAAAATACTAAGGGTTGGGAAATTAGGGGTATGGCAACAAAATTTTAGGGGTTAGAGTTTTTAGAGATTTAAGAGTGAATACTTGGTTTAGCCGAAATTTGCTTCTTTGTTCGAGATTGAAGCTAAACTGTTAATCCCGCGCCATCGGATGTTGGTGACTCGGTATGGGGTGTAATAAGCCCAGTTGAGGTAATCTCCAGCACTCTTTTTTTTTTTTTTTGTTTCTTGCTATATTTAATTATATTGGTTTTAAGCATAAGAATTGTGGATATTTTCTTTGTTTAAAGAAAATTTGTTTTAAGACATCAAGGTTTTTAAGATCTTGGATTTGTTACTTTTATTTTCTTTGAAGCAAGAATTATTGTAATAAGCCTACTTGTAAGTGATATTTGCCAAAAAAAAAGAAAAAGAAAAGAAAAAGGGTGAAAAGAATAAAAATAAAAAATATATATTCCCTTGTAAAACCCCATTAGTCTTTATTTCATTTTTATCCATATTCATATAAAAGATCTGTAGCTTACAAACTCGAATGAATGTGGCCTCCTTAACAGGCGATGCCTTGAGAGAGAGACATGAGGTGTGACATTACATTACATTCATATCGATTCTGCCATTTTGAAGGGAGACAAATTGTCTCTTCACCCTTCACTATGTGAAAGTTAGTCATTTTGTATGATTCAGAAAGTTGTTTTGCATTCCTTGTGTCCCACATGGGAAAAGGTACAAAAGGAAGAAGATGCTACAATAATAGAGGTGCAAGCTTTTTCTTAATAGGGTCAGCTTGCTATGCTTCCCCTCCAGCATAAAACTTATATACTCCCCCCTTATCCAATCGTCCATTCTAAATAGAGGGCTAAGATTGCCCCAATAAAAGTATCGTGTTTACACTATTTTATTTTTAATTTTTTCTATAAAGTATTTTGCCACCAAATTTTGGACGTATATTCCTCTATTAAACTCGCACTAGCGAAAAATATAAAAACAATATTTTCAATAAAATAAAATAACCAAAATTGCCCTAAAAGATTCAAGGGGTATTTTAGTCATTATATTTTACCGAAATTTTATTTTTAATATTTTTTATAGGTGCGTCCCAATGAGAATATAGTACATACCAAATTTCATATTCATATAATTTGTATTAAAAAGCTAAAAATAAAATACTTTGAGATGTCGGATCTAAGATCAAACAACGAGTGACTCTCTTAATCAAAATTGGATGGCTGGATGGTAGGGGAAGGATACAACTTCTATGTTGTAGGGAAAGTACAAAAACATTTCCCTTCTTAATAATTCAAGATCTGAAACTTTTTGAAACTTGGAGTTTTCATTCTTTTGAGAAAAAAGACAAATGAGTCCTACCCTCTATTCCCAAATACATCCTACCCTCCATTCCCACGGTTAACATATCAAAAAAAATGAAAATAAAAAGATTAGTGATCATGTTCGAAACTAGAAGTTATTCTTTACTTTTTAGGAAAATACAAATTTGCAAGTTGTCGTTCTTTCACTAAAAAAATAACCAGTATAAAAAATAAAGTTCTAAATGGGAGATAATTAAAAAAACAAAACCAAAAAAATGAAACTTGAGCATATAAAATGCTAGTAGATTTACGGGTGTTAGATATAGATATAAAATGAGAGATATAGAATATCAAAATATTTAAAGACCAAAATTACAATATATTTTAAATTCCACAACATTATGCGAAACAATGAATTTAAGCAATGGTTACAAAAAAAGAAAGTATATTGTGAGATTATTTGTTTTTTATTAAGGAGGTCATGCTTAAGGGTGTGCTATTAATTTTGCAGAATGCAAATATAAAGTTTTTTTCAAACTTTGTGCATTTGTTTTTAATATCCAAATTTCAAATGTAATGGTTGAAGATGATTTTGACCTTCTTGTACCAAAAATAGAAGGTCTTATAGCATATATATTCCCTTAAAGAAAATGAATAAAAGATGGTTTTTAAACCAACATGAATTAGTAATATATTTTGGATCTACTTATATATCATTGAATTTAAAATATCCATTATTATTCCTATTTCCCAGAAAATTTATGTGTGTTACTTGTAGATATAAAATGATACATATAAGAATAGAAAAATATTAACAAACCAAACTAATCAATAATATATTTTAAATTTCACAACATTAGGCTAAATAGTTTATTAAGCAAAACTTTAAAAAAAAAAGGAAAGGAAAAGATGGTTTCTATGCCAACAAGAATTAATATATTTTGGATCTACTTTTATGTTAAATTGAATTTAAAATATCCATTATTGTTCCTATTTCCTAGAAAAATAGGGCAATGGATCAAACTTTAAAATTATTGGAAACGGAATGTTGTATTTTGGATCTACTTGTTTGTTAAGTTGAATTTAAAATATCCATTATTAATCAATTATTATTCCTATTTTGTAGAAAATTAGGGCAAAGTATCAAACTTTAAAATTATTGGAAAAGGAGTGCATGATTATTATTAAAAGAATGATAATAAAAATTAGTCAGAAACTATTTTTAAAGTGTAGAACTTTAGGTCTTTTATCTTTCAATAGAAAGATTTACTGTAGACATAGATATTCAATGTGAGATAGATGAATAGCTAAACATTCACAAACCAAAAGGAGCAGTTAGATAGAAGTTGGTGCCATTTAATAAGAGCACTTGTGAAAGAATAAGAAAGTTTCAAATATAATAAGATGGGAGCGAGAATTTATAAATTAAAAATATGTCCTTGAAAATTTGAGAATTATATGAAATTTGAAAAGTCGTCATAAATGTTCTTAAAGCATAAAAATTTCTTGGCAAAAATGACTTCCAAATTATCATTTTAATATTTTCTAAATTACAATATTGTATATGACTTATAGTATAATATCTTATAGTGGATTTACATGAGTTGCACGTTGAAATGTATGAAAGAGACTAAAGAATAAAGAAATTTTCAAAGAGAAATAGAAATCACTAATGTAGTTTGAATATACTTACATAATGTTAAGTTGTATTAGTTCCGCAAGAAACCCTCTCTTATTCGTGTTTTCAATTTGAACAATCAAATTTATAGAAGAGATTGGTGGGATTCTTCAAATTACAATTTAAAGATATATCTGATCTCGAAAGATCTGCCCTCTCTAAGAACCACCAGCAATGTCAGCTTCGTGCAAAACCCGGTGAAACCAAAAAAAAAAAAGAAGAATAGAAAGCCAACAAAAGAATTAGACCTACCTAAGAATTAAACTAAAGAAAAGAAAAATAAACTTGAGAAAGCAAGGAGTTGGAAACCATATTAGGATCAAAAGTTGAAAGAAACTTGAGAAGACCTGCAGTTGGAAACCGTGTTAGGACCAAAAGTTGATTTATATTGTGATGCCTTGACATTGTGATGCCTTTTCATTTTGCCTTGAATAATTGGTTTCAAAGGAACTTTAAATAGGATCTTCTTAGGGTTTTGTGGAAAATTTTATAGGGATTTTGGCAAAGAAATTTAGAAGACTTTGGCTTTAGGTTTTAGCTTAGGGCTTTCCTAGATCCAAGGTTTCATTACTTAAAGTAATATGTTTTGATATTTTCTTGGTGTTTTTGGATGTAGGGATTTTCAAGGGAGTTTGATTATTTACCTAGAATATTCTCGGGATTTTTGTATCACAATTTCTAGCGATTTTCTAATTTTTTTATTGTTATTTTTTTTTGATTTATTATGGAGGGTTGGGAGGCTTATATAGGGATGGATCCTAGGCACCTTCTAAGCTTTGAATGGACAAAACGCGTCCAAGAACTGATCCAGAATACCTCAAGTTTTAGTAGTGTCATTAAACCACGTACATGGATCAAAATAAAATTTCCATAAACAAACTTGTTTGGGCTATAACTTCCAAATCATATCTCGGGTTTGAGTGATTCTTGCACTGTTGGACCACATATAGCCTTCTCTACAAGTTTAGGACTTTAGGGTATTGGTTTTCAGGTTTCTAGGTGTCAGATTAGTAGTCGGGTCAGTCTTATATATTTATTATGCCCAGGGGTATCTTGGATAACTAATTTAGGGTATATAGTAGGTAGGTTGGTATTTTAGGCCTAAGAAGGGGATTGGGCCAAATTTTGAGGAATTCCCTTGGCCAAAATTTTGGGTCGAGAAATTGAAAAAGGCAAATACCATGCACATAAATATTTTAAATATTTAAAAACAATTAAAAAAATAAATTAGTCATAAATATTTATGAACTATAAACTTACTTTGCATGCATCTAAAAATCTATTTTAACTTGATGCATTAATATTAGGATTTGAAATTTATTTTTTCTTCTTCATATCCATGCATCTCGAGATTGAGAAGATCAAATGGAAGGTTATCCAACTTTTGAACACTCTTTTATATTGGATGTTTGTGATGCACCTTATTTCTACATTATAAGGTTGCAACCTTATATAAACTTTGTCCTTTGAATTATAATTCCCAAAATGATCTCAAACCTTCATAATATCGCATGTTATCATATGTCTCTAAAAATCTCTTCTCAAACTCTCTATTGCAAACTGACATACTAGGGCGTTCTGTAAAATATCTCCTCTCAAACTCTTTGGATAAAAAGGTAAACAAAAAGAAGAATGCTCAACATCATGCCCTTACCAGATAATTGAAAAAAACTTTATAAGTTCTTATCCAGTGATGATGAATTTGATGATTCACTAGTCTTTTCTTACGAAGAGTCTCAACACTAAAAAATCAAACAGAGTTTCAAAGCGATTACAAATTGGACTTTAGGAAATTATTTGAAGGACTTTAGGAAATTATTTGAAGGACATTAAGAAAGAAAGAGATCTCACAACAAAATATTTATCAAATTCGAAAAATGCATTCTCAACAAAAATTGCAATAGATGGAGGAGAAAATTGGACAAAGATTAATATAAATTTTTGCACCAAATAATTATTGAAAAACTGGGTAAAATACTTATAAGGACAAGAAGTTGATATCATGAATGATAGAACAAAATTAACAAAATTTGCCATCAATGAACCTGTTAAATTGGAGAAAAAGCGATTTTGGCAAATTTTGTTAATTTTGATGATAGGGGATATCAAGTAGGAATAGGCTCTATGACTTTAGATGAAATAAGCCCTTACCTAGTGTCAAGAGACTTATAATTTTTACTGCAGAAGAAGAAAAAGAAATTGTACTTCGAATTCAACCAACTTTCAATACGAAGACAAACAAAATTCAAAATAATCCTTCTATAATAAAAATTATGAAAGATATTCAAAAGTTGGAAAATGTAAATGAAAATTATGAAATTGTCAGACAAATAAAAGGCATGAGCTTAGAAGCCAGTTCAAACTTGCTTGATAAAAAAAATTACATAAATCCTCAGAAAATGTTGTGCTGAACTCCCTTCGAGAATTGGGATAAGGATTCACCCAAAACCCACATACCAACTCTCCATAACATTCTAGTTCAAAGTAAACCTATAAGGTACAACAAAGAGGATGAAGAAGGGCTGAAAACTCAGATGAAAGAATTGGAAGAAAATAGATTAATTAGGCTATCTCAATTAAATTATTCCTATGTAGCCTTTATTGTAAGAAATCATTCAAAAGGAGAAAGAGGAAATGCCAAAATGGCAACTAATTATATTCCTCTTAACCAAATAATAGTAGATATTAAATGACCATTACCCAATAAAAAATAGTTGACATAAAGAGTCGCTGAAAAAAGGATCATTTCAAAATTTGACTGTAAATCAAGATACCACCAAGTGAAAATTGAAGACGAAGAAATTCATAAAAACAAAAAACATCCACTTTAAACCATTCTCTAATTTTATTGCTAACTATATAGATGATTTTTTTGTATTTTCTATAGCATGCACGAACATTTGGAGCATCTCGGGATATTTGCAGAAATTGTGCAAAAGCATAGAATAGACCTCGCTTCTTCAAAAGAAAAAGTTTATATACAGTCAAGGCTCTAAACAATCAAATTTGAGCCCACCTTAAAAATTTCACTAGAAGAGGTTGTTTTGATGCCCAAATATCCTTAAATTGATCTTCTATGCATGGATGTGAGAAAAGAAAATGGATTTTAAGTTTTGGAAATAGTACATCATGTAACACATTTTGGACCGTCAATTTTCAAGATTTTCAAGTTTTCATAGATCTGTTCAATCTACATTATTTTTCAAGCTTTAAATTTTATAATTAAAGATAAAAATATATTTTATGACTATCACAAATATTTTCATTATTGAAACCATATTTCCCAACATTATTTGAAGACGCACTTTACTTTGATTGTTTAGAACCTCGGCTCTATACAAACTGTACCCTTTTTCAAAAGACAAGTTTCAAATTGCTAAAGAATCAATTGATTTTCTTGGTGTACATATCTCCAAAGGACAAATACAAATGCAACTCCATATTATCCAAAATAGTGAAAATTTTCAGATAAACTGCAAGATAAATTACAATGCTACAAGTTTTTGGTTGTCTCAACTATATTCTAGGCTTTATTCCCAAGCTTTTTGAGAAAACCAAGAAAACATAGAAACACTATGAAAGAAGAACCATTCAGATGGACCAAAGAAGCTGCTCAAGAAATAAGACAACTCAAAGCAAAAGTACAAACTCTAGCCCCTCTGGCACCTGTATATGGCAGTCCATTTATCCTTGCTACTGATGCCTCATCTAATACATGGGTGGCTATACTATTAAAAAAGGAAAACATAGAAGAAAAAATATGTGCTTACACTAGCGGCCAATTAAAAAAGCATGACCGAACTATTGGCTCACAGAAAATGAAACTTTGGCTACAGTACGGGGAGTTGTCCAGTTTCACACTAGTTTAATAGTATAAACATTTATCTTTAGATCTGACTTTTCAAACTTGGTCAGTGTAATGAAAAAGAAAATTAATAGCATTCCAAAATTACAGAGGTATGCATGGTGGCAGGTCATCCTTTCCGAATATAATTTTTTAGTTGAGAAAGTCCTAGGAACAAAACATCATCTTCCAGATACCCTTACAAGAGAAATGAAGATGATAAGAACACTTCAAAACGATGAGTGGCTAGCATGGCCTCTAGAAACCCCAGAAGAAAAATATAAATTCTATCAAAAAATAAGGAATTATTTTCCTCCTGAACCTAAGAATATTGACTCAGCAGCAGAGTCTAACACGAACATAGATTGTTTTCACACTTTCACATGAAGAATCAATATAGTTATAAATAATTTCAGATGGTCATCCTTAAAACCTGAACTAATTGCCTGGATTATTAATAAAGAAGTCCCGGATGATTTGATAATATTTGGAAAACAGTTATATATTAATAACATTGCCTGAGATTTCATGAAAACATTATTAAGATATACAAATTGGGAAAATGATTTATGTAAATATTTTCAAAAGATTAATTTCACTAAGCGAAGAATTATTCAGAGATATAATGATGAATTACTTTATAGCCATGAAGCATCTAGCATAAGGCCACCTACAACAATACAACCATTGGATCGCTTCTAAAAAAGTGTTAAAACATGCTATAGTTGCCAATTCAGAGAACATTTCTGTGTATAACTTCATGGAGAATATTGTAGCATAATCAATTCTGAAGATGAACTGTAACAATCCTAAAGAAAAAAAACTCATGGTTTTCTTAGTGATATTAGTTTAAGAAAGTGGTACTTTTTACAAATAGTTTTGCTTTTTAAATAATGGATGTACTATTTGCTTTTTTAGTAGATAGAATTTGCTTTTTAAATGGATGTAAGAATAAGTGACAAGTGGATGTATTACAGTGAGGTTTTTCTTTATTTAAGGGTGGTATTACTTTTTGCCCATAGTTTAAGCTCGTTGTTTTGTAAACCACTGTGTGGTATTCTAGGCTACTTTTTGTTTTTCCTTTGCTATAAATATGTATCGCTTTTGCATGAAATGAGATAGCATTGAAGTTGTGTTTGTTTGTACAAAACAAATTGGATAACCAAGCCTGGTAGAGTCTTCGTGCTCTAATATTCCGTGGTGAACTTGTCAAATCCCGTTCCGAGATGAAACTCAGGATATTGAAGCTCTTTTTTAATGTGAGTGTAATATCAACTATGAACATTGTCATGTATTGTTGAATGTTCAAGTTGCTGATCTGACTGAGAGGGCCAGCAAGCTACAGCCTTTAAAAAGATATCTCGGCTAGCTATTGGTAGTTGAGCACATTACTCAACCCCCTTCATCTATCTTCTTCCCATGTAATTTATTTCTACCTCACTTGTTGAACTCAAATCAGTAGGTAACCCCCTCAGACAAAAAAAAAGTAGAAAGATCAGTTTTTCTCCTCTCTCTTCAAAGTTCATCTTTCTCTTCCTCTATTGATTCATCCGAGAAGTCGCAAAATGGTTTTGACTCTCTTTCCCAAGTTCTTCTAATTGTGATTAAGGAATATTGATTAAGTAATAATCTTTAATCCTTAATCAAGTGATTATCCTACGTCGTCTATCTCTCTCGTGTTTCTCTCTCTTTTACTATATGTTTCTCTGTTTTTTTTTCTTTTTTGAAAACTCTGTTTACCTTATCTCTTAGGACTATAAGTCTCTATCTCTTCTACTGAAGAAGAATGCTTAATATGTTAGCCCCTTTGCTTTAAAAAAATATGCTATATTACTATATATCTCTTTGAAAACTCTCTAGAGACAAAGGGAAACAGAAAGAAGAATGCTCAACATATGCTTTCTCTAAAAATTTGGTATGGGAAAAAGCCCTAGTATGTCAATTTATAAGATGTTTAAACAAATATAATATTTGCACAAGCTTTCCAAATTTTTCTTTAAGTCTTAATGATGAGTTTATTACTAAAGCATTCATGGTGTGTCTAGAAGTCAAAGGAATTGATTTATTACCAGGGTCTGTATATGCTACCATAACATCTAGATGCATTTTCAATTTAACCAACTCAGCAATTACTTGTTCAAAATTAGATTATGGTGTCAAATTTCAAAAAATCTAAAATTTTGTGTCTAATGTTAGTCTTTGTAAATATTCTGAAAGTTTTATAACCATTTCCTAGCTATTTCTGAATATCTAGAGTCATATAAGTTTCAGAAGAAAAAAGCCGGATTTTAAATTGTTTCCCAAAAGTCCATATAGAACACATGTAAAATATTCTACGATTACCATCAAACCTATGAATAAATCTCTCCCTCATACTAGCCAGAAAAATGATTTGCCTCTTATTTCCCATCAATACAGGTTGATCCACTAGCTAGAGAAGTTTCAAATTCTCTTCCCATTTAACCAAGTGAATTATCCGTTCGTCACCCTTATTGCCTCATAAAAAATACCTCATCATTCCTTCTAAAGTTTCACCACTTGATTTGGCATCCGAAATAAGAAAAGGTATTACATTGGGAGGTTGGACAACGTTGATTTGATCAAAGCAATCCTCCCTACCAATAATAAATATTTCATTTTTCACTCTGGTTCTCTCTCTGTCTCTCCTTATGTGGGTGATCAGCAAATTCGTTAACAGAAGGGGATGATAACAAAAAAACTGTATTCTATTGTAGGATTCTTCTCCCAAGTTGCAAATTCCGGTACGGATGGACCATGGCTGGGATCATAGACTGCAATTGTTAGGTTGGATCTGTAGTTGCAAAAGTTTTGTTAGCTAGAGAATGGGAACTTCATGGTGTTATGCTGCCAGGGAATAGGGAAGAATACGGGAAAGTAACGGGGTTAGTTTTCAGAAGAGCGCCAGTGGAATTGGTTTTGAGTCACCACTGAAAGAGTTCCATGTAGGCATTATCCTTGGTAGAAGAGCCACTTGAAAAGTCCATGAAATAAGGTGTTTTTTGACACCGTTTGAAAGAAGGTTTCAAGTGTCAATTTTCCTAGTAATTATAACAAGTGCAACTCCTCATTTGATGCTTTCTTTTTCTTTTCTTTTTTCCCAATATTTTGCTAGCCAGTTTAACAACGCAACATCTAGAGTTCAATGTTTCTATCAATACTTTCTTTTTTGGGAAAATTATAGATCCCCCCTTCCCCCTTTAAGCCATGTTTATAATGTGCTGATATCGCACAAAAATTTGTTAGACCGACTTGTACCGAACCGACAAACCTTATGAAAAAAGTGCCAACCCAAAACAAAATGTGCCGAACTGGCTTTCGATATTAAAATTCTGCCAATCCAATACAAAATGTACCAAACCAACTTATATTGAAATTACACAAATTGTGCCAAACTAGCTTGCATATTCAAGTTCTGCCAATCTAGCACATTTTGTGCCAACCCGGCATAGAGAGAACATGAAAAACATGGATTAAAATAAGGGCATTTAAGTCTAAAAAAATCATATTTTTTGCTTGAGGGTGGGTGCAAAAAAGAAAAGTGTTTTGAGTTAACAATTTGGCATCAAAAGTATCGTTTAAAAAGTCCAATTTCAGAGGTATCTATAATTTACACTTCCTATTTCAATAACTGACGGTCACGGTGGGGGATCCAACATTTTACCCAAAAAAACACGTAAGGGACTTGACTGGGAATCCGTCACCATCTTAAACTGCCTATTCATATTTAAAATGTATTCTTGATGAGCTGCCTAATTGATACGCATCACGGGCAAAATCATGCATGCTAGCTTTCATATTCATTTGCAATTTGTTCACAATGTCACCTTAAAACTTGGTGCACAAGTCTTGAAAATTAAATAACAAATCCTGTTTGAATTGCGCTCTGAAAATCACGTTTGCATTGCGCTCTGAAAATATTGCCGAATATTTTTTTGGAGTTCTACGATCTCCACTAGATTGAAGGTAATGAATCCCTCTTACCAACAAAGAAAGAAAGAAAACTTCGAATCTCCTTCAGGATGCATTTGGCATAGACAGTCAAGGGGGATATTTCAAGAGCCAAAACCAAAACAGAGACCGAAAGGTGACTAAGTTTAATGCTTCATGCGAACAGTTCCATATGCAAGTACATGAGAGCAAACTATGGATTGACTGGGTTTACCACCTCTAGTCCAAATGAGGAACTCACAAATATTCTGCATATGCGCAACTATGGGCACAAGCAAGCAGATATATGTTTTTAACTGAACTTTCCAAGCATGACGAAATGTAAGTCAGCTTCCTTGGTTTTTCTAGACATTTCCATATTTCAAACCTTTGACGTTCCTCATCCAAACCAGGATGTATACTACTAAGCCGAGGCTGATGGACCATGTGACAGGTCCTACCCACCAGTTGCACGTGTTTCAGCTCATTCTCCTTTTACGATATGGCCCGTAATTAACAAAATGAAAGCTAAGCCTCAAAATGACAAAAAAAAAGAAAAAGAAGTCTTGAATAGAGCTACAACACCAATAATCAACAGAAAAATGCCCACAAGGCAGCTGAAATTCAAAGAGCCGGGTCTCTCATCCAAACAGGCCTCGTGGAGATATGTGAACCCAAGGAACAGGACCTGGCTATAGAATTTCTAGACTTCCCAAAGAGGCAGGCTAGGGATATAAATCAGCATGCACATCCTCACCATCATTAGTAATATGGTCAGCCATCTGCCATATCTGAATAATGTTATCTGCCGCTACGCTTGCAATGACCCAATCATGATGGGGATTCCATGAGAAGTCAGATATCTTGTCTGTGTGACCTCCATGAACAAATAGCAATTCAGGTGGTCCATCTTCAGCATCTTCAGCAGCCTGCTCCTCTCCAATCCTGAAAATGATAACTGGAGTTTATCAAAGTGCAAGCTATCAATAATCATAAAATCAATATTATACTACAAATGATGTGAAAAAACTATACGATATATGGTCCTGTTGGAAGATAATGAAACAAAATGGAGAATTCTAGTTACCAGTGGAAGTTTGCTCTAATTTCAGATGGCAATGGTCCAAATCAAGGAATACAATCAACCCAGTGATCACATACAAACAACTTGATCCTGTCGGAAAAGATTGGCCCTTAATTTAGAAATAAGTTGAATTCAGTCAAGGAATTAGATGAGACGGCTGCAACAGTAAAGTAAGGGACAGTCACGGTGGGGCATATCAGTCATTGCTCCAACCAGGCATATCAGTCATTGCTCCAACCAGACCTAAAAGAATGGGTGTGCAAAGAGTCACACTTTATATACAATCCAAAGAGTCCCTAGAAATATTGTGGATAAACACTCTACAACCAGGGGCAAATGAATGCCAGGTTAACTGTAAAATTCAAAGATTGATTGACTATGGGAGATGGATTTTCTTGTTTACCAGGTACCATCTAGCTCAGTACCCTCACCATCCAAAAGCCAAAACAAAGTTTAATGCACATGCGAACTAGCTAATGTCCATTTTTGAATAATACATGGCCTTTGGGAAAATTGTAGTATTAACATAGAATACCATGGGTTCTAAGACAACCAACTGTAGAGCCTTTAGCAAGCCCGACCACAAACTATATCCAATTAGAGTAATAAGGTAGGACCAGTGAGGAGATGGAGAATAAACTGATTGAAGCAGTCCGGAACAACATTCCATGTAATCATATTTGTATCTTAGTAAAGTTAAATGTTGCCAGACCCTAACCACGAGCTCCAAATCTTAAAACATCCCAAGTATTAAAGGGAATATTTATTTCATGAGAATTAATAAGAACTTTTGCTGCAAGAAATGTCTCACCGTACAAATTCATCAGAATACTGATTTTTCAATAACAGGGAACAACTAGCAAGAAATCCACCCTGGTGTGGCTTTACATTCGTATTAGTCGAGAAGGACCAATCCTGACCCATAGAAAGGTCAATTAATTCATGCCACATCGTGAGCTCAGAAATGCGTGAAACAAGGAGGAACTTCAGAGCCTCACTTCTTCACAATTTGATTACATTAAAGTCACACATAAAAATCCAAAGATCAATCAAATACTTAAGCAAAATTAAAAAAACGCTCATCATAACAGTAATAACAGCCGTACAAAGGAAAAACCCTCCTGCACATCATATAAAGGTAATGGGCAGGGATGTTAAACACGGTTTGTACTAAAAATAATGATCGTTATTCCTTTACAACAGCCATTATATAATGGCATAAAGGCCATCTTAATGGGTTTTCAATAGTAATGAGACATGAAAGCAACAGCCCTAAGAGAAAAAATAACAGCCTTCATAAAGCAAAAAAAGAGATATTTTTTAGAACAGATATTTCATGCATTTTTTTAAGAGGGGCAACAGATCAAATTGTCCTCTCTTGTAGGTCCAATTTCTTCTATTCCTGTTTCCCTGTAGCATTTGGTGATCTTGAACCCTAACATATGCATTGTAAAGAGGGCATTCCCACCAGAGGGATTCTCGAGCCTTTCATGATCCCAACCACTATGCTCTCTCTCTCTCTCTCTCTCTCTCTCATCTGAGTAACCCTTTTTGTCTCCCTCTCTCTCTCTCCCTTAGTGTACTGAGACTCAGATTCAGATTCGGCTGAGTCTAGAGCGAGTTCGAGGTCCTCCGAGCAACCTGTACACCCATGGCGAGTGCTCCATGTACTCGCTCGAGATTCAACAACTCGGCCAAGTATTATTGAACTAGGTACAAGGCTGAGGCAAGTTGCACCTCATCGCTCTCTCTCTCTCTCCTCTTTTCTCTCTCTAAAATGAGGCCAAACCCCCCTTTCATCTCGCCAGAAGCCAGGTACTTTTTCTTAGCTGAACTTGAGGAATGAGAAGACTCATTGATGTGATCGTTGGAAACCCAGTTGACATTTTAGAAGGAGACCCCTGTTATCAACTTCGCACAAAATCCTTTAACGAATCAATTGCCCAGGGAGTTCATCATGCTTAGGTAGAGGGAAAGAGTTAGTGCCCAGGATTCTCTTTCATGCTTGGATAGAGGTAGACACTAGGGAGAAGAGAGGGGATAAAAGGGGCATATTTGAGGTTTTATATCTCTCCATTCTAGAGAGAGAAAATGCCGAAGAGATTACCACTCTCCACTCCACAGAGAGTAAACGTGAAACCCTAATTTCACATAATTTTGCACTTAATCCCCCCACTCAAACCCTCAATCCAAGCCATGAGTTATGTGACTGGTGCTCAAAGAACTGGAGCTGGTTTGGTGTGCAAGGCTGGCACCAGGACTTGCAAGGTTTGGAGACCTGGTTATGGATATAGAAATGGATACTTAAAAAGGTGTGGCCACTAATGAAATTCATGATCCAGGTCCTGAAGATCCTCTTAGCAAAGTCACATTTAGGCATCCAATGTCTGTACAAGCTTCAAAGGGAGCTCCTTGTTGCACCAGAGGGCATATACAAGCATCAGTTTGTTTATTGATGAAAAAAAAGTGAAGGTAATGGCAGCAACTATACTTCCGTTGAGAGTGATATTAGAGGGCATGGTGGTATGTAATGTGGAGCAAAATGTTGGAGATTGAGGGGTTTTTGGTGGGGGCTTCAGGAAATATACACGATCATTATCAGTCATAACCTTGGTAATGGGGATACAAGGATCAAACATCACTCCAGCACAATGAAGGTGGTTTCAAGTGGGTGCAAGGCCATTATAAAGCAAGTAGCAGGAGAGAGGACAGAAATACCATTTTAAAGGCAGACAAAGCATAGTAGCATACCACAGAGTGATGAGGAGCCATCGACTGAAGGCTAGAGGTGTGGCCGTGAACCCAGTTGAACACTGTGGTAGCCATCAACACATAGGTCATGCAAGCACAATGAAAAGAGATGCAAATGCACCTTTGGGTCAGAAGGTTGGGCTCATTGCTGCCAGGAGGACTGCATGGATTTGAAGGCTGGCTGCTGGTTTGAAGTGGCAGAGAGAGAGAGAGAGAGAGTTTTAATTTCTTCTGTAAATTCATGACTTGCAGTAAGAAAAATTATGTGGTTTGAGAGAGGAGGGGGGAGGGGGAAAGAGAGAGAGAAGAGTTTTAAATCTTTATGTGACCTAAAAGCATTTTTTGGTTCTTATTTATCTTGCAAATTCAGGAACTAGTGACAATGGTTCTAGAGATATAGAAAGTGGCATAGAGTCCAGAAAAAACAAATGGAAAGAGGGTCAATTAAGTCAAATTGCCCCTCTAAGACAATGACATAGGGGTGAGGATACCCTAAGTCAAAATGTAATAGCTAGGATATCCAATGTCTCAAGAAAAAAAAAATATTAAATATCTTTTCTTTAAAAAAGCCCAAAAAATTAAGTAAATATATCAAGTAGATATTACCTCATTTTCTTCTCCATTTTTTTGCAATTTCTGTTTTCTAATTTCTCCTTTTTTCTGTTTTTATCCACTTTGCTACTGTTTTCCTGTTTCTTTGGAGAAACACTCTTTTTCCTTTATAACGGTTGTTACCTTCATAAAACAGAACCGAACCAGCCAATCTCTTTTACTTGAATTTGCCCTAAGTGTATTTAAACATAAATTGGGGGCCATACATAATACATTGCTAAGAGGAACCACTAAGCAAAGCCAGACAAACAGTCTAAACTTAAGAGAAACAGAGAACCTCCAGGTAAAAGCATCCTAACTTCACATCGAACGATTGCCTAAAATAACAAGAAGCATTCAAACAATCCCATGTTTACTTCGAAATCCATTGCTCAGGGTGGAGTCCTAAATGAGAATTGTCCCAATTTCAGGTGTCCCAGCCAGCAATATCAATATTCTACAAAAACGTTTAGGTTCCATTTCTCTTATTGCCGTTAGCCCTTGAAATTCAATGAGTAATCATCTTTTTAACTAGAAGCTGTGAGCATACCAGGAGACCTAAAGACCAATGCTACTTCACCAAGCACTCATGGGATTCTCTCAGAAATAAGCAAGAAACCATATTCTAAATCACCCTTGATCCTCTGCCTCTCCCTAATCCCCGACCACTTCAGTGTCCCCTACCTCAGACCCTTTCACTTTCGAAACTAAGTATGAACTATAAAAACACCATTAAGAAGCAATCCTTTCCCCAGTCCTTAAGCAGAATAATCAGCTCAAGCACCTGCACCTGTTTACCCTGAGACCAAGCTGATCAGCATGATTCAAAATATTATCTTCTTTCGAAGCGGGCCTGGACTCCAAGGAGAGGGGATCCATGAGCCCCTCCCAAGAACCAATGGATTCTGCAGCAAACTCTATCAAAAAGCACCTAAGAGATGAACTATATAACAGCCCATCCAATTTTTAAATTTAATTTCAAAAACCCTATATTTAATTTCATATAGAAAGGACAATTCCAATTTTGCCCCCTCCTAAAATTAAGTGCCTCTTAAGAAACCATTTGTTTGGGCTGAAATGTATATTTGCTCCTTTACAATACCTTCACTCGGATCCTAACTTTTGGGACATGACTGACTCTACCTAGCAACCATCATCAAAAAAAAAAAAAAACATTCAGCACATACTTTGGAACGTTATGACAGAAAATCAAGCCACAGAATTGCACACAGACCATTTAAATTCAGAGTTTTAGGGACTCAAAAACTGTCTTCTTTTTATGGGAAATTAATAAAAAAAAGCACTCACGATGAGGAGAAACTTCCTCATAATCCCCACAACCCTAGTGTGTGATTTTTTTATCAAATATCAAAGTGTGCGTCGAAGTTCTTTTTTTTCCCAAAGTGATCGCTAGGTTGAGTAGGTCATGTCCCCAAAATTGTTGGGGTCCGTGGCCTTGCCACTTAGTTTTTTATTTCAGCTCATGCATAGTCATGTATGTTTAGGTAGTCATTTTTTTGTGATCCCATGAGTGTGGCTATACTTGGGCGGGTAAGACGAATCATTAGAGCGATGAGTATTGCTTCCAAGGATGAAAGAGGCCATTTGAGAAATTTCCATGGATGAAACGAGCCATGAGAGTGCTTTTAGTCATGCTTTTATGTGTTCGAACATCTCAGTTTGAGTGGGAGTGTTGCTGTCACATAGATGAAACATAACATTTAAGTTTACACTATGCTGAAGGGAAAGATGAATGCAAGGAAGATGGAAAGAAATAAATCATCATCATCATCATTATCATCAAAGCCTTTTTCCAACTAGTTAGGGGCAGCTACACGAATCCTGGCCCACCATTCTGCTCTATTACAGGTCATGCCGTCAATGAGGCCATAAGTCCCCATATCTTTTCTCACTACTTCCAACCATGTTCTTCTAGGCCTACCCCTTGCCATTTTTGAAATGGAAATAAATAAAAAAAATAAAAATATTAATTAAGGGATGAGAGAATATATCCTCTCTCAAGGTTTGCAACGAAGTCCACCCCAAAAATCTCTTCACAAGATCAAAACAACAGTTTCTTTACTAAAAAATATCCAAGCTCTCAAAAAGGGACAGCCTTCCCCTTTAAAAACAACTGAAAGAAATAATTAAAAAAAATATGATAAAGAAAAAAAACAACAAAAACCTCATTTCCCACAATTTTTTTTTATCTCCTCTTTAATTCTGAT
>NW_006497511.1:2072324-2085768 GCF_000471905.2 Amborella trichopoda | reverse complement strand
ACTTACTTACTTAAATACTCATACAATACTCTCTCTCTCTCTCTCTCTCTCTCTCTCTCTCTCTCTCTCTCTCTCTCTCAATCCAATGTGACGCCCCATAAAAATCTCTCTACGTCTTCCTCTCTTAATCTTCACCTAAATCTCTCCCTTATTGCATATTTAAAACCAAGTCTAACATAGCCTAACCAACCCAACCATGCTAATCCCTATTTATATCCTCCAACCCTTCATCTTTTAAAAGAAAATGAATTTTCCAATTCTACCCCAAAATCCATACAATCAATAAAAAGAAAAAATAACCCTAAACCTACAAAGTCTTTCAAAAAAAAAAAAATTGGTTGCATCATTTTCCTGGGGTTGGTCGAAGTTCGACCTCAAGATTGTTGAATTCATATTGTTTAGAGGCCTCCTAAAAAATTGGTGATGAAGTTCCACCATTCATCTGGGTACTTTTTCTTCTTCAAATAAACAATTGATCAAACACTCAGGTATCCGGCTTTAGTAGGCATCTGGAACACCGAACTTAATCTTGATTTCTCTTTCGATATCAGAGGGTGATTTCTTGTTCTACAACCAGCGTATCTTCTTCTCCGTAACTTTCAACATGTTGTGCACTGAGATTTCCTTTTCATGTTCGTCTTCCTCTTGTTAGAATCTACTAAATAGATCTTGTAGACCTTGTTGCATTATTTTGTCAATACGTTTTATTAGGCCTTCTTTGAGTCTCTCGAATTTTTTATCCAATCTCTCAAATATTTGATCCAATCGATCCAAACGCTCCATAATTGGATCAGTAGATGTTTGCGTATGGATCTTAAGGCACGAATCTAAGGCTCTGATACCAATTGATGCAAGGAAAGATGGATGCAGGGAAGATGGAAAGAAATAAATAGAATAAAAATATTAATGCACGGAAGATGGAAAGAAATAAATAGAATAAAAATATTAATAAAAGGATGCGAGAAAACACCCAATCTCAAGGTATATAAGGGAGTCTACTTAAAGACCTC
Source organism: Amborella trichopoda (assembly GCF_000471905.2). The sequence continues at coordinate 2,084,758 of NW_006497511.1, read as the reverse complement.
TTCACAAGATCAAAAAAATAATTACTGTACTAAAAAATAACCAAGTTCTTAAAACGTGACGGCCTTCCCCTTTAAATACAACTAAAAAGGGTCCCATTGCTTCTCCCAACCCAATCATATCAGTAGGTTGTTTATTAGGTACTTTAAGAATCTCTTTTCTAAACCTACCTATTAGCGCCCTACACTAGGAAACTTAACCTTCCTTAGCTTGTCCCCAGTAGAGGCAAATAGCCTCTAGAGGCCTTTCTCCTTGGTAGAAATACAAAGAGCAGTATTTGATCTTCACAAAGACAAGGCACCGGGTCCTGATGGATTCCCGATTGCTATTTTCCAGAATTTTTGGGAACCAACTTCCCATGACGTCAGTGTTTCAAAAAGCGTTACGCGGCTCCTAAGCAGTCGAGGGGGTCCAGGCTGCCCATTGCCTAGGTGGGTGCCCAGAACCTGGGCAGCCCAGTAGAATTTTTTTTTTTTTTGGGTTTTATCTTTCTAAAATAGCCTCTAATGGGTTTTAGGTTTCAAATTAACCTAAACCCACAATTTTGCTTCTTTAGTATTAATAAAATGACCCAAAAATGCCCTCAAGGAGCCACAGTTCCGCCCATGGGTGGGGCGCAAGCTCTGGGCAGGCGCCTAGGCGGGTTCTGGAGAGCGCCTAGAAATCCACCTAGGCGGCCGCCCAAGCGCTGGGCGATCCGCTTTTTGAAACAATGCCTGACGTTTTGGCTCTCTTCGAAGAATTTTTTCAAAGAGGCTGTCTCCATGCTGCATTAAACTGTACCTTCATATTGTTAGTGCCCAAACTAGAAGGAGCTAATAGGTTGAGAGATTTTCGTCCCATAAGCTCCTTAACTCCTCTTGCAAAATCCTTTCAAAGGTCCTAGCTACTCTTCTTCAGGCAGTACTTAGCTCCATCATCTCTCCTACCCAATCTGCATCTGTGGCCAATAGGCAAATTTTGGATGGGGCTCTTACAGCACATGAGGCCATCCACTCCCGGTCCCTTTCAGGCCAAAAAGGGCTCATCATAAAACTAGATTGGGAGAAAGAGTACGATAGGGTAGATTGGGACCTCCAGGACCTAATCCAAGCTAAGATGGGTTTTGGGCCGCTCTGAAGGAAATGGATCCTAGCTTGCATATCCAATCCTTCCTTTTCTATTCTTATCAATGGTACCCCAGAAGGTTTTTTCAAGCAGGTAGAGGGCTTAGGCAAGGAGACGCCCTTTCGCCTTTCCTCTTCACCCTTATAAGAGAACTATTCTCCATATCCATCTCTAGGCTTTATGATAGAGGGCTCCTGTTGGGTTTTAAAACCTCCTCTCTTGGTCCCATCATCTAACACCTTTACGCAGATGATACTTTAATCTTCTGTGAGGCCAATTCTGATCAAGTCGATTGTCTTTGAAGATTTCTCAGAACCTTTGGGCTTCTCACAAGGATGAAAGTCAACCTTACCAAAACTAAAATGATAGGCATCCAAGTTCAAAATCCAAAACTGGAGAGTCTAGCCTAACGATTAGGTTACGTTGTTGAAACCCTCCTATCCTCCTAACTAGACCTTCCTTTGTGCTTAGGCAAATCTAGGAAGCACCTATGGGACCATCTGATAGAGAAATTCACTTGGAAGTTTGCCTCTTGGAAAGGGTGATTCTTGTCATTTGGGAGTAGAATCACACTCATTAGAGCCACTCTTGCCAGCATTACGATATACTATATGTCGCTCTTTCAAATCCCTATGTCGGTCATCCGAAAATTGGAAAAATTAATGAGGGATTTCTTATGGTCTGGATCTGATGGCCCCAAAAAATATCATCTTATTGCTTGGGATAAGGTTTGTGTTCCAAAAAAATTTGGGGGATTGCAGATTAAAAACCTTAGGACTTTGAACCTTGCACTCTTAGGGAAGTGGTGTTGGAAATTCTCCTCTTCCCAGCCTCTATTATGGAAACAGGTAATTAGGGACAAGTATGGTATGGGTTCTGATGATTGGCTACCTAGAACTCCACCTCATAGGTCTTCAGGTGTTTGGCACTAAGAATGCATTTTGGAGTCGTACTGACTCAACCTAGGTAATGGTTACTGTATTAAGTTTTGGACTGACCTATGGATAGGTCACACGCCTATTAATATCACCTTTCCCTCTCTTTATGGTTTGGCCTGCAATCAATCGACATCTATAGCTGAATATGTAGAACTTGGCATGTTCAATCTTGTCTGGACACCCATTTTTTGCAAAAATCTCTCAGAGCAAGAAACTACCTCCCTGACCTCCTTACTCCAACTTTTGCCCCCGGTCTTCAATAGTCTTAACAGTCCAGATGCCCTTATATGGTTTGTATCCCCTTCAGATAGTTTCTCTATGTCCTCTTTCTACAACTCTGTGCTTCAAAACCCCACCTGCCAACCTTTGACCAACAAGTCTTCGTCCCTTCCTATAACCCATAAAGCCTTCATTTAGAAGCTCCTTCACGGGAAAACCCTAACCTTAGATCAAGTGCAACGTCGTGGAGCGTCCTTCCCCATTAGATGTATTCTTTGCCATCTACATGAAGAGACTATTCCACGTTTATTTATACACTGCAATATCACCTTTGGGCTTCGGTCATCCCTTTTAAACCCCTTTGGTCTTCTTTGGGTCACACCTCCATCTCTGGAAAACCTTTTTGAGTCTCTTTACTCCCCCCTTTCTCCTCCCCTAGAAAGCAACTTTGGCGTATCTCAGTTGCGACCCTACTGTGGAGTGATTGGATGGAGAGGAACGCAAGGACATTTAGAGGTGTTCTCAAACCACAAAAGTCCAGTTTTGATACTATCGCCTACCTAATTTCCTTCTGAGCCAAAAACATACCTACCTTTGCAGACCTCCCTATTTCTCACTTCCTAAATAACTTGGCCAGCTTGCTTAACCTGTCACCCCCCTCGCTTAGACCTCGGCTTGCATGGGCACCACCACCTCCAGGTTTTCTAAAATTAAAGACAGATGGTTCTTCCTTAGGTAACCCCGGTCCCTCTGGCATTGGTGGGATCCTCTCAAACTCAGACTTAACCCTTTGGACTTTCTAAGAGTCCATAGGAATTAGAGATTCCACGGAAGCAACGGCCATTGCTCTACTAGAAGGATTAAAAAAGGTGGCTCTTATGGAAGACTATTCAGGTGGGCTGATAGTAGAGTCGGACTCTAAGAATACTATTCTATGCGTGCAGGTACTCTGCTAGCTCCTTGAGATATCACTGCCATCTCTCTCCCTCTAATTCTCTTTCTATCTTCCCATCCACCCTCCTCTAGGGAAAAAAAAATAAGGAAAAAAAATATTGTTGTGTTTCTCTCTATCTACTTACTTTGAGGTGTTGGAAAAGAAGAAATTTCTCATCCTCTTCTTTCTCACTCTCTCATAGTCTGCTACTCATTTCCACTCCCTCCCTTCTTCTTTTGTTTTTACACTAATCATCTCTTCGCCTCATTCTCTACCTTCTCCTCTATACAATCATCTTACTTCGCCCCCTCTCTTTCGCCTCTTTATTTCTGGTCTGTCTTACCAGTTTACCTTAATTACCTTCATCATTCTCCCCCATGTCCGTCACCTCTTGGTACCCATTTCTCTCCTTTCTCAGTCTTCATTATCTTACCCCTTTTCTGCTTTCTCTCTCTCTCTCTTAGACCTCTCCTTCTTATTCTACCTCTTCCTTCTCCCTCTCTTGTCATTCTCCTCCTCTAACTCTCATTCATGAGAATTTCTGGGGAAATCTCAGTTCCCTGCAAACTTTATTTTAGTTCTACCCTTCCTTCACAGTGGTTGCAATGGCCCATAGCCTTAGGCTACACAACTAGCATTCGCTCACGGTGCAACGGTCCTTGGCAAAAGCAGAAGCTTTAGCATGATATCTGTGCAACGGCCCTTATCAAAAGCAGAAAGCCGTTTGCAAGGGCAGACCATCACCCAACTCCCCTCGCAATTCAATTCAATGGTAGTGGGCCCCTTCATCGAGAAGCTTGGTGGTGAAACCTGTTTAGCACTTCCCTCCAGGGTTATAATGGTAGTCACTGCCTACTTTGCCTGGCCGCTGCTAATCTCACAGTTCATCGGGAAGCTTGGTGGTGAAACCTGTTTAGCACTTCTCTTCAGGGTTACAACAATAGTCACCGCCTACTCTGCCTGGTCGCTGCTAATCTCATTGACCATCAGTATCTCGAATTATCATCCTCTTACCTTCTGGTGGTTCCCAGTCTGCTCGAAGGCGTTGATTTCTAAGCCCCCTGAAGATTCTCTGTCCTTTAGGTTTTTTTATTTTTCTTTTTTCCTTTTCTTTTCTTTTCTTTTCTTTACTTGTAAGAGCACTCGACTTGTGGGTTGCCTTTTTTTTGGATAGATTCAGTTTATGTAATTATTTAGCATATATATAATATAAGTCAACATATTCCTCAAAACAAAATAATAATAAACAAACAAGATTAAAAAAAACCAACAAAAACCTTATCTCCCCACATTTTTTATCTCTCTCCTCTCTTTACTTCTCGTGGATTTCTCTTCAAATCTCATATAAATCTCTCTCAATCCAACATGAGCACCCATAAAATCTCTCTGCATTTTCCTCTCATAAACTTCACCAAAACCTCTCCCTTATTGCATGTTTAATACCAAGTCTAACATATCCTAACCAACCAAACCATGCGAAACCCTATCCATATCCTTCAACCCTTCATCTTATAAATAAAAAAAGCTTACCAATTCTACCCTTAAAATCCCTAACCCAATAAAGACAAAAATAACCCTAAACCTAAAAAAAATCTAAATATTAAAAAAATACAATAAAAAAAACTCAGTGCATCACATTACTTGCATCTCAAGGTGGTGAGATTTGCAAGTCATGATGGCTACCTTTGGGAAGAGGTTAGAGAAGATATGGCCTTGATGAGTCAGGCTGGCTCCCCAAGGGCCATGTAAGTGCTCATCCATCAGGCACACGCTTGGAGGGCTATTTTATCAGTTTGCAACGAGTTCACAACTACATTTCTTATGTAACAAGAACGGTAACGTAAGAATGTCTAAAGATCTTTGAGTAGGGACAAATATCATCGAATGGCAGCACTCAGGCCTTTTCTCCATCACAGCAAAACCCAATCTCCTGGTTTCCCAGTCCTATGAAGTGATTGGAGGCAAACTGGTTTCGGCTCTAAAATTTAGGAGAAACTTCGTAAACCCAAGAGCCCCCCCTTGACCTCAACACTAGGACTCCTTAAGAAGCAATTCATCCAAGAATGGGTTTTACAAGTTGCTTTGGTTCATTGTCTCGTCAGAGTGTTTCTCAGTATCCGTCATGCACTTTTATCTCTTCAACAACTCCGCCATTTGCTAGAGGTCCTGGGACACTCTGGTTCCATTAAAGATTCAAGCTTTTATTTGGTTGGTCTTTTAAGAAAGACCTCTCACGATATATCATATCCAAAGAAGGGGTGTATCTATTCCCAATAAATGTGTCGTGCACAATAGAGGAAACCATCTACCATCTGTTTGTGCACTGTTCAGTGGCAACAAGTATATTTGGGCCTTGTGGATCACATATAATTTACTAAATTCTGAGTATAAGGAAATAGGCCTAGAAGCCTTGCAAGACAATATAAGGCTATGGTGGTGTTTTGGGCTCATAAGCTGTAACAAATCTTGGGTTTCTCTGGCTCTGAGTTTACTTAAATTAGGGTTCCTTCATGTTTGCTCGGCCGATCGCAATACCTAGGCAGGGCATTTGGACACCACAACCCACTGGAACCATCAAACTGAATTTGATGGTTGCTCCCTGGGCAACTCAGGCAGATGGGGAGTTGGGGCACCATTTAGAAATAGTGTTTTGCCTTCTCCCTTTTCCAGGGTTCATCATAATCATGGTCTCCACCAAGGCTGGGCCTAGGGGCTCTTCCTGAGGGCCTAAGAACTTTATGATTAAAGTTGGGAGCTCGGGGCCCCGTACTTTGGGTGGAAGGGGATTGCATGAACATGATTCAATGGGCCTCCAAAGAGGTCCCCCGTGCCTGGTATTAAACAGCTCTTTGGTCAACTGGCGGCACTATTCAATAACCTCATCTAGAACCATATCTGGTGAAAGCCAACTCAGAAGCTGATTTCCTTGCCAATGATGGGGCAGCCAGTTGCACCTTTGCCATCAACACACATGCTTCCTAAGAACGTTTTCATTTACTTTTGTTGGCAAGTGTCAAAGCTTTACTGTATGAAGCTTAATGTTGGTTCTTTGAGCAGCTCTTTGGGCTATTGTTATATATACAAATGTCATTTATCCTCAAAATAATAATTGAAATTGGTAACCAAGCTCAGAAAAAAAAAAAAGAGTACATGCCATTTATGCACATTTATGCTTCCAGTGTGTGTGAAGAGATGAAGCCTGCTGGGAAATTTTACATTCATATCATGGAGACCATTACGCTAATCCATGGCCAAATCCTGATGGTAATTGACAGAATCTCCAAATCAACAATTAGACATGCCAAAACTTCTAGAGAGCCATCCACATGCCCTCTCCTTAACCACAGCGAAAAACTCCCAAAACAAGGACATGGAAACCAAAAGATTTCAGGAAGGACCTGTCCTCACAACCTCCTCAAACTACAACAAGCATAACTTAGATATGGTAAGACAACTCCAACCCCAACACACACACCCTCCTCCGCCCCATCCCCCCAAAAAAATATAAAAAAAAGAGAAAAACCTCAGCATATAATTGAAGCAAATTTTTTTTTCCAGAGAATCTACAGTAAATTAAAAAGTTGAAAAAATCAAATAAATCATTATTGATTATGTTAGACCAGATAAATATGTACCTATCAAAGAAGAAGTCATCAGTATATGATGTTTGATGTATTCTTTTAAAGGAATTCAACCAATTTGACTACCCATGGCTATATTTGAAAAGTCAGATCAAAACATACAAATTAGATATGGCAAGACAACTCCATTTATTGATAACATAGAATATTCAAGCAAACACAATGGCGGCAACCATGGGGATCAGTACACTCAAGATTTATTAAATGACAAACAAGCTATAAGTGAAATACCTGTCCAGATCCCAAACCATTACACGTCTGTCGGCACCAGAAGATGCTAAAATGGTTTCAGACTTAGGATTCCATGCTACTTCATACACTTCTCCCCTGCAAATCAAAATCTCTATGAGATTAGCACAACTTCCATATGGCATGAAATTATCAAGCATTTGTCACCAAGAATGAGATATCGATCTCTGGAACTGAAGACCATCGGGAATTGGCCAGTAATGTATGATTCAATACAGACCAAATAAATTCCCTCATAAGTTGTGTAAGTAATGGCACAGGATAAGATCAAATAGAATGATATTAGTGGAACATTGGAAATTGTCCTAACATGTGTATACAACAGTGTTCAATAGCTCAGCTGCATTACTCAGTTTCCATAAACCACTCAGGTACATGGAAAAACGAGCCCCTTTTTCCCTCCTAAAAGGGGGAGGATCAGCCCCGCTTTTTCATCTCTCTCTCTCTCTCTCTGAACCAATACCAAATTTGGAATCTCTTTCTCTCTCTATCCATATCTCTCTCAGGGTGTGGAACAGCTTCACCGACGAGAACCCCATCTTTAGCAAAGTTCAAATCTCGTTCTGAAAATAAGGTTTGTATTGATCCCCCTTATTTCCCATAATATCCATTTTTCCTTTCTCTCCACTGAAATTTATTGTTTCTAATGGGATTTCTTTTCATAATCTTAGATCTGCATGATATCTGTTGGATTTCATTTCTACCCCTTTTCATCTCTCTCTCTCTCTCTCTCACTTCCCAGATGGCCTCTCTCGCCTCCCCAACCATTTTCCATTTTTTGCAATTTTTTTTCCTTTCCTTTCCTGTTTTCTCCAATGTGTACAATTCTTGACCGAGTTCACTTAGGCCCGACCAAGTAACTCAGCTCAGGCGGGGGCCAAGCACGAGGTCCGAGCGGAGTTATGGAACACTGATATACAAGGAAGAAAAGGCCATGGGAAATTTGGGCAATACATTAACAGTACACAACAAGGAACACATGACAATAGATACTATTAGCACCCTCAATCAAGTGGACCAACATTCAATATGAGTTCTTGATGGAAACAAACAGCAACAAGTCCTTTGCACTTTTTGTATGTAAATACCAAACGGGATTTCACGATAAACTTTACTAAAACTGACCTGCATATTCTTACCTAATGGAGAAACATTCATTATCCATTGGATATCAGAAAAAGACTACCCACCAATAAATAAGTCTCAAATGTTGTATTTTTGGCTCTTGTATGTAAATACCAAACAGGATTTCACGATAAAAGTCTACTAAAACTGACCCACATATTCTTACCTAACGGAGGACCATTCAATTTGCATCTTTAAAGAGTAACTTCACAAGTTACATCAATAAAATCGACACTCTAGTAGAAGCAGTCATACAAGGTATACATCCTGTTTCCTCCAAACGTTAATTTCCTAAGAGGAACAACTATCGACATTCAGGTGAATGCATTTCATGTGCTTTCAGAAGTCTACATGTTCTTCCTTCAAAGTCTGACATTAATACACAGGAAGGATGACTTCTAGGCAAATTACTCAATCATTACAAATCTAAGGAAAATTAGTGCAATGCAAGAATTTTTAAACTTGGTTATAACCACCTGATTATGATCATTATTAAAGATCCTTGCAATGAATATAGGTTGGAGTAAATTCACAGCACTAAAGTTCAATAGCAACTATAAGTAGATTCCTTCCAAGTAAGAAACAAGAAAACTCTAATATATGCCTAACAAACACAATAGACAAAAAGAAACAAAGTAGAGATGGGCGCACAGCTCCATAAATGACAAGCATACTACAACCATGGTAAAGACATGACTCCTGAGAGTTTGAATTAAACAGTGTTATCTAGACTAGACCGCCGGGACCAGCCGGTCTGAACTCAAAAGCAAAGAACCGGTGGAAAAAACCAATCTGGTCGAAACCCTTGGACTTGAATGTCCAATGAACCAATGGACCAAACGTTTTTTTCGTTTTTTGTAAAAGGAAAAAACTCCCACAATTTTTCTGTGTTTTTCATGCCTTAACCCATTTTAAAAGGGGTTTCTTGGTCATTTTGAATATAATGAGGGGCGCTTTGGTAAATGAAAGCACCAGGGTGGGTTTTAAGGTTCTTTAAAGGACATTGGTCTTAAAGAGAGAGAAACACATCGGTGATTCTCTCTCTCAGTCATTCAAACTTAAAAAACCATAGAAATTGGGCGACCTTCACGCAACTCTTCCAAATGTTATCAAGACACTCAATCCAAAGTTTTCAACCCACAAGTAAGCCCATTTGATCTATTCGGTGTTCTATTTTCTTTAGTTTTAAAATCAGTAAGGAAATTTGAATAATTTTTTTCACATTTAGGGTATTTACATATAATGAAGTTTTCTTATTTCAAGTAGCATACGTTCTTTCTCGCATTCATTCTTAAGATTTTTAAAAATTTGATGTTAAATGATGTACGTATTACCGGTCATTTTTACGGTTACTTATTTTCAATTACTTGTCTCTTGAAATTTTGGGTTATTTAATAGGGAAAATATCTTCGTAGCCCATATTTTTGGTTTCTATTTCTCAAGAGACCCAAGAACTTAAACTATTTCTTGTAGCATAAAGTCTGTATCTTTTCTATCTTCCTACCCCCTTAGACCCTTTTGACCATACATTATTGATATAAACATTTTGTAAAATGACTCCATCTCTATCTCTCTCAAAACTCAGTATCTCTCTCTTTTCTCTCTCAAAACTCCATCTCTCACCTCTCTCATCCTCTCTTTCTCTCTAGCATTCAGAAAGACACGTAATTCAGTACTTTGTTGATGCGCTTGGTAAGGCTGGCTTTCGAATTCATAATTGAATTTCTCAAGAGCTCGAGGGATAGGCGACGCTGCCTGGTAAAGCAGTAGAGCGTCATTGGGGAAATTGAGCTTAGCACGAGCTCCTATGTACTCCACAGCCTCTGCATGGTAAGCCCTAGCCGCCTCCTCCGATGTCCCGAAAGTGCCCAACCGTACCCTTATGGCTCTGTGAGAGTCTCGAAACTCGACTGCCCATTTCCCCATGGCCTCTGTTTCATTCCCCTGTACTTCCTCTTCTTACTTGAGCTCGAAACTGCAAAATCACATAGTTCCGTCAAGGTCAAGAAAGAGAGAACCAATCAAAGTTTGAGAGGGATGTAGATGTTAAGGAATGAGGTTGAAGAGGATCACTTGCCTTGTGGACTTGGGTCCGCTGGGGGTTCTACTACTGAGGAAGAGCTCCCACTGTAGGTCTCAGAGAGGATGAGAGAGGTGAGAGATGGAGTTTTCATAGAGAGAGCGAGAGAGATACGAAGTTTTCATATAGAGAGAGAGATACATGAAGTTTTCATAAAGAGAGAGGAGAGATACAGAGTTTTGAGAGAGATAGAGATGGAGTCATTTTACAAAATGTCTAAGTCAATAATGTACAGTCAAAGGGGTCTAAGGGGTAGAAAGATAGAAAAGATAGAGACTTTATACCGTAAGAAATAGTTTAAAGTCTTGGGTCTCTTGAGAAATGGAAGCCAAAAATAGTGGGTACAAAGATATTTTCCCTATTTAATATTTCGGTTGAATTATTGAGAGTGTGCATACATGAAGATTGTTCCATAATTAAAATTTTGTGCATTTTTTTAAAAAAATTCTTGGTTTTATTTTGTTTCCTAATATTTTTCTCAAATATTTCTATAATTCTACATTTTGTGATTTTCATATATTTTCTCATTGTCATTCAATTTGTTCTGTATTTTCCTCTTTTAATTATCTTATGACTGGTCTGACCGGTGAACTAATTCAGACCAGCTAGTTCAACAGGACCGGTGCCCTCACCAGGTCTTCCACCGGTCCACTCTTAACAAGATCTTATAAGAGATCCAATATATGATGATAATCAAGATTTCATGGTTAAACCGATTTTTTACAGAGAAAAAGATGAATATCTTATAGATATCGAAGACGTGGAGCCTTTAGGAGATTAGGGCATTAGAATTAGAGTAGTGAAGTGGAAGCATGGTTGACTCATAATCTGTAAATTGTGGCCCTGATTTCAAAGAATAATGAGCTAGATGTCGATAAAGCCTCTAAAGTACAAAAAATTGGGTTTGAAGTTTCTCACACGAGTTTCAATAGAAGCTCAAGAATACTCGAATTTGATAAATTTGTATCGAGGATCCATTTCTTGAGAAATTCTTTTTACCACGAGTAATATTTGAGCCAACAAATAAAAAGAAGGTTGTAAGAAGGTGGTTTTGATGCTGAACTTATCTTAGCACACTTTAAATTTCGATGACGAGGTTTCTCCACCTAGAAGAGAATGATGAAGGGTAAAATTGTCCTTATTTTTTATTATTATAGTTTTAGTTTTACAATTTATTTCCAGGGGTTTTGGGTTTTTAGGAACTCTAGGGTTTTTATATGTTATTTATTTATTTCATGAGTACTATTTACAAGTACTACTCATGAGTATTATTCATGAGTACTGTTCACAAGGGTAACATTGTCATTACGAAATTTAAATTTAAGTTTACAGATCATTTTAGTCATTATATGGACATGTAATGTTGAATTATAATATATAAGAGGTGTGTGGGGTCTTGAGAGGGTTAATTCCACATGATTTTTAGAAATTGAAAGAGTAAAAAGCTTAGGCTTTGGAATCCTAGCTTGGGGTGTGGAGAAGAGCCTTAGGTTTCTTGAATTGTGCTTGTGTTTGGCTTTGTTTCTTGCTGATTTTATTGCTCCCTTATATTTGCTTACATCAGACAGCTGCAAAGAATTTGGATGATTTGGCCATCGTTTGGAGCCTATTTGCGATCTATGCGGTACCTATGAGGTGCGGATCCAACAACTTCATGTTGATTTGGGATCCTATCGTTAGTGTTGGTGATTTGGCCAGCTCAAAAGGTGTGGGGATGGTTTATTTTTGTATTCTAAGGTAGAGTTTGATAACTAGAACTTTCAGCAGCTAGCATTGAAATTTCCAAGTCATTGTAGCAGCTCTCAACTAGGAAATGCGACAGGAGAGGTAACCCACAAAAATGAGAGCGGCTTTGGAGGGGGGGGGCGGTGCAAAAGAATGAAACACTCATGGGAGCTCACCCATTACCCTATCCCCCTTTTGGAATGAAGGCTCATTTTGTACATTGTTGAATGAATTTTTATATTTTATTTTTTCTCAAACTCATATTTAAATGAAATTTGGGGGATACGGGCTCCTCATTGGAGCTGTTAAAATGGGCTCCACATTTGGGTGTATTTTGGTCATTTTGAATTGGCACCCCATGGGGAGGGGGGGAAGGGGAAGAGGGGGAGAGAGAGAGAGAGAGAGAGGAGGAGAGACG
>NW_006497511.1:2048623-2061336 GCF_000471905.2 Amborella trichopoda | reverse complement strand
GAGAGAGAGAGAGAGAGAGAGAGGCAAATGGAGAAACAACATTACAAAAGGGGAGGGGAGAGGGCTTAAGTATCCATGGTGGTTGAAAAACATTGTGGCTGACGCTGCCATGCACGGCGCTGACAGGTACGGTGTGGTGCTGACATGTTCGATGATCATACGGTTGGACCAAAGCACTCACGACGCTACTCTCTTTCATGCACGTCATTGCTCATTCTCTACCTTCACAGGAGGCGATAGTCACATAGGCACGTGGCGTTGCTCCCATTCACACGCAGTGTTACCCTTATGTGCAGCTGTACCTCCTTACATGTGCGGTGTTGATCCAACTCACACATGGTGTTACTCCCTTGTTTAACATGCAGCGATGTACAAACGACACTACATGAAGTTCACGCGCGGCATTAGTCCTCCACATGCAGCATTGCGTCTCACATGCATGGCAATGCTCAAACGACACTACTTCGAGTTCACGCGCAGTTCTTTGAACATATTTTTCAGCACCTTGGTCCTTGATGCGGAATAAAGAGGAAGTAGGTTAATAAAGCCTACAAAATCAGTGGAAATTTTGACAGTTTCAGAATGGCCCCAGAATTGGTTAAGATCTTCATCAACACTCTAAAAGCCCACCTGCCAAGTTTTATCGCGATCAAATATGTCTAAGGCAGTGAACACAAAGAAACAATTTCGGAAATATTGGCCTCTAGCACCTTGAAATGGATCCTGTAACGAGAACTATATTTTTGGTATGTCAAATAGCTATGAGACCACCGCCATTAGATTCGACATGGTCGAAAACCCCTATGGGTCAAGTTTCGACTTAATTGGGCACTCCAGGACAAAGTTAAGGGTAAAATACCGAAAAGGGGTAGGCCGCACACTATTCCCGAGTGGCGACCCAACACTAAAACACCATTAAAGGTGGTTATTTTCACAGTCACGATCAGTGACTTTTGGGGCCTATATCTCACTTGATCCGAGTCAGATCGTGCTCAAATTTGGTGAGCGTGTTCGTCTCATCGAGAAGAGCGTTTCGATAGGTGGTACACCCGTGACGATGCCCTAGCAAGGATAAGAACTTGAGAGAAGTTGCTGATTCGTGAAGAAAGTTGTAGAAAATTCAGCAGCAGCACTCCGCACTCTGGCTGCCAAATCACGATGCTCATGTACCTGATCGATACGAACCCAATTGCATTATGTGCGTAAGGTCCGTAGCTATCTCTAGTCTGAACCTCATGTATGAAGAATAGTTGGATTTCACACACGAAGGCATCGAAGCTGCTATAAATTTCGGCCATCGGATTTCAAGATTCCGGCCAAAACTTCAAGACAAGAAAATATTCATCCGGACACAAAATCGAGCTACATTTGCTGCAACGTGATCGTGATGGCATTCTCAGTGTGATTCAGTGAAGAAACGGAAGAAAAACATCAAGGATGAGAGCACTATCGATCCGAAGTTTTTAAGATTCATCCAAATTTCAAGTCTCATGATCATGGCTCAAAAACATGATTCATAGCTCAAAGTTGGCATCAAATCGATCGCAATGCTGAGCCCTATAAGAAAACAATCATTTTTCGATCAAACGGGCATCATAACAACCCCCATCGGTCATCGAAGATCATGTAAGTTCTTGGGCAGCAGCAGGGACTATTATAAAATTCCACACATTGTTAGGCAGCGCCAAAACAGTCTTTTTGTACCTATTTTTAGAATTTCTTTTAATTCAATTAAATTGTAATTCTCTTCAATTTTAGGTAGTTTTTGGACGTCCACCCATGTTTGGGCCAAATTCTATTTAAACATGCAAAGCCAAATTGTAAAAAAGCAAGGAGAGACCTTCGATGATTCAATAAAATTTCAATTTCTAGCTTAAGTTTGTGAGTGCATCTTAGAGAGAGAGAGAAGAGATAGAAGAAAATGGCTGGTAGTATTCGATAAGGTAACTTTCTCTCTCCTCCCCTCTTTCTCTCTCCTATCCTCTTCTTTCTCTTTCTCTTTCTCTCTTCTCCCCTCTTTCTCTCTCCTCTTCTTTCTCTTTCTCTCTCCGTTGCTCTTTTCTCATCCATATCTCTCTTTCTCTCTCTTCTCATCTCTATCTCTCTTTCTTTCTTCTTCTCATCTCTATCTCTCTTTCTCTCTTCTCATCTTTATCTCTTTCTTCTTCTCATCTATATCTCTGTCTCTCTCTTCTTCTCATCTATATCTCTATCTCTCTTCTTCTCATCTCTATCTCTATCTCTCTTTTTCTCATCTCTATCTCTCTCTTATTTTCCTAACACGGTCGACGATGCTCAATGCCGACTGTATTCTCTCTCTTCTTTTCTTAACACGATCGGCGACGCTCAGTGTCAACTGTGTTTTCTCTCTCTTTTTTGTCTAACGCAACGGGTGACGCTCATCACCGACTATGTTCTCTCTCTCTTCTTTTCCTAACACAACCGACGACGATCAGCGTCGATTGTGTTCTCTCTCTCTCTTCTTTGTCTAGCACAGTTGGTGACGTTTAGCACCGATTGTGTTCTCTCTCTTCTTTGTCTAACACAATTGGTGACGCTCAATGCTGACTATGTTCTCTCTCTCTTCTTTATCTAACACAATCGACGATGCTCTGTGCCGACTGTGTTCTCTCTCTCTTCTTTGTTTAACAAAGTCGACGACGCTCAGCATCGACTGTGTTCTCTCTCTCTTCTTTGTCTAACACAGTCGACAATGCTCAGCGTCGACTGTGTTCTCTCTCTCTTTGTCTAACACAGCCGACGACGCTCAACATCGACTGTATTCTCTCTCTCTTCTTTGTCTAACACAACTGGCGATGCTCATCGCCGACTGTGTGCTCTCTCTCTTCTTTGTCTAACACAACAGGTGATGCTCAACGCCGACTGTGTTCTCTCTCTCTTCTTTGTCTAACACAGCCAGCGATGCTTAGCATCAACTGTGCCCTCTTCCTCATCTTTGTCTACCACAGCCGGCGACGCTCAGCATCGATTGTGTCCTCTTCCTCGTCTTTGCCTAATACAGCCAGTGGCGTTTAGCACCGTATGTGTTGTTCTCTTTTCTCACACACTCATCTCCTTCTTTCTTTCTCTTCCTCTCCTTTTTTCTATTCTCTTCTTCTTCTGTTATCTTACTTCTTATTCTTTCTTTATGATCTCCACTCTTTCTGTTATTCTTCCATTTGATTAAGAGGGGTTGAGATTAGCCTATCATGTGTGGTATAACAGTAATGTTGTTATGCCAGAATTATTGTCCTCGCTTTATTGTCACGACAAACTAACCATCGTATCTAGCTAGTTAGTATGGGTATTGACGTCTAGTGGTAATTCTGTTGAGCTGGTCTGAGTTACTGAGCCCGTTTTATTACCACATCAGGCCAATTATCCACCAGCTTAGTCAATGTGTCGATCTCCCCGCTTGGGTCAAATTCTTCTGTCTCCCAACTTCCTTCTCTTATTCTTCTCTTCTTCTTATGAATGTGCACGCTTGTGTACGTTCACCAAAGAGGCAAGGTGAGGTATGTTGACTCACCTGTCCTATAACATTTGTCATATGTCTGTGATTGTAGAAAACAAGAGAATATAGACCAAGAGAGGCGATTTCGAACCAGTTTTATGACTAGGGGGCTTTCTTCGTGATCTAAGAGGGCGTCCACACGAGCCAGCCTGATTAAGTCCTGAACCCACCTTAAATTCATCTCTCATCTGTTGGTAATACCTGCCCTTGTTCTCGAATGAGGTTCTCGGGAGAGCGATCTCAAAGTCCCGAGTCTCCCTTGAAACCCGAGATGCGTGTCGCTCGATCATCCTGATCGGGAGGGCGAGGTCGAGGCACCTAACCAACGACGTTACTACATTTCACGCACGGCATTGGACCAATTCATGCACAAAGTTAGTCTTTCATCTTATACGCGTGCTGGTGAGTCTTCTTCCTTAGCATCAGGCGTGTGCCTCCTTCATCTATCTCTATTATTGTGAGCGTCTCAAGTTCATGAAAATTTGTGGTCCTTACATCATCCCCCCTTAAAAAAGGATTTTGTCCTCAAAATCATATTCGTGTCAATAAAAAAGGTAGGGGTATTTCTCCCGAATTTCATCCTCTCTTTCCCATGTTGATTATTCTCTTGTGTGATATTGTCATTGCACCCAGACTAGGGGGATTTCTTTATTACGTAGCACAGGTATTCTCCAGTCTAATATCCCAATTGGCCGTTCAACATAGGTCAAGTCTTCCTTGAGCGGGATTGGTTCGTACTTCAAAACATGAGATGGGTCAGCTTGGTATTTTCTTAGCAGTGATACATAAAAAATGTTGTGAATGTTAGTCAATTCAGGTGGCAGGGCAAGCCAGTATGCTATGTTTCCAACTCTTTCCAGAATATCAAAAGGCCCAATAAACCGCCGGCTCAACTTTCCTTTCCTACCGAATCTCATTATGCCCTTGGTCGGCGATACTTTTAAGAAGACTCGATCACCTACTTCAAACTTGAGGTCTCTCATGTGGTTATCGGTGTATCTCTGTTGCCGACTCTGGGCGGTCCTGAGCCGTTCTTGAATTAAGGCATTCTTCTCGGAAGTTATTTGGACAATTTCAGGATCCAATAATTTCCTTTCGCCCACTTCATCCCAGCAGATGGGCGACCTACACTTTCTTCCGTATGGGGCCTCAAAAGGCGTCATTTGAATACTGGCTTAGAAGCTGTTGTTGTAGGCAAACTCTATCAGAGGTAGATGGTCCTCCCAACTTCCCTTAAAATTAGTGACACACGCCCTTAGCATGTCCTCTAATCTTTGAATGGTCCTTTCTGATTACCCATCTGTCTGGGGGTGAAAGGTGGTGCTAAAGGTAAGTCTGGTTCCCAGAGTTGATTGCAGGCTAGCCCAGAATCTAGAGGTAAACCTAGTGTCTCTGTCGGACACGATGCTGATAGGTATACCATGTAACCTTACAATTTCTCTAATGTACAACTGGGCCAGCTTATCCGGGGTATGAGTTGCGCGGACCGGTAAGAAATGAGCGACCTTAGGTAATCGGTCCACAATGACCCAAATACTATCGTGTCCGGCATTCGACCTAGGCAATCCAGACACAAAATCCATTATGATGTGTTCTCATTTCCACTACGGTATGAGTAATGTCTGTAATAGTCTAGTGGGTCTCTGATGTTCCACCTTCATTTGCTGACACATCAAGCACTTAGCGACAAATTGTGCTACCTCCCTCTCAATGGTGTTCCACCAGAAGACCTTTTTCAGGTCCTAGTACATCTATGTACTCCTTGGGTGTACCATATACAGGGAATGGTGCACCTCTTCAAAAATGACCCTCTTTATATTTTCATCACTAGAAACACATACTCAACCTTTAAAACTTAACAATTCATCACTGCCCATAGTGAAAACCTCTTTTTCCTTCCTTATCATTTCTTCAAGGATTTTCATAAGCTGAGGATCTTCTTTTTTACGCTACTCGGATATGTTGAAAGAGCTGAGGCTCCATCCTTAGACACGAAAGCATTCCTACCCCATCACTAAGGGGCCGAGATGGGTGCCACTCCACCACATCTTCTAATAGTTTCATCTCTCAAACCATCTGATGTGCCACTAAGACCACGGCTTTCCAGCTTAAGGCTTCGGCTACTATGTTAGTCTTGCCTGGATGG
Organism: Amborella trichopoda; assembly: GCF_000471905.2. The sequence goes on along the minus strand of NW_006497511.1, from coordinate 2,055,676 downwards.
TAATCTATTGTACAATCATAATCATTCAATAAGTTCATCCATCTTCTTTGTCTCATATTCAACTCCTTTTGGGAAAATAGGTATTTGAGGCTCTTGTGATCCGTGAACACCTTAAATTAGGCCCCATAGAGGTAGTGTTCCCAAATCTTTAAGGCAAATATTATGGCCGTAAGATCCAAGTCATGAGTTGGATATTTTTGCTCATACGACTTCAACTGTCTGGAGGCATAAGCAATGACCTTACCTCTTTGCATGAGTACACATCCGAGCCCTCTATGGGATGCATCGGTATAAACCACAAAGTCTTCATTCCCTTTGGTCAATGTCAGTATTGGGGCTGTGATCAGTCTCTTCTTAAGTTCCTAGAGGCTTCTCTCACAGTCCTCTGGCCATACAAATCTCACGTTCTTCTAGGTTAGCCAAGTAAGGGGAAGCGCTATCTTTGAGAATCGCTCTATAAACCACCTGTAGTATCTTGTTAACCCCAGAAAACTACAAACTTCAATCACATTTGTTGGTTTCTCCCACTTAAGTATGGCTTCAATCTTAGAGGGAGACCGTGATCCCATCCTTAGAAATGATGTGACCTAAGAAGGCTACGCAGGGGAGCCAAAATTCACTCTTGCTTAATTTGACATATAATCTGTTTTACTTCAAAGTTTGCAACATAGTTCTTAGATGCTGCTCATGTAGTTCCCTGCTTTTCGAATACACCAAAATATCTTCAATGAAGACCATTACAAATCATCCAGAAAAGGTCAGAACACTCTATTCATCAAATCCATAAACACAGTAGGGGCATTGGTTAACCCGAACGACATCACGAGGAACTCATAATGACCATATCGAGTTTTGAAAGCGGTCTTTGGGATGTCTCCCTCCTTGACTCGTAGACGGTGATGACCCGATCGAAGGTCAATCTTTGAAAACATCTGTGCCCCCTGGAGCTGATCAAAGAGGTCGCCAATTCTAGGCAGTTGGTACTTATTCTTCACTGTCACTTGGTTTAACTGGCTATAGTCAATACATAGCCTCAAGGACCCATCCTTCTTCTTCACAAACAGGAATGGTGCACCCTAGGGTGACACACTGGGTCAGATGAATCCATTATCCAACAATTCCTGCAACTGTTCTTTACACTCCTTCAACTCTGCTGGAGCCATTTTATACAGGGCTTTAGAGATGGAAACAGTGTCAGGGACTACATCTATCTCAAATTCAATTTCCCTTACTGGAGGCAGGGATGTCGACTCTTCTGGGAATACCTCTGGGTACTCCCTTACTATTGGTATCCCTTCTAGCTGGGACTGGATGTCACGATTCTCTACTACATAGGCTAGATACCCTTCACACTTCTTAGCCAGGAGGCGAGAGGCCCGAAGAGCAGAAATAAAATGCAGAGGGGGAGTATCCCTAGTGCCCTCAAAGTGTAACTCTGCTTAGTCAGGACATTTAAAGGTTACCGTCTTTTCATTGAAATGGATGGTGGCATGGTGGGCGTATAGCCAATCCATGCTTATAATAACATCAAAGGCTTGAATATCTAGGTGAATCAGATCTACTGGTAGGTCACACCCATCAATTGAAATTTTACACTGTCTATATACTCTATCCGTTTCCATAGAATCCCTCACAAGTGTGCATACCACTAAAGTATAATTGAGACTTGCAGGTGGAACATTCAAATAGCAAGCAAAATGGGGTGCAATAAAAGAGTAAGATGAGCCAGGGTCAATCAAAACTCTTGTAACTTTAACACCACAAATGGAAAGCATACCTCTGATTACTGAGGTGGATGCCTTAGCCTCTTGTTCGGTGAGGGCAAATACTTGTCCTTGCATCTTCGGTCGATCCTCTGTCTTTGCCATAGGGCACTCCTTAACCTAGTGATCGAGCTTGCCACACCGAAGGCACACTTACGCTTCTTGTAGCACTGAGTGGCAGTGTGGTTATCCTTCCCACAATGAGTACAGACTAGGCGTCGATCACTGTCCATGTTGCTCGGAAGATTCTTCTTAGCCCTCTGGTTTCGCTGGTAAGGCCTTCCTCTAACATCCCTCCTTGGGACTTGTCAGGGCTTCTTCTCAAACTTCCCCGATGGCACGACCTTCATTTTTTCTTCCCTCCTTGCCTTGTGGTCCTCGCAGTCCCTCTCAATCTATAGGGCGAGGTTTACCAATGGGGCGTACGACTTCAAGTTGGCCGACAGTACTCTCCCCCTGATATTCGACTGAAGGCCCCTCTCAAATTTAGCCGCTTTTGTGCCTTGGTGTTAATAATGTGAGGGCCGTACCTTGACAGCTCTGCGAATTTAGCAGAATATTGTTCCACTGTCATACTTCCTTGCTGAAGTTCAATAAACTCTGCTTCTTTTCTCTCCCTGAAGGAGTTTGGAAAATACTTCTCGTCAAATGCTGCCAGGAAGTTTTCCCATATGGTCTCGGTCCCTAACTCCCTCCAAGATTGCTTCATCGTGCTCGGCTTCTCCATCCAGCATAAAGGTTCCTAATATAACTTTCTGCTCATCCTAGCAGTGCAATACTTCTAGGATCTTTTCTATTTGTCTCTTCCACCTCTTTCTACTCCTCCCTGCCCCAAAAAAGGTTCAAGGTGCCAGCCTTTTAAACCTTTCTATTAGGCTACTGTCACTCTGCTTAGGCGTAGGGGTAGACTAAGCTGGCATCGACTCCTTCATCATTTGGGTCATCGTCCCCAGAGTCCTATAAAACTCACTGAGTGCCTTGATGTCCTTATTGCTAGAACTCGCATTGTGGGTACGAGCCATCAGGATCTTCAACCTAGTCACAGAAGCACCCAGTTACTAATCTATCCCAAGAATATTCTAAGGACTCTTCTAAAACTCCCTAAGCCAAGAATCCTATCCTGGATACTCTGATACCATAACTGTCACGACTCTACCCTCGACCCCTATACCGTACGCGACGGAGGTGACCGAGTGCGGGATTCGTGATCCTAATGGTAACATTTGTCACTCAGTTCAGAGTGAACTCAAGGCTTTTATCTCAGTGATCAAAGCAAACCATGAAAATAACTCAATTGAAAATTCCAAGTACAGATGAATAATTAGAAACTTGGGAAAATCCATACATCAATAAAAGGCACTACATAGCATTCCTTCCAAAATATTACAATTGAGTCTTGGGCACCAGAGCCTAATAGTACATATTTCCCAAATAAACAAGATTCAGGGCTAACTGCCCAACCACATACAAGATCTGAACCTCTTCTTAACCGAATATGGCTTTAGCCCCTAGCTGCAAACCCGCATTTTTGACTTTTGATCTGCCACTATCAGTCTACAAGGAGGCGAAAAACAGTGGGATGAGCTATAAAGACCAGTAACTGGATCTAGGTGTTATGCATTATTATTGAGCCTATTCATGCATCATACGCAGTTCATTCAACTATAAGAAGTCACAGTGCAGCAGTCATGTAAATCAGTAATCAGGTCAGCGCATCAATTACAGGCATTATATCCACATGGCAGTTATCATTCAATCAATGCAATCATCAACATTTATATTCATTATTCAAATATTACCCACTCACTCCTTAGTTCACCTACGCCCAAAGTAGAGGCCCTATCCATCAGGTTAAGCTAATCCCATTGCTTAGGTCCTATACCATCTCTTAGGAGGGAGGGCAATGACAAGTGGAGAAATTCACTTCGTAATGCCCTCATGCTCACACACACGGTCCCCAGTGTGCATTGGGGGTTTTGATAGGCACTTACCTTGCAGGGCATCAGTCACTAGTCTCATCTCACTAATTTTGAGGGGTGTGACCCTCCCATTTCACTTTCCCTTAACTCCATCTTATCAGCGAGTTGGGGACATGTCGGCATCACTTTTCCTAGTATAACATTACCCACTACCGATGGGTGCCCCATAGCGTAGCGGGCAGTATCAATAAAACAACATCCACTACCGATGGGTGCCACATCGTGTAGTGGTCAGTATCATAGTATCATAACAGAACAATACCCACTAACAATGGCTGCCCCATTGCGTAGTGGTTAGTATTACGACATCTTATCATGCTCAGGCATTTAATTCATCCATGCTAAATCAGTGCCCTATGATAGATAATTCATATTTTCATTATGCAAGAATTGAGTCTTACTCAGAACTATCCGGCAGTCACATAACATTATGACATTTAGCATAAAGCATCAATTCAAAGAGAGTTATCACATGACATTTATGCTTAGCAATTAGTATTAGCATTAAGGTACTTATCATACAATACTCGTCATGGAATTATCACATTAGCAGGGCATTTATCAATTTTTCACGTAAGGTATAGCTGTATAGCACCGTCCACATAACACTGTGGCATTCAGTATTCATCACATGAAAATTATTACATATCACTCACACTTTGCTTCTTGGATTGCTTAGTGAGTAATTCAGAAAAAGGTAACATAAGGCGAGCGTAGCACAAATATATGTGATGTGCAATAGTGACGTGCCCCTCTTCTCGGGGCCATAACTCCCAATCTAGGGAGAATTTCGAAAATGTCTCAGACATGAAACTTTAAGGTTACACATGGATATTTAAAATAGCGATGATTTGCAGGAATTTGGACTACTTTTGATAGGTCAAAAGCTCAGCATAAAATGAGTGGTGGTTGTTAGAAATTTCCTGCATCTATGGACAATGATGTGCCCCCATATTTCAGAGCATAGCTCTCAAACTATGGGGAATTTCTAATTACTTAAAACATGAAATTTAAAGAACATTCATAGATATTTCAAATGGTATCAGTTTGAAGGCATTTGGCTATCATTTGATTGGCCAAAACCGCGACACAAAATAGGTGATAGTCACTGGAAATTTCAGTGACTGTAGACAGCGATATACCCTGGCATTTTAGGGCAAACCTTTTGATCCCTACAAAATTTTAAACATGGTGTAAAATTAAAACTTAGAGTAGACACACATATCTTTCATTTAACACCCATTTAAGCCCATTTGGACACTGTTTGGTCACTGAAAAGTTCAATACAAAAGCCCTTGTAGTTCCTAGAAATTTCCTCTTTTTCAAATTTTAACATGCTTTCAAATATAACGCACCATTTCACAAGCCAAGGTAAACTTCAATGCAAAACCTTGTTCTTGTTAAGCAAATTTTGCAAGGAAACTACTCCAAAAGTTTATCAAGTTCATTCACAATACTCAATCACTTATTCAACTTCATTTACATTCATACACTTCATTTTATCATTTTACCTATCATATCTACTCAAATTTGATCCCTATCAATTAAGTAATGCATAAACACTAAACCCACTTACTTGGCTTCTCACGAAGTCTTCAAACCTTCACTCATGGGCCTCCTCGAGCTTCACAAGGTGGCTCTCTTCAAGGACAGTAGTAAGCTCCTACTTAGCTCCTTGGGGGGAGAGAGAGAGACAGAGAAATGGGGAAACGACATTGTAAAAGGGGAGGGGAGAGGACTTAAGTATCCATGGTGGTTGAAAAACACTGTGGTTGGCGCTGCCATGCACGACACTGACTGGTACGACGCTGCGTTGACACCTACGATGGCCATATGATTTGACCGAAGCACTCACAACGCTACTCTGTTTGATGCACATTGTTGCTCATTCTCTGCCTTCACAGGCGGCGATAGTCACTTACACGCGTGACGTTGCCCCCATTCACGTGCGACGTTACCCTTCTGCGCGTCGATACCTCCTTATGAGTGTGGCATTGATCCAACTCATGCACGATGTTACTCCCTTGTTTCACACTCAGCGATGCACAAACTTTGCTACACCAAGTTTACGTGTGGCGTTAGTCCTTGACACGCGGGGTTGCCTCTCGCACGTGCGGCGATGTGCCAATGGTGCTACTTCGAGTTCACGCGCTGTGTTACCACAATTCACGCACGACGCTGGAACAATTCACGCACGATGTTAGTCTTTACGCACGCAGCGTTCGTCTTTACTCTTATATGCGCGGCGGTGAGTCTTCTGCCTTAGCACCAAGCGTGTGCCTCGTTTATCTATCTCTTTTGCCGTGAGCGTCTTAAGTTCAGGAAAATTTGTGGTCTTTACAATTACGACACTTGAAATGCCCTTATAAACCCTAACCTGAAACCATTTTCTTTTTTACAGTTATGTTTCTACCGTTTTATGGCTCTATTCTTCTTCTCCACCTCAAGATTTGTGGCGCTCAATCTCTCACGGCTCTCTCTCTCTCGCATTTCTGTCACCTCATCAGATCTTTGAGGTAAGAAATAGTTCCCCAATTTTAGTTTTTTGAATACTTTGTAGCATTTCAACCAATTTAAGATAAATACGTCATATATTGCCAATTTTTGGTTTATTTCTTTCCCTTTCATGGTTTCTTATAGGATTTGGTGCTCTCTCTCTATACAAGGTTCACTTGAAGTGGTAAATTGACATGAATCTTCATGATTGATTTTTTTTTATTGCTTTGTTTTGGAAAATTAATGATATCTAAGGAAATATGCCTGACAAGAGCTTCAATAGTATCATGCACATGTATCTGGACCCTCGAGAGTCTCCAAAAACCTTGAAAAGTTTCAGAATGAGAAGACAAATGTTGCACTGGATGAAATTTTGGCAAATTTGACGATTTCAAAGAAAAAAAAATAGTGAAATTTGGGTTCTTTTTAATTTATGTTTTTTTATTACTTGTTTGTTATCTATCAAAAAGTTCTGTTTAGGGAATTTATTTGCTTTTCTTATTCATTGTTTCTTGAGCAATTGCAGTTGTTCTTCTATTTTGATATTTACGAGAAAAAAATCCAAAAAAAAAAGAGGAAAGAAGTAAAGTCCTAATTGTTTCAAGATGATCTCTGTTTGTGTCTGTGTTAGAGAGAGAGAGAGAGAGAGAGAGAGAGAGAGAGAGAGATAGAGAGAGAGAGAGAGAGAGAGAGAGAGAGAGAGAGAGAGAGAGAGAGAGAGAGAGAGTAGTATCTTATTTAGTTTTACGTTTACGTTTTAGTTAAGTTAGTTAGTTTGGTTGGTGTCGTAGTACGTCGTAAGTAAGTAAGTTACG
>NW_006497511.1:2031279-2048446 GCF_000471905.2 Amborella trichopoda | reverse complement strand
AGTAGTAGTAGAGAGAGAGAGAGAGAGAGAGAGAGAGAGAGAGAGCGAGAGAGAGAGCGAGAGAGAGAGAGTTATCTATTGTTTTTTAGCCTTTTTTGAATTAGGATTTTGGTGTTGGCATTGCTGAAATAATTGCTCGATACTGTTTTAGGTTGATATGGTTTTGAGTAAGAGTTAAAAATAAGCATAAAATTACTCCACTTTGAAATTTCTTGTTTATTCAATTATTCTCTCTCTACCTTTCTCTCTCTACAAATGGAAAATTTTACTTTTGAGATGCCCTTTTTAGTGGAACGAAGCATGATAGGAAAAATTGTAGACAGAGAATAAAGAAGGGAAATATCATAAATATACCTTAATTTTGGGTTAATTGAAAAAAAACCTCAACTTTCGTAAACCACGCCTATTCTTTTTCCTCTTTTTCAGTTCTTTTTTTACCAAAATAACCTTCACGTTAGTCATATTAACGTAATACATATCGTATTTTATGTGGTACTTCAAATACTGTAATAACTTGAAGTAATATTATGGTACTTTAAATACCATGAAATCTAACCATATTATACGGTATTTTTATTACTGTAAGAAGTTGAATATGTATTACGACACTCAAAATGCCGCAATACTATCGACCCTTATAAACCCTAACCCGAAACTATTTTCTCCTTTACGGTTCTGTTTCTACCGTTTTATGGATTTATTCTTTTTCTCCACCTCAAGATTTTTATTGCTCAATCTCTTACGGGTCTCTCTCTCCCTCGTTTCCATCACCTCATCAGATCTTTAAGGTAAAAATCTTTTCCCAATTTTATTTTTTTGAGTACTTTGTAGCATTTCAACCAATTTAGGATAAGTACGTCATATATTTCCAATTTTAGATTTATTTCTCTCCCTTTCATAGTTTCTTAAGGGATTTGGTGCTCTCTCTCTATACAATGTTCACATGAAGTGGTAAATTGATATGAATCTTCATGACTGATTTTTTTTTTTTAATTACTTTGTTTCAAAAAATTAATGATATCTAAGGAAATATGCATGATAATTGCTGTAAATAGTATTATATACAAGTGTCTGGACCCTTTAGAGTCTCTAGAAACCTTGAAAAGTTTCAGAATGAGATGACAAATGTTGCATTGGATGAAATTTTAGTAAATTTGATGATTTCAAAGAAGGAAAAATAATGAAATTTGGGTTCTTTTTAATGTATTCTTTTTTATTACTTGTTTGTTATCAATCAAAAAGTTATGTTGAGGGAATTTATTTGTTTTTCTTATTCATTGTTTCTTTAGCAATTGCAGTCGTTCTTCTATTTTGATATCTACGAGTGCAAAATCCCAAAAAATTTTTTTAGTAAAATCCTAATTGTTTCAAGATGCTCTCAATTTGGCTCAAGATGGCCTTGGGTCCAAGGCTCGATCCTGATAGGATTGTGATGGCCTTGGGGCCATATCTCCTTTTGTTGTGGCTCAAGACAACCTTGGGGCGATGGTTTAATTTGATCACATTCCTCTTCTCGCACCAACAACTGAGCATTGAATAGTGCCGCTCATTTCAGGTTCCACTGCTGTTCGCAGTGGGTAAAGCAGGTTCCTCTTTAATAAGTCTTCTGAGGTTGAAGACTCTGACTTACTTTTTATGAGCGGCACTTTCATACCTTTCTGTTGTTTGATTCGTAGGCTTCAGTAAATCCGCTCCCAAAACTAGAATTGAGTATGGAACCCTGATTGATTGACCTAACTCAAGGAGAATAGAGAGAAGTCAATCAACTCAGGTAAAGTATGGTGCCGCGGGAGTGGGGAGCTTGGGGTCGACCTTGGAAGCTTAGTTTTGTTTGAAGAAGGGATGGGTTGCTCCATTGGCTTTGGGGATGTAATCTTGCCCCGAGTCCAACCTCAACGGCTGGTTAGTCCATATGAAGAAGAGGGAGTAGACAAGAGTGTAGTCAGAGGGAACTTCTTCGAGTACCACATTGTCATGGGTTTTGAGGTAGAAGAGAGCATGTGTTGTTGTCCTATCCCCTTGAACCAGTGACATCATTGGACCTGCTGTGTGTGCACGATCCATAGAAGTGTTGGGGATGGCTTGGGAGCCAATCCTTAGTGAAAAAGTGGTTTGGCATTTGAAATGCTACCATTTTTGGCTTGAGTGGCCTTAAGGCCATTTGCATGCATGTGCATATTTATTTGTGCCCTACGACTGAGTCGCAAATTGTGTGCTCCTTTGGGTGCAATATGTGGTTTTCCTCGAGTCAGATGAATATTATGTAATGTTGTGCGAGTGACTTGAGTGCCACTCTTGGTCCGGGTCTGAAAAGACCCGAAGTAGGTGAGGTGGCCGGGGGTAGCTTTTGCTTGCCCCGATTCATCCCAGCGATGGCTGAACCATTTGCTATGACATGTGTAAGTGTGTGTTGAATGGTTTTGGAGCCATTTAAGTGAAACCGCTAGCATGATATGTGTGGGGCAACATACCCATACAAGTAGTGCCAATGTAGAGTGAAGATGGGGTAACCTTGTGGTTACCCATTGAAGTGGTGGTTTTAAAAGAACCAACCATAAGAGGAGAGGGAGTGGTTTTAGAGCCACTATTGAGTTTATGACTGGTGGAGAGTCCACCAGTAGTAGTGTGCGCATGAAGGGTGGCAGTTTTAGAATAGCTCATGCAATTGACACCAATGGGCTTGCCTTTGGTGTTGATAAAGAGAGAGTAAGGGGTTTGAGGTCCCTTTCTCGAGTTTCCCTGAGCCTAAGCTCGGGTGGTAGGGTTAGAGAGACCACTCAAGAGATACATGGGAGTAGTAAATTGAAGAATCTTACTTCCCATTGGTACGTGGAGATAATGAAATCCCCAATTCGGATGAGAGAGGAATAATTATACTTCATAGCAGTTTTTAAGAAAGAGTGAGATGGAATGTTTATATGAGAATGGATCGAACCAACTATAGGGTGGCTTGTTCCCATTAGAGTCGTCAATTGGTCGGGCTTGGATCCGCCTCGCCCGGGCTCCCTTGGGGACTTGGGTCTGACAGATCCCCTCTCGAACAACCGCTTGACTTCCACGAGCGTGTGTGCGGCTTGTGTGTCACATGCAAATAGGTATGTCCAACTATGAGAGGATTTTAATGCGATGAAGGAGATGGACTCGAGCACCTACCTCACCACAGTTGTGAGTTCATAAGATAAGCCCCAGCTATTGCCCTCTTAGATCAATGAACGAAAGCCCTCCTGCTGTCCAGCAGTGCGGTATGGATGCATCCCCCTCTCTAAACTCAACACTTCAAGTAAAATCTCACTTGAAATACTGCTAATGGAATCCAAATAATGTACTCCTCTCTAATGTACCTTTTTATGTTTGAATGGCTCTAGTTTTGGGAGTGCAGTGGTTAAAGAGATAAGAAATAAGAGAGAGGAAGAAGAAGAGAATAAGGATGAGAATTTAGATGTGAGAAGAAAGAGGAGAAGACGCAAGAAGTGAAGAGATGACCCAAATAAAATAGGGCAGCCTCCCGATGTAACCTCTCCCAAGTGGTATTATCGGAGACAAGGAAGGCATCGGTCTTGAAGCCTTGGTACCCGGAGGGAAAGTGGAGTTACATGACTGAGCCTATAACTATGTCACTAAACTAAAGAGCGCCCTAAAAGTGGTCAAATGAGAGAAGAAAGCAGAAGGAAAGGAAGCTTTTCACAACCCAAGCACTATGTGATTTGGTGAATAGAGTAGTGAAAGGGTCATAACTCTAAAGAATGCCGGCTTAGGATGACCCCAACCCGAGAGTAAGAGAATCAACGTTTCCTACGACTTGACTTCACTATACGAGATGGTGGTTAGAGTGGCAAACCAAGAGTTAAAACCTTAAAGCACTATCTTAGGATGACCCCAAGTTGAGTGTTCAAGAAGCGAAAGAAGCAACAAGTACAGAGAGAAATATAGAAGGATTATAGAATGAAAATAAAAGAAAGACAATGAGGAATTAAAGAGGTATGATTTGAAGAGAAGAGAGTGACAGAAAGGTTAATGGGCTCTAAGGGGTGATAGAGGTGATGAAAATATAAAGGGTAGTTACAGGTAGTGTGAATACAGGTGCAGATAAAGGTTAGTGAGGATATATGGGCAGATAAAGGTGTGAGGATATAGGGGCAGATAGAGGTGTGAAGATATAGGGGCGTGCAAGATGTAAGGGCGGACAAGGATGTGTAGGATGTTAGGGTGGACATAGATGAGAGTGCTGGGCAAGAACAGATAGAGTGGGTTCGAGATGAGGGTGGACGAAGGTGTGGGAGTGGATGGAGGTGTGGATGTAAGGGCGCAGATTGACATGTAGGTGTAAGGGAGGATGGAGGTGTAGGTCTTAAGGGTAGATGGAGGTGTGGGTTCAAGGGTGGATGGAATGGATGAGAGATGAGGGCGGATGGAGGTGTAGGTGTTAAGGGCGGATGGAGGTGTGGGTGTTAAGGGTGGATGGAGTGGATGAGAGATGAGGGCGGATGGAGGTGCATGTGTTATGGGGGCGGATGGGAGCGTAAGGGTGAGTAGGGCAGATGGGAGTGTGAGGTAGAGAGGGGTAGATGGGAGTGTGAGGTAGAGAGGGGCAGATGGGAGTGTGAGGGTGAGTAGGGCGGATGGGAGTGTGAGGTAGAGAGGAGTGGATGGATAGTGAGATAGAGAGGGGCAGATGGGAGTGTAAAGGGGAGTAGGGCGGATGGGAGTGTGAGGAAGAGAGAAGCAGATGGAGAGTGAGGGTGAGAGAGTTAAGCGGACCTGCCGTAGGTCTATCACTTGATAAGATAGTGAGAGAGAGAGACGAGAGAAAAAAGGAGGGGGAAGCTGGGCCTGCCCTAGGTGCGAGTGTTGTACGTCATTTTTGATGTACCTACATCACTGACACAAATAACAAGAGAGTCAGTGACAACCTGGGCCTGTTGGTGCTCAAGACACCGCTAGACCAAGGGAACACTACAAAATAAGCATAACATTGAGTAACCTTGGAAAAGGTACCATCACATCACAAAGATACCTTACAACTACAACCCTATGCTAAAAGGGTTCGAAACAGTAACTGACCATCATCGTTGCATCCAGAACATCGAAAAACCCTTAGGGACTAAATTTGGGCTCAATTAGACCCCTCAAGAACATTTTAGTCTCAAATTACCTCAAAGGGGTAAGTCGTACCCTATTGCAGTGGGGCCTAACCAAAACCAGTCCCCAATCATAGAGGCTGTGATCTTCACCTCTTAGGATGACCTGCAAATACCCACATGTCACTCGATTGAGTCGGATCAAGCTCAACTTTGGACACAAGATATGTCTCGACGGCCCGGTCATTTTGACATATGGCAAGCATCGTAACATGACCCAAAATCAAAGTATTTTCTAGAGAGAAGATGTCGCCCCCTGTCCCCTACCATCCCAAACCAGAGGGTGACAAAGTGCGGGATCGCGACCGGAGGTCGCAATCGTCACTCAGGTGGGAGTGGCTCAACGCTTGCTATAAATGCAGAATCAAAGCAAACCACGAAGCTTAAAATAAAACTCATCCATCAAGCACTACAAACTGAATAACTTAAAGCCATTAAATTTTCATTCAACTCCAAAATTCTTTACAACATAGTTCAAGGTCTACAAGCCTGACATTTCATTACATCAAACAGAACAACACGTGGCAACGCTACCAAACACTTACTATGCCAAAAATGAATCCTGGACAAGTCTGAACTCCAAGTACCTACTATCATCGATCAGTTGTTCACCACTCATAGTCAGGCACTATCACTATACACAGATGAAAATAGATGGAATGAGCTTAAGAGCCCAGTAAGTAGATCACCATCCTTGTATTCCTGCCTATAAATACATACATGATAACATGGTCTATGGTTCAACAGAATTCATAAGGGCATCATAGGGTAAGGTCATGCATCAGAGTACATATGTTTGTTGTATAGAGAAAATAACATTCAGTTAACAGAGTACCACTTGTTCTTGAGAAAGAAATCACATTCATGTTTATCACTATTACAACCAGATGTTCATACAAAATGCTTAATTTAGACATACAAAAACGATCTATTTACTCCCGAAGTAGAAGCCACATCGGTTAGGCTAAGCCAATCTTATAACTTGGGACTTCTGCCCTCCTTCGGAAGGGAGAACAATGACAAGTTGAGGCCTCACTTTGTAATGTCCTCACTCACATGCACAATCCCCAGCGTACTTTGGAGTTTTCGATAGGCTATGGCCTTGCAAGACATGACCCTCTCCTTACGCCCTTAGGAGAGAGGGTGTTACACTACCATTGGAGGACCCAATGCGTAGTGCCCATAACAATTCAGGGGGCGTGACCCTCCCTATTATATTTATAGTCACCTCTCGACTTCACTCCCATCATAGGAGTCGAGGTATGGTTTACCCAACTACCAATGGAGGACCCATTACGTAGTGGTCATATCACAGATATCAGTCTCAAAGTAGCAGAGTCAATCATCCAATTATCAATGGAGGATCCATTGCGTAGTGGTCATATTACAGATATCGGTATTCATGTAACAGAATCAGAATGTTCACTACCAATAGAGGACCCATTGCATAACGGTCATATCACATATGTCACAGTATGACAATATCAATACCACATAGTGACAGTATAAGTATCACCAAATGACAATGTCAATATCACAGAATAACAATATCAGTATCACATAGTGACAGTATCAGTATCACAGAATGACAATGTCAATATCACAGAATAACAATATCAGTATCAGTTTCACATAATGATAATGTCAATATCACAGAATAACAGTATCAGTATCATATAGTGACAGTATCAGTATCACAAAATGACAATGTCACAGCTCACATTTCCTGCAATTTCATGCAGTGATGTCCAATTGAAATTAGGGTCATAACTTTTGGTTCATTTGGAATTTAAAGACAATTCAAAACCCAATTTTACACTAGACACATCTATCTTTCAAATGGGGGTGGTTTGAATGGAATTGGACCCTGTTTGGCCCCTCAAAATTTCAAAAGAATAGAAACATATCATCTGAAATCTGTTATGCAGTAAAGTAAGTGACATGTCTTCACAAATAATTACATATTTCCCAAATCAAGGAGGAATTTCGAAATGTGTTCAAAATGTGATTTCAAACACACAGAGATATTTCAAATGGCGGTAGTTTAAAAGAAAATGGATTCCATTTGGTCAGTCAAAGTCCATGACAACAGAGATTCTGCACTTTTACTAAAACTATCCACAGTGACCTATTGACATATTTTGAAGCTTAATTCTTCATGCATACATAATTTGAACAAGATTTGAACATGAACGTTTTAATCAAGATTTGGAAATGAACATTTTAATGACACAAATATCTTTCCAATGGCAGTGGTTTGAGGTCAATTGGACCTCGTTTGATAGGCCAAAAGTGAACTACGAATGCATAGAATCTTCCTGGAATTTATAGGATAGTCAAATGTAACCCAACATGATACTCATTTAGGTTCTAATTGAGCTAATTCTTAACATAAACCTTCCACTTTCCAATAGATATGCAAGAACACAAAATTACGGACTTTTCATGAAAAACAAGGAAGATTTGATGCTCATTGTGATCATGAAAATGCAAGTTAAATTGCTGGAAATTAATTGTATAACGGTGGGCATAGCCCTTCATCAATCATACCACCACTCATACTCATTTTTCATTCTAAATTCATGATCAATTCATGCTTAAGAACCTACAAGGTGGTTAATCCACTTACTCAAACTGCAATGGTGCCTTCCAAGTCTTCCTTTACAGTCTTCTTTAACCTTAAATAATGGCTGCTCCAACAGTGAGGTAGTGAACTTCACCAAGTTTTTTCTTAGAGAAAGACATATGAGGATGAGAAAAGGTGGCGTGATAGATAAGAGAGAGGGAATGCTTAAGTACTGCTGTTTGGGTGGCTGGACAAGTGGCAAATATGAGGACAAGTGGTGCGTGTGTGGCAGGCAGGTGGCAGTCTTTCTTCATGCACGGTAGTGCCACACACAGCATTGCTATTTTTGTCACAGACGGCGATGCCCTTCATGCCACAGACGATGATACTCTTCATGCCACAGATGGCGATGCCATAGACGGTGATGCCCCTCATGCCACAGACGGCGATGCCACAGACAACAATGGCACAGACGGCGATGCCACAGATATGTTGCCACAGACGGCGATGCCACAGACGCCGATCCCCTTCATGCCACAGATGGCGATGCAACAGACGTCGATGCCACAGACAGCGATCCCCTTCATGCCACAGATGGCGATGCAACAGATGATGATGCCACAGACAACGATGCTCTTCATGCCACAGATGGTGACGATGCTCTTCACTCTCTCTTGCTCCACGCACGACGTTACCCCTTCTTATCAGACTCCTACCACTGTGCGTGTCTCCATGGCTAGGAAAACCTTAGTCCTTATAGAAGATGAGCCCGAAACCATGGAAAACAGAGCTTTGAAGAAAAAAGCATCTCGAACATTATGAAACAATAAACTCGAGAACTTTACATCGGATCATCAAAAAGATAGGTCCGATGGGACCATATCACGAAGGGCTACAAACTTGTATCACGCTTACATTCAATCCAAGGTTAGACAAGCCACAATTCCCAAGGAAGAAGAAAATAAGATCTCCCCAATCACCGGAATCCCTTTATTTGGTGATCCCCCGACAACAGAAAGTAAGAATTGACCAAAACAAATAGAAATTGGTGCAAAAAAGACTGTGGAAGTCTCCTATTTTATTTGCAATCAAAAGAAAGACTAGAAACATCATAAATTGCACTGCAGCGATGGCCAAAAAGTCCACGACCTAGCCGGGTTTCCACCGCTGAAGAAAGAGTCCACCGCAAGATGATCAAAAGACGTCAAAATCTTCAGAATCAAACAAGTTTCATGACTATGATGACCAATTGTCTCAAACACCATCACAACCATCCAAAAAAAGCATCCAAGATCTGGCAATGGTGAAAGGCCCCTCAGAGATGGTTGGTTTTGTCATTAGCACAAAAAGTTTAAGGGGCATTTTAGTCTTTATTCCTAAATTCAGGATTTTATTATTTCTTTTAATTGTAATTAGGCTTAGTTTTGAGCATCCACCCCTATTTTGTGGATCCTCTTTAAATATAAGCTTAGGGCGATTGTAGAAGGGTCGGATCATTCATTAATTAAATAGAGGCATTAAGCTCGTTTCTACTTGTCATTTACTCCTAAGTCTTGGATCTAGTGCCAAAGAGAGAGAAAAATTTTCAAAAAGAGAAACTACCCCTAGCCCTCGCTAGTCACATGGTTTCATTCCCTCTCTCCCTCTTCTTTCTTTCTTTCCTCTCTCTCTCTCTTCCCTTGTTACTTGCCCCGCGCAGTAACTCGTGCCAGTGGAGGATGCATGACCACATCTCTCTCCACTCGCATCTCTTGCATAGACGCAACAAGCCTGTGGTACCATATAGCACCCTGTTATCCGACATACGATCGACCCCATACCTCTCAAAGTCAACCTAGGATTCCAACCCTCAGATCATCGCTGTAACTTCCTCTCTATACAGTCGAGTTGAGTCGTGAGTGATGAAAATGCTCATCCCTTAGTCACTTGGGAGGAGTCTTCCTGAGCCAATAAGTCAAGAGGAGCATATAATGTTTGTGCAAAGAGGGGAACCTTCATCGCCTCTCTCCCTTATTCCTTCCTTTTATTAGCCAGCCCTCGTTCGAGCAAGCCATTATAGAGGACTACAACCGAGTCCATATTGCCGTTTCATGAGAGAGAGAACGAATCAACGAGTTGCAAAGTCTGAAGAGAGACTGTGTCCAAACCACGCTGGCAGATAGCTGGAGGGCTTCGTAATTGTTCTAAGAGGGAAAACTACCCGGGTGTGTCCTAAACCCCAAATGACAAGGTAAGCGCCGAAATGCCCCTATTGCAAATCTCTCTCTTTGTTGGTTCCGATCCGCACGTAGGAGAGCATGCGCCTAACGCGTGCGAACCCTCTACAGTTGTTTGAGAGAGGAATTTTTCTTCGTCTACGTGAAGAAAAATCAGGTCTGACCAACTGATGACTCCACTAGGGACACGCCACCCTATAGTTTTCTCGGTCTGTTCTCAGGCAAACATCTCTTCTTTCTCTCTCTCTCTTTAAAACTGCAATGAAGTCTTATTACTCCTCTTTTGTCCAAGTTGGGGACTTCATCATCCCCATATTTGCGACCCCGCCCACAGAGAGCAGAATGACCAATCATGCTTCTCCGTTGTGCTCCTTAAGTGGCCTAGCTAGCCCTACCATCCTAGCTTAGGCTAGGAAGACTAGGGGAAAAGGTGCTCAAACTCCTTCTTCCCCCTTTCCGATATCAAAGGAAAATCCATTGATGTCATCTGCATGGGTGGCTCTGAAGCCACTTTTTCTCATAAGCACTCTGTTACTAGTGGGTATCCCATCGGTCCACTCCTTCCCTTCACTCAGTGGGTCTTGATAGGGTCACCGTCTCAGCCGGTAACCAAAAGGTGATCCCACCTGCACTTCACAAAGGTGACACTGCTACTAGCACACATCTGCACACACAACACTCTGGAGTCCGAGCAGCCGCAAAGCCACCGTGCGCACATTCACACACATCACGGCTGACAGTCTAACCATCACCATGATAAGAAAGGAAAGGAAAAACCTTACCTCGTGCTCCTCACCTGCTTCGGGCCTCTTGAGGCCTAGACCTATCACAAGTGGTATTCAGGCCACTAATGCACCGCATGATAATCTTGTAGCTCCGGGTAGCCCAAAGGCTAGAACGAAGCGAGCACACGACTTTTGAGACAATCAAAAGTCTTCCAAAATAATGCACACGCATGCTAAAGGCCCTAAGGCCTCTCCAACTGAATAGGTGGGTATTTGAAATGCATGGCCTCCCACTTCACTAGGGGTTGGGACACAAACCACCCCAAACACTATTGTGAACCATGCACACACTTGTAGGTCCAATAACTCTACCAATGAAAAAGGGAAAGGAGGGCCAAACATGCCCCTCACATGGTACTTGAAGAAATTCCCTTGGAGCACCATATTGTCTACTCCTGCATCTTTACACACACAAGCTAGCCCCTGGGGCAGCGTCCGAGGCAAGATACTCTCAAGAATGACCAGTCATCACTCCCCTTTTCAAGCAAGCATCTTCCTTCAAAATTGAGCACGAGTTCCCTCCTTCCTGGATGTCATACGTTGTAGGAATTGGTCAATTTTGCACTCATCTCTGCATGGCAAGCTAGTCGGGAAGGAAACTGAGATTGATTTCAATTGTGAGAAAAGATCCACTGGAGCTCTAGAATTAAATAAACGAGAGAGATGAGGGTGCCACTTAAAAAATAAAAAGCAAATTCTTCAGCCTCAGAAGACTTACCAGAACAAAATCGGTTCTACTTGTTGCAAGCCACGGAAGAACCAACAATGAACGACACCGTTCACAGTTACGTCGTCGAAGTACAAGAAGAGGAACCCACTCCTTCCGATTCACGGCCCCAAGGCCGTCACGAGCAAGCAGACGAGATAGGGCTCCAAGGCCATCTCAAGCCCATTCAGGTTGGACATTGGCCTCAAGGTCTTCAAGCGCCAAGGTCGATAGTGATCTGCCTCCAAGGTCGACTGGAGCCAGTGCTTACTCACGCTGTAAGGCAATCTCAATCCCAACTCGGGCAAGCTCAACCCCTGTTGCATGAGTTTCCATATAGAGGCATGAAGAGGACCGGAATCACCATTGCTACTGAATTACCCAAACAAGGTGAATGAGTCAAGGCAATGGTAGTAAGTCATGAAGAGGACGACCTTGTGAAGCCAATGGCCTGTTTCGAGGATCTGTTGAACAACCTTTTAGATAGGCTCAAGGGAATCAAAGATGCTCGACGAACAACGTCTTCTCATCAAGAAGAAAACTTCCCTCTTGAGCCCCAACATGGAGAGGAAGAGAGACCTCGGCTTCCTCATACGGCCTGAACGTCAAGGCATCTAAACCCTCCTACCTCCTTTGACGACCAGCCCAATCGTCAAGAAGACGTCTAGAGGATGATCAACAAAAGCATCCAAGGATAACAAACGTAGAAGACACAAGAGAGCGTCCAATATAAAAAACCTTATCCGCCTTTTGTTGATCAAATCCCCTTCCCTATCGGATATCAAAAGGGAAGATTACTAGTCTTCGATGGCATGTCAGGAATCAGCTTCAGACTCCAGACTGTTTCTTCGGCCAACCTTTAAATGGTACGTGCACCTACCCCCAGACTCCGTTCATCCCTTAGCAGGAAATGGAGCAATTGTTTTACAAGCACTTTTATGAAGTGGAGTTGGATGTTCAAGCAATAGAACTCCTCACAATGTCTCAGGACATGGATGAGTCAGTGGGTGAGTACATCCAGAGATGGAGGGACCTTGCCATGTGCCAGAGCAATCCCATGACTGAGATTGATGCTATACAAACATGTATAAGGAACATGAAGAAGGAAATCTCCTTGCATGTTGAAGCCTCTAATCCTACCTCTTTAAGGCAGCTTAAATTGAAAGCTTGTTAAGGCATCATGGAGGAAATTGAACTCAGACCGCCCCGGGGGGGATCATATTCGCAACTCCTCTAATAACAAAACTAACCCTCGGGTTAGTCAATAAAGGAATTCAGTCAGCGCGGCGGTCACTACTACGCCCCTTCATCCTAAGTCCCCAGCTAATGCTACTCATCTCTAGACATTAGACACCTCTCGAGGGCTACAACCCAGGGGTCAAGGTGATGTTCAGTAACAAAAACCTCAAACACAGAATTACAATAGAGTGCCTCTGCCAAAAAGCTACTATCAGACTGAACAATTCATATGAAGGCTGAACCAGCTGTGCAACTTCAACAAGGTATGGGTACTAACTCTCTTGAAAATATTGATCGAACAAGGCATGGTGAACCTTCCAGACATCAAACGTCCAGAAAATGGCAGGACTCACAAGTCATGCCAACTATTGTGGTTATCACCGAGTGTTAGGCCACCCTGTGCAAGATTGCCTCCAGCTCAAAGAGCACATCGAAGCCTTAATTCAAAAGGGGGAAATCAACTTGGAGAGCCTCAAGAAGGCTTTCGAAACTCCAGATGACATATGGTCACTGTTCAAGAAGAATCGACTGATGGTTCCCCTTAGCCAAGCTATCTCCTCGCATGTTCCCTGTCCTCTTTGTTGTAATGGTACGTCACAAAACGATCGCTCCCTACGTACCCAAGAAACAAAAACGAGTGGTAGAAAAAAATCAGGACTTGTGGTGCTGATACCCTAAGCAGAGAGGGCATGACTTGTGTCACTATTTCGAATTCCGATCTGGTTTGGAAAGGTACATATGAAATAGTGAGTTAATCATAAAGGACGCACCATCATCACCTCTAGAGGAAGCTCACGAGGTCGAGGTCCCACGACAGGAGGACTTCAAGCATATTAAATTTTTTTTCCCTAGTTCCCCAAAAACACTTACTCTTCATAACCTCGCAGGAACATCCAAATCACGGAAAGTATAACATGGTAGAGGAAAAATGAAATGCTTAAGGAGAGAAGCTATTCATCAAGCGAACGCGATGCCATCCCGAGCTCAAGAACCCCATCTGCCCAAAAGAAAAGAAGAAAACAAAAAGGTTGCATGAGCTCAACCTTACAAGCGAAAACCCCCTCAATACCCATTCAACACGGTCCCTCTTCCTTCTCTGCCTAGGCTATGCGACTTCATCCCAAGGCAAGTTCTTTTTATGGAGAGCGGTCAATACATGACTGTGAGGACCATCCATGACATGTCCCATACAGGGGAGGATACAATGAAGGCCCTCATCGTGGGCTGATAAAGGTACTATTCCTAAAAAAAAGGTCCAAGCTACATGACCGCTAAACTGCTAGCGCACGTCTTGATGTTATGATTCTAAAACTATACCACCCATGGTCACAGAGGTATGACTTTAAATCTACATCCCAAAAAAAAACATGGGGATTCAAAAAAGAGAAAAGAATCATTCCATATATACGTTGAAAGCATTACAAAAATTTAGACGGGCCTCAAAAGTTCGCAAAATGGAATGAAAACCCTAAAAAATGGTCAAGAGCCTCATGCCTCTTCCCCTTCCCCTTCAGCTCCTATGCACACTCTAGCGTAGCTTGCTTTTGCTCCTCAAAATAGGCAATGTCCTTAGTGATTGCCTTGAACAAATCAAGGACAACCCTTACCGTGGAACTCAGCTACTCTAGTCTTCGAGACCTCACGAGTATCATCTCCTAGTGCTGACTCTGTCGGGACTTCAAATCGATCCGGTGGATTTGCATTAATGCATCTCATCTTCTATGGCCAGAATCTCACGAGAGAAATCCACCTCTTCCTCCACAAGGCAAGCTTGGCGAGAAGTGAGTCGCTCCATCTTTTCCTCGTGGCCCTTCACAAGAGCCTGCTGCTTAGCCAATCTCTCCCGTAAAGAAGCTAGGCGTGTATCATGAGACTCCTACTCCGAAGTCTCACATAGAAGAGCCTTGGCTACCTAATCCGCAAGACTCCGCAGCAACCCCTTTAGCTGGTCGAAGGTCTCTTCATCATAATACATGGTCTTTAAGCTAGCTGTGCAAGCCTCAACAGCCTCAATATCCCCTTTGAGGTCAGAAAGGGCGCACTCCCTAACCCCTTGAAGTCCCAATTGAAGCATGCGTCTCACAGCAAGCACCTTAAAACTCGGTGCTAATGAAGGCAGCGTCGAAGAACCAATTGTACAAAGAAGGGGGACATCAAGTGCGGAATCCTCGACCATGAGAGCCAAAGATTCAGGAAGGACAGTGGAAGGCTCATATGGAGACTCCTCAGCCTATGTCCTTGGAGCAGACACCTTCGGACCCAATGGTGCCACTGGCACTGAAGAAGGAACCTTCGAGCTAGATTTAGCCCTTAACTCCGCTTTTGAAACAGCTAGAGTAGAAGTCGTCGAAGTTTCCATGCCAGCACTTGGGACCTCATCCACGATCTCGACATCAATCGGTGTCAACATCATGGGAGGCAGAGTTGAGACTGTACAAATTTCCACCTTCGCAGGTTTAATGGGAGGAGCTGCTGGTGTCGCACCTGCGGTGGACGAACCCCTCCTTTTTGGGAGGGTGCTTTTCTTTAAGATCGTGGGGGCCGACTGGGGACCCTTTGATCCTTTCCTCTTTTCTCCCTCTTACCTCTTCTCCCCCACTCCTAGGGGAACACTCCTCAGCCATGCACTTGTTGGAATCCTTTAGCCATGCTCGGGCCTAGTGGTTAGGCCAAAGCCTCACCCACATTCTTATCGGAGTGTTCAGGCTCCAGACCAATCTTCCTTCATGGCTCGAGATCGCGTCTCCCTTAGCACATCGAAAGATGGAGCCGAGGTCATCAAACAAGGACTTTGTCTAGCCTTGTAGGGACAAATATTCCTGGCCAACATCATCCTTGTCCAAAGAACGAGGCTAGGTAAGCTCCCTCCAGTTAGCAGGATACTGGCTCAATTCAAAAGTCTTGGAGAAAGAAGGGGGAGCGAAGAGTTTTTCAGCCCGGCCGTTGCGCTTGGCATTGTGGATAGCCTACCATGGGTGGTCGTAACATCAGTACATGCGGTTGTTGGTATCCCACCACCGTCGATAACTTTCTATCGCGTGACCCACATGAACAAAATGAGGGATCATGAACTTGCTCAGCCCCGCGAGGAACAAGCAAGTCTCCCATACCATCCTAATGTCGAGCTCGCTCCACGCTTCATGACTTGCACCAGGGGCCTCATGATCTTGCAGCGCCCCTTTTCTGCCATACTTCTTCCCAAAGAGGACAGTAAAGCAGCACCCTTGGTCTAGGCCATGCTGATGGGCGAAGCGATGGGGAAAATAACCCTCTAGTTTTCTATCTGCCATGCCTTTATATGGGAGAATGCAACCCGTCACGCTTATGAGGTACATGGCCTCCTTTGTCTTCGTGGTCACCCCATTGAGGACCCCATGTTCGTAGGGCAACCTACCAGAAAAGGACTCCCATTGATAAAGAAAGGGGCAATGATCAGAAGTTCACAGGTCTCTCTTGGCTCCCAAAACACAACCTTTGTCTCGATAATTCTTAGCATGTGGGGACAGGTGGCATCTACGAGACTTTCATTAGTCTCATACTTCCTATGGAAGGATGCCGAAAGCCATCCAAAGACATAATGGACTGGGAAACTTGTCATGAAACACCCGAGAAGGCCCTCGCTTACTAGGACCTCTCTCTTATTCTCCTTCATGGGATCCCTGCCGCGCGCAATGGATCTCAGCCCGTGATAGATACTACACAGAACAGGCTGTGATAATGCAAAAATCTCCCCCTGAACCATCCTACAAGATGCATAAAAGCAACCCGGTCGGATGATGTAGCCCCTCACCCCTGATAGAGGAAACTTGCACAAGAAGAGGACTAAGTAAGCAGTCATGTACACATGGTCCTACTCCCCTCGCCTGGGAGGAGTAATTGTTCTCTTTGAGGCCTTAATACCTCGTCCTTCCATGAGGCACCTGAACTGGCATCTTTTCCATTCTGACGGCCACCATCAAAATAGTCTCTCCATGCTTCAAAATGCACCCTCCTTGGTCGGAGCGGGTTCTCGGGGGTCGAGAGAGAACCCTCTCTCGGACGACCACGAGGTCGCCGGCGTGAGGACGTGGGGTGCGCGTGGGAACGGGGGATCTTGGATGCGGATAGGTACCAACAATGAGAAAGATTTTCGATGGCAGAGGAGCTTTAGGATGCTAGCCTCATTGCTTGGGGTTCGAGGGACACGTCTAGGCAGTCAGCCCTCTTAGAACAGTCATGGAGGCCTCTGCCTGTGTGTCAGCACGGTTTGGACAAAGACTCTCTTCATGCTTGCAACCTCTTTACTCTCTCTCTGTAGCTTAGGACCGGCACAAGATTCGGCTGTCCCTCCTTATGGCTATGGTCTCGAGGGGGTTGGCTGCCCGATGGAGGGATGCGAGAGGACTCGAGGGTTGAGGCCCGTGGGTTCGCTCATGTTCACGCATCTATTGTGTTGCGTAAGAGAGAGAGAGAGAGAGAGAGAGAGAGAGAGAGAGAGAGAGAGAGAGAGAGAGAGAGAGAGAGAGAGAGAGAGAGAG
>NW_006497511.1:1976582-2031004 GCF_000471905.2 Amborella trichopoda | reverse complement strand
GAGAGAGAGAGAGAGAAGGGTTGGGGTGTGTCTCGATTTAGGAATGGGGAAGGAGGAGTATGCGCACTCGGAGGCTTCTATGGACCCACGTGCTAAGGGGTATTTTCTCTCCCTCAAAGTTTTCTCTCTCCTCTCGATGGAACTAAGGACTCGGAAGTAAACAACAACAGGGACAAATGTAATGCCTCTATTTTATAATGAGTAAATACCCTACTCAAAGGATTTCCAGTCCATTTACAAGTGACTTAAGCTTGATTATATGGAGGATTCATCGAACAGAGGTGAATGCTTAAAAACAACTCTTAATTACAATTTAAGAAATTAGAGATAAATCCCGAAATTAGGCACAATCACCAAACTATCACTAAGATCTTTTCCTCTAATGATGAAGCTGTCTCTGCATGAAGGTCATTCCGCCATGACCAGATCTTAGAAGCTTTTTCTGTAACTTGTGGCGATGGTTCAGATGATTTGTTAGCATATATTCAATGTCCTTGTGATTCTTAGGATTTTGATGCCTTTTAGTCGTGCTGGGGTGACCTTTTTCCCACGGGGTGGAAGTTTGGCCAGATTCGTGAACTTTGCTCTCCAATGCAGTTTGACTCACAATGTTTTGGCTCCTGGCTCTACTTGCAAACGAGAGAGGAGATAGTCGCAGTCATTTTGCACAAAGTTTGGGTTGATTTGACTCTAGTTTGTGCTTTTGCCTCATTTGGGAGGTCACCGGATAGAGGGATTCTGACAACCGAGCAGATTTACTTCTTCTGTGACTTGGGGACATGCATTCATCAGACCTTGGATTAAATGCAAGAGTTATATCAGTTTGTCGCTCTTCGCGAGGTGGTTGCATTGAACTCATCCCCATGATGATCCGATGCTTGGATGTCGAGCTATGCTTCACTAGATTCGAGGCTTCTTCTTCTTTAACCGTTTTTTTTCTGGTTTTCTGGGCACCTTCTTTCTAGGAGAAGTTTGACTCTAGATCGCTCCACAATGCATGCCTTCAGTCAAAATGACGAGGCTGGTGTGATCTAGAAAATTTTTGGATCTAAGCTTTTCTTGGTTTCAATAGAAAGTTCCATGGATGCTTCCGAAGCACGATGTCGCAGTCGCCATGTTTGGGGACTAGTTTGGTGAAGCCGCACCGTGCTAATGTGAAACCCGCCTGTTGCGAGACCGTATGGGTGTAGACCCCTTTTGGTTGGTCCGATTGAACCCAAATTTGGTCCTCATGGCTTTTTCGACATTTTGAATGTGATGGCGATAGTCTGGCGTAGTTTTGAAGCCACTATCATAGGGCTACGATTGTAAGGTCCTCCCTTGGTGCGATGGCGCCATACTCAGGTGGTATGTCTCGAGGCTTTATTTAAGACACAACTTTGGTCTGCCGATTTCTTGTGTACCTGTAGGACCAGGCTATTGCCAGCTCTCTCCTTGTTCATGTGGGAAGAGAAAGTATGTCAAAAATGATGTACAACAACTTGCCCTGACGGATGTTGCGCTTCGAGAGAAGCGAGAAGTGCAACAATTGGAATGAAAAGTTTATCGTCGAAGTTCTTCTGGCTAATCCTCACTAAGACATGTTTATTTCCTCCCAGCAAATATTTTTTTTATTAATCATCGGCATCGACACTGTCCTTGAGGGGTAGACCTTGCTGAGCTTTTCCTTTGACTGGGGGGGACCAAAGTGGTTTCTAGCGAACTGGTGCCTTATTGAGGGGCTTTCTTCGGGTTATACCAGAATCCGTTTTCTGGGAGATCGCACTAATAGACTGCCTTGTGGGGGCTTACGACTCCTTATCAATGAGAACTCCTGGTTCTCCCACTGGTGAGTGCCTTTATTTGTGGGCTTTATCCCTAACCAACGGAAACTCCTGATGGTGGTATGTTTTGACAAGCAAGGCACCTATTTGGTTCCAATCTTATCTGGTCCAGTCGGGGGCTTGTAGTTGGCTTGTCCCGAAAAGTCTAAGCTTAATAGGTAGGGGTTTTGAGGCGGTCTCTTTGTTGTGGAGACTTCACCCTGCATGTTGGTGATTGATGTTGGTGGGTGGCCCTGGGGATCGAAATTTTTTTTGATGGCACAGGGGTTCGAATTTTTTTGGTTGGCACAAGGGTCCGAATTTTTTTTGATGGCACATGGGCCGAAATGTTTTGTGGATAGCACAGGGGCTAGAATGTTTTTTTGGAGGTGGCACAAGGGCCGAAATGTTTATTATGGCACAAGGGTCAGAATTTTTAAGATGGCACAGGGGCTGAATTTTTTTTTGGATGGCATAGGGGCTTGAAGTTTTTTGGTTGGCACAGGGGTCAAAATTTTTTTGATGGCACAAGGGCCCAAGTATTTTTGATGGCATAAGGGTCAAAATTTTTTTGAGGGTGGCATAAGGGCTGGACTTTTTTGGATGGCACAGGGGCCAGAATTTATTATGGATGGCACAGGGGCCAGAATAGTTTTTGATGGCATAGGGGCCAGAAATTTTTTGGATGGCACATGGGCTAAAATGATTTGGATGGCACAGGGTTCGGAATTTTTTGGATGGCACTGAGGCCGGAATTTTTTGGATGGCACAGGGGCCGAAGTTTAGAGGGTGGCACAGGGGCCAGAGTTTGGAGGTGGCACAGGGGCTGGAGTTTAGATGGTGGTGCAAGGGTCGGAGTTTAGATGGTGGCGCAGGGTCAAAGTTTAGAAGGTGGCACAGGGGCTAGAATTTGGAGTGTGGTTCAAGAACCCTTGCGGGTTTTCACTTGTACTAGGTGGGAGTGGCGCTACAAAGAGTGGTTTTCACCAGTCGTTTTGTTGAGGCATTTTTACCCATGATCGTGGGGGCAGCTTGTGACCTAAGTGGGATGTGCCTGCTCAGGGTAGAGTGTTGATGCCCACGGGGGTGACTTGTGACGACAACGTACGGTTGATGAAGTGTCTTCAGTCTGACATGAGGTCAAAGAGAGAGTGACACTTGGAAGATGGGGCGGCAGAAGATATCCATCGTGCGATTCGTTAATGATGATTTATTGGCAGCAGGACTGCGGAAGGTTTGACCATGATACTTCGATAATGACACTTGGGAGGTGAGGAGTTAGAAGATTTAAATGGCCATAGAACGAGGTGCCGTTGTGATGACGCATTTCCGTGCGGTTGGATGACGTGCTGCTTGGGAGGCGGCCAGGTTTGATGATGGGGCTTCCATAAAAAGGTCATAGGTCAGAGGGCGTGAGGGCAGCTTTTTTCCCTTGTCTTTGTAAAGTTTCTTTCTTGCAACTCATGTTGGTGGAGAACGCATGGAGACTTTTCTTTCTTTTGTGCTTCGCCGAGAGGCCAGGTCCTATGTTGGGGATGGCTATTAGGTCCCAGCTTTTGGGGTGCGCCCGAGCGTTAGGCGTCTGGGTGAAGACGTTCGACCCAACGGAAGGCGGCACTGGATCCGTGCTAGATGACGGGCCTGTGGCTTTAGGGCCCCTCCGTTTGTACGGAATCCATGGCGCAAGGTCCAAGGCTGCGTGTAAGCACTTGGATGAACCTTTGCTACAGCTTACGGGAGCATTTTGCTTAGGCTTTCAGCGTATACTTTCTCTTTTAACTGAGTCTTGGTTCTTCACCTTGGCTCCATGGTGGGAAATAGAGAGCAGTTTCTTTCTGGGCATTTCAAGCTCTGTTTGGAGTGAAGAATGCCACCCCTTTGAAGAGAGAAGACACAACTGCCCTGAGGAAATAGAGGTGCTCCTTGGGGAGCGGCACCCGAGGATGAAGACATATTTTAGATTCGCCTGGTTTTGTAGGGAATTACATATTTAATGTAAACATAATCTTGTATCCCTTTTAGGTTCATGAAATACAATCTTCTCCTTGGTTTGTATTTTTTCACCCGCTTTGTGGTTCGTTGCCTTTTTCTTCCACCTCGACCCGCCTGCTTCTAGGATTTTTACTTTATTTTATTAATATTATTATAATTTTGAACAAGGTCGCACATTGTATTTGAGAGTCGTGTAGCACAGGTAACCATGTGGAGCAGTTTATCGTCATGTGGCTAGGACGTGCATTATAGTTTTAGGTTGTATAACTTAGATCATCGCGCGAAGGAGTTTAATGTCATGCGACTAGGACGCGCGCTATAGTTTTAGGTCGTATAACTTGGACCTTTGCACGAAACAGTTTTAACTTCGTGTGGCTAGGAAGTGCACTATAGTTTTAGGTCCTATAACTTAACCCATTGCTTAGGGGTAATACTATTTTAAGTACCTCTCGTTGATCGGGGGCATGGCTTCCTCCCCTTCAACAATAATTAGCACGTAGGCCTTGTTGGGGAAAACCTTCTTTACCACAAGCAGGCCTTCCCATTTTGGTTCAAACTTTCCTTTTGTCCGACCATGGGTGACGTTAGGTCTCCTCACCGCCAAGACCAGTTCACCTTTCGTGAACGCTCTTATCTTGGTGGATCTGTGGAAGGCTCTTTGCATGTAACTATTGTGAATCTCAAGGTTCTGTTGCGCTTGCAATAGTTTTTCATCGAGTACGTCTAGCTCTTGGTAGTGAAGCGCAGGTCGTTCTGCGTATGCCATCCCATAGTGGAGGGCTACCATAAGGGAAAATTGAATTTCTAGTGGTAATACAGCCTCACCGCTATACACTAACGAGTATGGGGTTGACTGCGTTGGGCCTCGGGCTATTATCTGATAAGCCTATAGAATTTTTGAAAGCTTCTTGTGCCAATCTCTCTTGGTGCTGGAGACAGATTTCCTCAGGGAATCACATAGAGGCTTGTTGAATGCCTCGGTGAGGCAGTTAGCTCTTGGGTGATACATGGTCGAGTATTTCCACGTAAACCGAATTTCGAGACTAGCCTGTTGATGTGGCTGCTTTGGAACTGGGGCCTATTATCAGAGATGATTCGATCGGGAATGCCGAACCGATATATGATATGGTGACGTACAAAGTCAGTCACTACAGCGCCCTGGACCTTTCTAAGAGAAATCGCCTCGGCCCATTTGGAAAAATATTCTGTTGCAGCGAGTATGAGCGCATGCACCGAGGAAGAAGGCGGGTCGATGGGACCTACAATATTCATGCCCCATTATGCGAAGGGCCTGGATGCCATCGTTGGGTGGAGGGCTTCTAGCGGTTGGTGAATAAATTTCATATGGATTTGACAAACTGGACAGCTCCTTGCGAACACGATTGAATTAGCATTCATAGTGGGCCAATAATAGCCTATCAGGATGATCTTATTGCAAAGTTTAGGACCTAACTGGTGTATCCCTCACACCCTGTAATGAAACTCTTTGAGGACTCATTTGACCTCTTCTTGATCGATGCACCTGAGTAACATGTCATTATAGGAAATCCGGAATAAAGTATAGTCCTGACACATGTATTGTGTGACCGATCTTTGGATCTTGTTCCGTTCCACCGGATCCTCAGGCAGTCGATTGTGCTCCTGATACGCTTTGATGGGGGTGCGCCATATCGACGTGGGCTCTTTTAATGCTATTTGAATTGTCGCCCCCAATTTGGCGAGTGTGTTCCCTTGTGCATGGAGCCTCGGGGTATATGCTCTAGGGATACTTCCCCGAGTTTGGTGATTAGCGACTTTGTGACATTGAAGTAGGGCTTGAGGCTCTCGGTCCTTACATCGTACACCCCTTTGAGTTGTTTAATCACCAACTCTGAGTCGCCATAGATGCTCGAGCACTTCACATCTAAGTGGAAGGCGATCTCTAGGCCTATGACGAGCGCTTGGTATTTTGCCTTGTTATGTGACCCTAAACTTGGGAGGGAAAAGGATAAGGGGACAAGACCATCTTGGGGTGTAGAGAACACCACTTCCACACCTCCTCTTTCGAACTAGAACGCCTCATCGAAGTGCATCTTCCATCCACACAAGTCTTCGACATGGAAGACTTCCTCATCTGGCAGCTCGTCGATTGAAGGGGCGCCTATTGGTAGCGGATGGGCTGCCAGAAAATCTATAAGGGCATGACCTTTAACGACCCTTTGTGGCACATACGTGATGTTAAACTCCATAAGTAGTAGTGACCATTTTGCAAGCTGACTTGTCAAGCAAGAGCATGACAGGAGGAACTTTATAGGGTCCGCCTGAGAGATGAGTCGAACCGACTGTGCGATCAGGTAGTGACACAGCTTTTGTATTGCGAATATGAGAGCTAAGAACATTTTGTCTATCGGCGAGTAGTTTGCTTCTGCTCTCTGCATCCTTCAGCTTAGGTAATATAGGGCCGTCTCTTTCCCCTCATCGTTATTTTGGGCCAGTAGGGCTCCGAGTGACTTGTCTAGCGCAGCCATGTATAAAATGAGGGAGAGAACTAGGGTTTGAGGAGGTAACTTTTAATATTATCAAAAGTAGTTTGACATGCGTCTTCCCATTCGAAGGCATGTATTTTTTCAAAAGATGGGAGAAGGGTTGGCACCATCCCGACAGGTTAGAAATGAACCTCCTTATGTAGTAAACTGGCCCTGGAGAGACCTGAGTTCTCGAAGGTTCCTCACCGGTGACTGTTCTTGAGGCATCCAATCTTTATAGGTTCAATTTCCAAACCTTTATACCTAACGATGAATCGCAGGAATTTCCCTGACCGTATGCCGATGACGCATTTCAAGGGGTTCATTTTGAGCTGATGGAGGAGGAGTCTCTCGAAGACTCTTTCGAGGTCCGCTATGGGATTTCCTCTGTTGTTTTCTTGACTACCAGGTCGTCCACATAGCATTCGACTTCTTGGTGGAGCATATCCTCAAAGACAGTAGTCATGGCCCTTTGGTAGATGGCCCTGGTGTTTTTGAGGCTATAAAGCATTACCGTATAGTAGAAGACTCCTTTCGAGGTCAGAAAGGTCGTGGATTCCTTGTCCTCCTGGGCCATCCTTACCTGGATGTGGCCGGAATAGCCATCCATAAAGGAGAAGGCCTGGCAGTTAGTGGTCGAGTCGATCAGGTGTTCTGTGAAGGGGTGCAGGAAGTCGTCTTTTGGGTAGGCCGTACTTAGATCCGAAAGTCAATACAGACCTTGATCTGTTCGTTCTTCTTTTTAATGGGTATGATATTAACCAGTCACTTTGAGTATTTGACTTCCCGAATGAAGCACGCTGCTTTAAGTTTGTCCACCTCTATTTCGATCTGAATTTCCAGGATGGCCCTGAACCTCCTTGGTTTTTGTTTGATGGGCATACATGCTGGGTAAATCCCCAACCTGGGGATCACTACATGCAGATTGAGGCGAGGAATTTCCTCATAATGCCAGGTGAACACATCTCGGTTGGCTCTCAAGAATTCTGTATACTTTTGTTTTTCTTCAGGGGGCATAACGATGAAGATGAAAGTGGGTCTTGGCTCGGTTTGATCGCCCAAGTTTATTTCCTCCAAGTCATCCACTGTGGCCTGTCCGCCATCTTCTAGGACATCTCGGGCTTCCTCTATTTTGTCATCATCAAGAGGCAATGAGTCTTTGATGAGAGCATACGTCTCCGGTGTTTCGGGTTCCATGAACTGCTGCTCGGCTTGGCCAGTTTCCATCCTCGCCTGGGGGCCGTGGGTGGATGCTTCCTCAGGAACGGACTTTCACGGGGACGACGGGGATTCTTACGACACTGTTACGTGGACGACTTGCTTAGCAGGGAAAGGCCATGGTGGGAGGCTTGGTCGTCCTGAGTAACCAAGGCCTTCCTTTTTACGGTGCCGAGACGATGTGGGCTTGATTATGGCGAAGGGGGCTAGCATTCCTTTGCCGTCATTCAGGCCCTGGTTGTTAGATGAGTCACAATCCATTTTCATCGTAATTTGGTGAGCCTCCAGGCTGTATAAGTCCCACCTGGACTTGATCGTGGCCTCAAGCAAAGGGTCACTTCGTGGGTTTGTTCGGATTGATGCCTCCTAAGTTTCCGAGACGAACCTTGATAATGGAGTGGGAGGGGATTTCGAAGGGGCATCTCCCTCTGTCTTGGCTTTTGCCTTTCTTATTGCCTCTGCTGGGTCAAGTGAATTTTGGTCCTGTTCCCCTGGCACAAGCATCGGATCTCACGCCAAAAGCCCATGCGGCTGACAGAAACCTTCAATGGGGCTGTGGTATGAGGAGAAAGGGCCATTCCCTGCCTTCGGGCACGCGAGTCGAGTCTTTGACAAGGGGATTGGTAAGCCCATAATCTTTTAAGACTCAATCTTGTGGCAAGACTGAGCTGTGGATTTGACTTCGCTTCTTCCTTTTCGAAGGCAGAAAAGGATAGGACCTTAGGAATTTGGAGAGTCATGGTTGGACTCTGTCGATGTAGCCTATAGGGTTGGGGTGAGTCGCTTTCATCCTTTTCGACACTTGGTGTGTTAGGTATCTGCAGAACTTTGAGCCAGCCTATGGAATAATCGGTATGTGGGGTAGGAGTGCCATCCACTTCTCTTAACGAGGACGAGATGCGTAAGATTTTTTCGACAAGAATTCGGTTCTTTTTCAATTGTCGGTGACGCTTCAGCTTTCGGCAGAGGGACATAGATTCACAATACTTTCATGACTCCTTGGTAGCAAGTGGGCGCGAGCACCGATGGTGTAAAACCTACGACTGTGCTGCCGCCAGGTTTACTCTTGAGCCTTTATTGATAGAGCCTCTTGCGTCGAGGGGAGGGGTAGCAGTGTGTCTCCCACGTCTCTTCAACTTGGTGGGTCTTTCGAGGGCATGAAGAGGTTCTTATCGACATGAGTCAAGGGGATTATTTTGCCACATCTCCTTTCCTCCTGGAAGAGATGATTAAGTGACCTCGTCATGTCTTCCACATCCTCATGAGAGGTTGAAGGGGATTCCCTCAATCTTGGGTTTGTTCAGGCTTTTGTAGGTAACACGGACCCTTGGGGGCATATTGGGCTAGCAAAGTAATACTTTGCGTTTGTATAATGTGATTCAACGATTGGGAATGGTCTTTTATCAGCGTAAACCACATGCTGCCTCCCATCCCGATTATATTTGAAGCATTGATGAAGTGTGGATGGAACCACTCCATGCTCATGGAGCTAGGGGCGACCCAACAGGATGTTATAAGAGGTATCCATGTGGATGACATGGAACAAGGTGGTGGTGTTCAAGTCCCCGATCTTGAGCTTGACCCAAATCATGCCCACAAATTTTTCCTCAGATTGATTGAATCCTTGAACTGCTAGTGTAAGGAATCAGACTTTTCCAACGTATCGTAGTGCACCGGCGAGTCGTCAGCAAGAGGGAGCTGGCACAAGGGCACTTATGAGAGCGCTGGCAGATCAGTGCACAGTTAAGAGCGACCAGGTGATTGCTCGAGGGTGGATACACGTTAAAGTACTCGTGCGGGCAGATGTGTATGTGAGTGTGAGAGCATGGGTGTGTGTGCGCACAGTAAGGCATTGGTGAATTAGCGTGTTGTTGAGCGAAGTGGGCGCGCGATGATGCGCGGATGGTTATGGCATGTTGGCGAGCGCAAATGGATATGGACGCACGTTGTGAGTGCGGGCAGACGAGTTTGTTGCTGGGAGCGTGGGCATTTGTGTGCGCCGTTGGGCATCGGTGGTGTACGAAAGTCTTGGGAGCTCCTTCTCTCTCATGATCTCTCTCTCTCTCTCTCTCCATGCATGAGTGCCATGTTGCACAAGCATGCTCCAGGCCATAATGATGATGTCTCCCATGCTTGCTTCCTCTCTCTCCTCTCACATGCGACTTGACAATTGCATGCTTCCATCCCATGATGCTGTCTCTCATACTTTCCTTCTCTCTCTCCTCATGCATGCCCTCTTGGATGCCATGTGACAATTGCATGTTGCCACCACCTATGCTTACTTATACCCCCTTCACACCGATCCATTGGGTTTGATCTCTCGCTCTACTCCCTACTCTATCTCACCCATGTTCTCCCCCTTTTTTCCTTAAGATTTTGAGCTTTGAGACCGCCTTAAGCCATTAATTTGAACCCATCCTTTGGAGCTTGGCATTTGGAGTAAAATCTGTGTGGAGCACTTTGGAGTTTCATTTAGTGCTATAAGTGGATCTGGTTTCCATATTTTCATGCTTTATATTGATGCATGTTTACTTAGCTTATCAAAGTATGAGATTTAAGTATGATTTTATGGGTGTGGAAATGGGTGTGGATGCATGTTATTGAAATTCTGCTAGAGTGTACTCTATTTTCCAGAACTGTGGCTCCGGTTTGCGAAACTGTTTGAGTATCCTATATTTCTCCTTAGATCATGAAATTTTGTGGAAACGTAGCTCATTGAGTCTATTTTATCATGGAAAATTCCTCTTGTCAATATCCTTTTTGGTTTAAAGTTATTCACCATTTTCTGAAGCATGCCAAATTTGTGAAATGAAATTCCAAGGATTTGACATGTTTTTGTGTAGAGCTTTTCAATAACCAAAACACATCAGAATGGGGTCAAAATAATTTTAAATGATAGATAATTGAGTCTATTTTTAAAATGATTTTGGAATCATGATAAAATTCCATTTGGTTTGAAAGTTATGTCTGTTTTCGTTTGAGTATGTCATCCTAGAGTTTCTGCTGTGAAAACAAGAATTTTGTTCAAGAACATCAAATAGTTTGGCAAACTTCAACGAAAAATTTGGGGTTACCCCCTTCATGAAAGTTGTAAAAGTGGTCTCTGATCCAAATGATATTTTTCTCTCATGAGATGCCTTTATAAGTGAACCGGGTTCACTGTGAAAAATCAGAAACTAATCGGAAGATGTCTTTTGAGATAATGAGCTTGATGATATGTAGTATGCTTTGGACATATTGTTGTTTCATTTGAACTTGTCTTTGTTATGAACTGTGCGCATAAAAGTATGCTCTGTTATGATATGAATGCATGTAGTAACATGCTCAACTATGATATGAATGCATGTAGTAAGACATGCTTTGTTGCGATATGAATGCATGATAATGAGATATGCTTTGTTATATTATGATTGCATGTAGTAAGACATGCTCAACTATGATATGGATGCATGATAATGAGATATACTCTGTTATGATAAGAACACATGTAGTAAGACATGCTCTGTTATGTTGTGAATGCATATAGTGATATATGCTTTGTTATGATATGTGTACTTGTTGTGATACATGTTCTGTTGTGACATGTGTACATGATTTTGAGACATGCTATGTGACATGTGATATGTGATTTATTGGCATGATCTGAGCGTATTGCATAACCATATTGTGATATGTGATTTATTGGCATGATCTGAGCGTATTGCATAACCATATTGAGATATGTGATTTATTGGCATGCTTTGAGTGCATTGCATGACCATACTATGATATGTGATTTATTAGCATGCTTTGAGCGTATTGCATGACCATATTGTGATATGTGATTGATTGGCATGCTTTGATCTTATTACATGACTATAATGTGATATGTAATTTATTGGCATGCTTTGAGCATATTGTATGACCATACTGTGATATGGGATTTATTGGCATGCTTTGAGTGTATAGCATGAACATACTGTGATATGTGATTGATTAGCATGCTTTGAGCGCATTGGATGACCATACTGTGATATATGATTGATCGACATTGTTTGAGCGTATTGCATTGGCTGACTTGTGACCTCTCCAACTTTACCAATGATAGGACGGGAGTCGGGGTAGATGATGTTTGGGTGGTCGCTCCCCCATTCATAGTGATTGGCACCCAGAAGGTGTAACACTCCTAACCAAGGTAGCGTAAGGGGTTGTGTCTTGCAAGGCCATCGCCTATCAAAATCCCTAAAGCGCTCTGGGGACTGTGTGTGTGTGTGTATGAAAACATTATGAAATGGATTCCCCCATTTGTCATTGTTTTCCCTCCTGAGTGATGGTAGAAATCCTAAACAATGGGATTGGCTGGGCCTGATGGATAGGGTTTCTATTTCAGGAGTAGGCAAATTAGAGAGTGAGTTAGTTGGTAATTATTGATGCTTACCTTTATATTGATTTTCTAAGATTTGTATGGTTGAATGATTTGATTGACCTCTGTTTCCTATCATATGTGATTGATCTGATTTGTTACTACACTATGAATCATACACGACACACTGATATATATGATTATGATGCACGACTAATGTTTTATAAGAATGACATGGCACTTTGAGCATTATTGTGAGATGCATAGGTAGGAAAGCATGGCACCGTGGTCTACTTACTGGGCATTATAGCTCACTCCTTTAAGTTTCATCTATATAGAGTGATAACTGCCAGATTTGTGGAAGGGCGTTCTGGTGATCGCTGCTGGTGGTTGGTGCCCCATACTTCTTGAGGAAGCTTCGTTTTGATTGTATGTGTTAGATGGCAGTTATGCTATATAGTTGTTTTTGCTTTGGAACTATGTAATGTTGTTGAGCCTTTAGGCCTTAGAATCTCTTGTAATATTTTGGATCTACCTTATGAAATTTTGGGGCTTGAATTGCCCAATATGTTTGTGGGATGTGTGCTTCTTTTTTTGTTAGTTTGGTTTTATTTTTGTGGTTAGCTTTGATTTCATCTTTGCAAAGCGTTAAGTGCACTCGCACCTGAGTGGCATTCGCTACATGTGGTCGCAGTCCCGCACCCTGTTGCCCTCCGGTAAAGACGGTAGGGGGTAGGGGGCGGGGTCATGACAGTTATGATATCAGAGTTGCTAAGATAGGATTCTTGGCCTAGAGAGTCTTAGAAGTGTCCTTAGGGTGGTTTTTGAATAGGCTAGTAGCTAGGTGTTCCTGTTTTACGTCAAGATGCCAAGGACTTGTGCCAACAATTCGAGCTCGAGTAATGGGAATACATAGGATTTCAGGGAATTCTTTAGGACACTCGAGGCTATGAATCAAGTTATGAAGGATTGTATGCCGGCCCCAGCTGCCCCTGCCCCAGACCAGACAAATAGTGGACTGATTGAGAGAATTAGGAGACTTGCGCCTCCTGCATTCTTGGGTCAGGGAGGAGTAGAAAAGGCTAAAAGATGGAGGAGGCAAGTAGAGAAGGTCTTTGAGGTTCTATATTGTTCTAATGAGGAAAATGTTAGATTGGGGACCTAGAAGGGGATGTCGAGCATTGGTGGAGTTCGGTGAAACAATCCTGGGTGGAGACAGGGATTTCGGCCATTAGGGAGAACTCCTTAATGGCGTTTAATGAGAAGTATTTCCTTGATTATGTTCGAGAGAGGAAAGAAGTTGAGTTTATTGAGCTCCAACAAGGGAGACTGTCGGTAGAACAGTATGCGACCAAGTTTGCGGTGCTCTCTTGGTATGCGCCCCATATCATTAACACAGAGTCACGTAAGGCGAGCAAGTTTGAGAATCAGGCCAGATATTCGAGGGAGAGTAATGTTTGCCAACCTTAAGGCGTTCTCCCCATTGGTGGACCTAGCTTTAAAGATTGAGAAGGATTGTGAGGAGTTCCGGCTGAGGAAAGAAGGAAGAGTAAGGCCCCCACCATCTGAGAATTTTTGGAGGAAGACTCAACTGCCTCCTAGGAGAAATTTTAGAGGACGGACTCAGCAGGGAAACATTAAGCCCCAAAAGACCTCCCAAGGTGATGTTCGGTAAAACCAGCCAGTGCTGTGTGGATTTTGTGGGAAACCTGGTTATGTGGCTTCCGAGTGCTAACTGAAGACTAAGGCGTGCTTCAAGTGTGGCAAGCTTGGCTACCTGACTGCCCCATGATGAAGCCGAAGAATAAACGTCAACTCGGGGTCTGGTGTTTGTGCTGACGGAGCAGGAGGCGAAGGCATCTACCTCAGTGATCCGAGGTACGCTCTTTGTTTGTGATAGAGACGCTAAAATTTTGATAGACCTTGGTTCATCTCATTCTTTTGTTGCACATCATTTTGCATGTCATCTAAATGTTGAACCTTCACTTCTTGACTGCACTTTAGTTGTGTGCACACTTATGGGGGGTCCTATGGAGACTGATTTAAGTATACAAACAGTGTGGGGTTTTGCTGGAGGAGTGTGTCCTGCCCCTTGACTTGATACTTTTAGATATTCAAGACTTTGATGTTATTTTGGGCATGGACTGGTTGTCCACACACCATACCACTATTAACTGTTATGATAAGACTGTGACCTTTAGACCCCCTACCTAACCTGAACTATGCTTTGTTGGTATCAAGGATGCTCCCCCTCTACATTTTATTTTGGCCCTTCGGGCTTATCATCTTCTGGTTAAAAGATGTGTTGGACATTTAGCCTATGTGGTAGAGAATCGGGATGTCCAGTCCAGTTAGCAGCGATACCAGTGGTAAGAGAATACCCTGAAGTTTTTCTCGAGTTTTCCTCTTTGCCTCAAGTAAGGGAGATAGAGTTTGAGATAGATGTTGTCCCTGGTGCTGCTCCCATCTCTAAAGCCCCATATAGAATGGCACCAGCAGAATTGAAGGAGCTGAAAGAGCAATTGCAGGAGTTGTTGGAGAAGGGATTCATCCGGCCTAATGTGTCACCTTGAGGTGCACCAGTCCTTTTTGTGAAGACGAAGGATGGGTCCATGAGGCTTTCATCGATTATAGGCAATTGAATCAAGTAAGTGAAAAACAAGTACCCTTTACCTAGGATTGATGACCTCTTTGTCCAGCTTCAAGGGGCCCAAGTGTTTTCTAAGATTGATCTCTGAACGAGCTATCATCAACTACGTGTCATGGAGGGAGATGTTCCCAAGACTGCGTTCATAACTGATATGGTCACTATGATTTTTTGGTGATGCTATTCGGATTGACTAATGCCTCGGCTATTTTCATGGACCTGATGAATAGGATTTTCAGACCCTTATTGGACAATTTTGTTGTGGTTTTTATTGATGATATTCCAGTGTATTCAAAGAGCCAAGAAGAGCATGAACAATACCTGAGAGTAGTTCTTCAGACTCTTAGGTCAGAAAAGTTGTATGCTAAGTTTAGCAAGAGTGAATTTTGACTTCCTAATGTGGCCTTTCTTGTGCACATTGTTTCTAAGGATGAAGTGGCAGTTGACCCTTCAAAGATTGAAGTTATACTCAAGTGGGGAAGATCGACAAATGTTACTGAGTTCCGTAGCTTTCTGGGGTTAGTCGGATATTACAGGTGCTTTGTAGAAGGATTCTAAAACATAGTGCTCCCTCTGACTAGGCTGACCTTTGTGTGGTTAGATGAGTGTAAGAAAAGCTTTCAGGAGCTAAAGAAGATGCTGACCATGGCTCTGATATTGGCCTTACCCGAAGGAAATGAGGACTTTGTAGTTTACACCGATGCCTCTCATAAAGGGCTCGGATGTGTACTTATGCTGTGAGGGAAGGTCATTGCATATGCCTCCAGACAGTTGAAGCCGTAAGAGCAGAACTATCCAATCCATGATTTGGAGCTTGGGGCTATAGTCTTCGCCTTGAAAATCTAGAGACACTACCTCTATGGAGCCAAATTTAAGGTGTTTACGGAGCATAAGAGCCTCAAGTACCTGTTTTCCCAGAAGGAGTTGAACATGAGGCAAAGGAGATGGATGGACCTATTGAGCAATTATGATTGTACCATCCTATATCACCCGAGCAAAACTATTGTGATAGCAGATGCTCTGAGTTGGAAGCCCGTGGTATCGATGGCCCATTTATTGGTCCGAGAGATGAAGTTGCTAGAGGATATAATAGGCTGGCATCCGGCTCCGCCCCTAAGTGATGGGGTAGGTTTGATCGCTGATATAAGGGTAGAACCCCAATTGTTTCAACATGTCCAGTTGGCTCAAAAGAAGTACCCCAACTTATGAAGATTGAAAAAGAAATGAAGCTGGGAAAGAGAGATGATTTCTCTATGAGAAGTGATGACTTATTAAGATTTAGAGATCGAGTATGTGTGTCGAACGATGAGGATGTGAAGCGAGCTATCTTGGAGGAAGCTCATCGCTATCGCTCTCGCTATACTATACATCCTGGGAATACTAAAATGTATCAAGACTTGAAGAAAACTTTATGGTGGAATGGCATGAAAAGGGAGGTAGCACTATTTGTTTCTAAGTGCTTGACATGTCAACAAGTGAAAGCTGAGCAACAAAAACCTGCAGGGTTGTTGTAGCCCTTACCCGTATCGGAATGGAAATGGGAGCATATTTATATGGATTTTGTCTCTGGGTTGTTTAGAACAAGTTCAGGGCATGATAGCATTTGGGTCGTAGAGGATCGACTGACCAAAGCTCCCCACTTCTTGCCAATCCGCACAACCTTAACTTTGGATAGACTGGCCAAGCTATACATTAAGGAGATAGTGAGGTTTCATGGTCTACTAGTCAGCATCATGTCCGACAGGGACACTAGATTTACTTTTAGATTTTGGGCTAGTCTGCAGTCAGCCTTGGGGACGAGACTTAGTTTTAGCACTGCTTTTCACCCCCAGACTGATGGACAATCAGAGAGAACTATCCAAACCCTGGAAGACATGTTAAGAGCTTGTGTCATTGATTTTAAGGGAAGTTGGGATGATCATTTACCCCTGGTTAAGTTTGCTTATAACAACAGCTTTCAAGTTAGTCTTTAGATGGCGCCTTTTGAGACTTTGTATGGAAGGAAGTGCATGTCACATATTTGTTGGGACGAGATTGGTGAAAGAAGGCTTTTAAGGCTAGAAATTGTCCAAGTGACCTCAGAAAAGATTGCATTAATTTGAGAAAGGCTCATGATAGCTCAAAGTCGGCATAAGAGTTATGCCGATAACCGAAGAAGAGACCTCGAATTTGAGGTGGGTGACCGGGTTTTCTTGAAGGTGTCGCCAACAAAGGGCATCATGAGATTTGAAAAGAAAGGGAACTTGAGCCCACATTTATTGAACCTTTTGAGATTCTAGAGAGAATTGGAGGTGTGGAATATCGATTAGCCCTACCGCTCGAATTGGCGAACATCCACAATGTCTTCCATGTGTCCTTGTTGAGGAAGTATCAGCCGGACCCATCCCATGTTGTAAGTTATGAACCTATACTGATCAGAGAAGACTTGACCTTCATTGAGTTGCCAGTTCAGAAATTAGATAGAAGGGTGCAGGTATTGCGTAATAAGGAGATTCCTCTGGCATGTGTTCTGTGGCGGTATCATTCGCAGGAAGAGTCGACCTGGGAACAGGAAGATGAGATTCGAGATAAGTACCCCCATTTGTTAGCAGATGTATGATTTTGAGGTCCTTTTTAAGGGGGGGGATGATGTAAGGACTCGGACTTTTATGATGTATTGTAGTACGCCGGCGAGTCATCGGCATGAGGGCACTTGTGTGAGCGCTGACAGATCAGTGAGCAGTTAAGTGCGAGCAGGTGATTGCTCGTGGGTGGATATCCGTGAAAGCGTGCGCACGTGAGAGCGCGAGTGTGTGTGTGCACAGTAAGGCTCATGTGAATTAGGGCGTTGTTAAGTGCAGCAGGGGCGCGATGATGCGGAGATGGTTATGGTGCACTAGGGAGCATAGATGGATATTGACGCACGTTGTGAGCACGGGTAGACGAGTTTTTTGCTGGGAGTGTGGGCATTTGTGTGCACCATTGGGCGCAGGTGGTGTACGGAAGTCTAGGAAGCTGCTTCTCTCTCATGACCTCTCTCTCTTCATGTATGAGTGCCATGTTGCATAAGCATGCTCCAGCTCAGCCATGTTGCACAAGCATGCTCTTGCATGCCACTTGTCAATTGCATGCTTCCATCCCATGATGTTGTCTCCCATGCTTGCCTTCTCTCTCTCTCTCCTCATGTATACCCTCTTGGATGCCATGTGGCAATTGCATGTTGCCACCACCTAAGCTTACTTATACTCCTTTCACACCCATTCAATGGGTTTTATTTTTCTCTCTCTACTCTTTACTCTCTCTCACACACATTCTCCCCCTTTTTGCCTTAAGATTTTGAGCTTTGAGACCTTTCCCAGCCTTAAGCCTTTGAGTTTGAACTCATCCTTTGGAGCTTGGCATTGAAGTGAACTATGTGTGGAGCACTTTGGAGTTTCATTTAGTGTTGTAAGTGGATTTGGTTTCCATATTTTCATGGTTTAGATTGATGCATATTTGTTTAGATTATCAAAGTATGAGTATGGGTGTGAAAATGGATGTGGATGTATGGGTGTGAAAATGGATGTGGATGCATGTTATTGAAAACCTGCTAGAGTGTATTTGTTTTCCAGAACTGTGGCTCCAGTTTGAGAAACTGTTTGAGTATCCTATATATCTCCTTAAATCATGAAATTTTGTGGAAACGTATCTCATTGAGTCTATTTTATCATGGAAAAGACCTCTTGTCAATATCCTTTTTGGTTTAAAAGTTATCACCATTTTCTGAAACATGCCAGATTTGTGAAATGAAATTCTAGGGATTTAATGTGTTC
Source organism: Amborella trichopoda (assembly GCF_000471905.2). Next base: position 2,012,708 of record NW_006497511.1, on the reverse strand, counting down.
TTGTGTAGAGCTTTTCAATGACTAAAACATATCAGAATGAGGTGAAACCACTTTTAAATAATATCTAAATGAGTCTATTTTTAAAATGGTTTTCTAATCATTATAAAATTGCCTATGGTTTGAAAGTTATTCCCATTTTTCTCTGAGTATATCATCTTGGATTTTCTGATTTGAAAACAGGAATTTTGTTCAAGAACATCAAATAGTTTTGTAAACTTCAACCCAAAATTTGGGGTTACCCCCTTCATGAAAGTTGTGTTTTCATGAGCCTATATTGTTATAAAAGTTGTCTCAGGTCCAAATAATATTTTAATCCGATAATATGCCTTTATAATTGAACTCTTTTCATTGTGAAAAATTAGAAAAATAATTGGAGGATGTCTTTTGAGCTAATGGGCTTGATGATATATAGTATGCTTTGGACATATTGTTGTTTCATATGAACTTGTATCTGTTATGAAATGTGTTAATGAAAGTGTGCTCTGTTATGATATGAATACATGTAGTAAGACATGCTCTGGTATGATATGAATGCATGTAATAAGACATGCTTTGTTGTGATATGAATGCATGACAATGAGATATGCTTTGTTATGTTATGAATGCATGTAGTATTAAATGCTCAGCTATGATATGGATGCATGAATGCATGATAATGAGATATACTCTTGTAATGACCTAATAATTTTACTAAGTCAGATTTTGGGTTAAAGGCAATAAGGCAGGGAGCTTGGGGGGCAGCGTTGGCCGCGTAGTGAGAGAGTCATCGCCGGCTGAGTAATGAGGAGGGGTAACGCCGTTTGGAGACATGAAAGTAAGGCATCCCCACGTGTGAACGGATAGAAGGGAGAAACACCATGTGCATAAGGGAGAAACGCTGTGCTCGTAAGGGAAAAACTCTGTGCGTGTAAAGGAGAAACACCGCGCACATAAGGGAGAAACACCGCGCGAGTAAGGGAGAAACACCGTACGCATTAGGGAGAAATGCTGCATGCATAAAGGAGAAATGTCGTGCGCATAAGGGAGAAAAGCTGCACGCGTCAAGGGGGCTAACACCGAGCGTGAATGTGTCCAGTCCCATGCGTGAGGGAGGCCAATGCTATGTGCAACGCTGCCCTGCATGGCCCGTGTTTGCCACTTGCTTAGCTGCATGTGGGTGGCTCGCCACTTGTCAACCATGGGATGCCACCTACCACCTGAGGAGTATTTAAGCCCTCCTCGTTCCCCTCACTCCACTTGCATCCACACTCACACTCTCTTATTCTTTCTCTCTCTAAGGCAAGTGAATGACTTGGAGAAGGCTCCTTTAGCTCACTGTTGGAGCAGCAAGTGTGAAAGTGAAAGAAAACCGTCGGAGGAGGATTTAGGAGGGATGGGGGGGGGGGGTGGGGTGAGTTTTTGTGCCACTAAGGTAAGTGCATTTGGAGGTGTGTATCATAAATGTTTTATGCATGAAGTATGGATGTATAAGAACGAGTTTAGAGCCTTGAACCTTGTGTTTTGAATCCATGATTGTATAACCTATGTGAACAATAGTATTGCTTGCCAAATATTCCTGGGAATTTAATCTAGATAGAGTAAATGGTGACTGTTTATCAACTGTGGGTTGAAAGATATTGTTGTGGATGGCTTGTGTTTATGCATGTATTAAGAGTTTGGGGAAAGAAAATGGGGAAAATGAATTTACAAAAACTATAGGTGTTTTTGTATCTAATGGTTCAGTGACCAAACAAGGTCCAAATGGGCTCAAATTAATCTTAAATGAAAGCTATGTGTGTCTAATACAACTTTTATTCTTGTGAAATTATGATACTTTGTACATGTTAAGATTTATACTTCAATAAGTAAGACTATGTCACTATGGGTAGCTATTATGGAAACTCATAACTGATGTCACGGTTGCCACCAATTTTGACTGACCAAAAGCGATCTTTTTTTTCTTCCAAATTGCCACTATTTGAAAGTTTTATGGGAACACTTAAAAATTTCATGTAAAGGCTTTCGTGAAAAATCCCCTAGATTGAAAGTTACGCCCATTTTACGGGGATTAGGTCACTATTGATAGAACTTCCCAGAAATTGTGCATGCTCAAGTATGAATGCTATTTATATGATATTCAATTAGTAAATGCTATGACGTGAACAACCTGAAAGGGATGTGAATGCTATTTAGTTAATGTTATATGATATCCAAATAGTGAATGTACATATTATGTAGCGAGTATCATGACATGAGTGTGAATGTTAATTAGTGAGTGCCATGTAATATTCATGTGGTGAAGTGCCATATAATGAATGAAATTCCATGTGCTGGCAATGTGAAAGGCCTGAGTGCCAAAGGATGAATGCTAAGTGAAGAGTGATCTGAAGGCATGCTCCAAGCATGACCCTCTTTTGTGATTGATAATAGTGAAGTGATTCAATGACGCCACGCATGAGTTACCCATGGTAGTATGATGTGACTGAGAGAGTAAGGCCGACAATGTTCCCTAACTCCCTATATGATAGGAGAGGAGTTAGGTGGAAAGTGTAATGGGTGGGTTGTGCCCCCTGAAATTCAATGTATTATGAGAAGTAACTAGTGAACCGTGCCTTGCAAGACAAGTGCCTATCAAAAGCCCCAAAGTGCACTAGGGACTGTGTGTATGAGTGCGAGGGCATTATCGAATGAGACTCATTGTCATTGCCCTCTCTTTCGAATAATGGTAGAAGTCCTAAGCAATGGGATTGGCTAGGCCTGATAAATAGGGCTTCTACTTTGGAGGTAGAAGAATCTAAGGAGTGAATGATTAACAAGTGAATGTATGACTGTGAATGCTAGTAGTAATACTGGTTTTATGATAATCATGATATGCGCTATGTCATCTGTGGTGAATGTTTTGGGAAGATTGCTAACATGATACTTTTTCCATTATGATTGCTAATACATAAAAGAGTTCTTTACAATGCCAGAATAGATATGTTATAGATGCATAACTTCTAGATCCTCTTACTGGGCTTTATAGCTCATTCCTCTTTTTCTATCCCTGTAGAAAAAGTTGCAGGTTAAAGGATTGCTGGTTGGGGGAGGTCGATTTGGTTGACGAAGGCTTGAACCTGTGAATGAGACCTTTTGCTTGTATGTGTTTATCGGCAGTGGGCCATGTTCTTGGCTGTCTTTTTGGAACTATGTAATTTTGGTTTTCTATGCCTTGAACAGATGTACTACTTCAAGATGTTTATGTAATGACATAAATCTTAGTTCTCCCTTAACCTAGTTCTCATGCTTGTGTTAGAGTTACTTTACTTTCTTGGTTTTCTTGAGTTACTGCTTTATCAAAGCAATGTGTCACTCTATCTTCAGTAGCGTTCGCTACCTTTGGATTATGAACCCGCACCCTGCTACCCCCTAGCACAATCGGTGGGGTCTAGGAGGTGGGGTCATGAAAACTCTATTATGATAAGAACACATGTAGTAAGACATGCTCTGTTATGTTATGAATGTATGTAGTGAGATATGCTCTGTTATGATATGTGTACATGTTATGATACATGTTATGTTGTGACATGTGTACATGATTTTAAGTTATGCTATGTGACATGTGATATGTGATTTATTGGCATGATCTAAGCGTATTGACTATGCTATGATATGTGATTTATTGGCATGCTTTGAGCGTATTGCATGACCATATTGTGATATGTGATTTATTGGCATGCTTTGAGCGTATTGCATGACCATACTGTAATATGTGATTGATTGACGTGCTTTGACGGTATTGCATGACCATATTGTGATATGTGATTTATTGGCATGCTTTGAGCGTACTGCATGACCATATTGTGATATGTGATTTATTGACATGCTTTGAGCATATAGCATGACCTTGATTGGCATGCTTTGAGCGTATTGCATGACCATACTGTGATATGTGATTGATCGGCATGCTTTGAGTGTATTGCATTGCTTGACTTGTGACCTCTTTGGCTCTCTCAATGATAGGATGGGAGTCGGGGTAGATGATATTTAGGTGGTCGCTCCCCATTCATAGTTATTGGCACCTAGAAGGTGTAACACTCCTAGCCAAGGTGGCGTAAGGGGTAGTGTCTTACAAGGCCATCCCCTATCGAAAGCTCTAAAGCGCATTGGGGACTGTGTGTGTTGAAAACAATAAAAAATGGATTCCCCCATTTGTCAATGTTTTCCCTGCTGAGTGATGGTAGAAATCCTAAACAATGGGATTGACTGAGCCTGATGGATAGGGCTTCTACTTCAGGAGTAGGCGAATTAGAGAGTAAGTTAGTTGGTAATTGTTGATGCTTACCTTCATATGTTGATTTGCTAAGATTTGTATGGTTGAATGATTTGATTGACCTCTGCTTCCTATCATATATGATTGATCTGATTTGTTTTTTGCTTCACTATGAATCATGCACGACACATTGATAGATATGATTATGATGCATGACTCATGTTTTATAAGAATGGCATGACATCTTGAGCACTTATTGTGAGATGATATTGATAAGTAGGAAAGTATGGCACCGTGGTCTACTTACTGGGCTTTATAGCTCACTCCTTAAACTTTTATCTATGTAGAGTGATAGCTGTCGGGTTTGTGGAAGGACGTTCTGGTGATCATGGCTGGCGGTTGGAGCCCCATACTTCTTGAGGAAGCTTTGTTTAATTGTATGTGTTAGATGGAAATTTTGGCCACATAGTTGTTTTTGCTTTGGAACTATGTATTGTTGTTGTGCCTTTGGTGCCTTGGACTCCCTGGTAATATTTTGGATCTACCTTATGAAATTTTGGGGCTTGAATTTCCTAGTACGTTGTGGGTTGTGTACTTCGTGTTTTGTTAGTTTTGTTTTTATTTTCGTGGCCGGCTTTGATTTCCATCTCTTTAAAGCATTAAGTGAACTCTCACCTGAGTGGCATTCGCTACATGTGATCGCAGTCCCACACCCTGTTGCCCTCCGGCAAGGGCGGTAGGGGGTAAGGGGTAGGGGGCGGGGTCATGACAGATAGGTTGGTGGGTTCGAGTTGGTCCATGCTCAATCCAATCTTGGAAAGGAGAGACCCTTCGAGGCACTAGATTCACCGCAGACCCCCCATCCAACATGATGTTGTTGACCTGTCAGGCGTGCAGCTCGCCTGCCACAAAGAGGGGGCGATTGCGCGACTTCTCACCCAGTTGTAAGTCATCATCTGAGAATGTGATAGTCATGCAATTGTTGAGTATGGCAGGGTCCACCTCAACTCGCTCGACCTCAGTTTCATACACCTAGGGACTGGAGAGTGCTTACATCAGGGCCATTTAGAGGTCATTGGACAACATGAGGGCATCATAGATGCTCAAGAGGGTAGGTAGTTTCCTTAGATGTTCGACCACATCGTATTTAACTTTGTCAACTTCGGAAAGGGCAGTTCCCCTGTTCTCCCTTGTCCTGAGAGGAACAGACAGTGCTGGGATGGTTTTTGGTTGAGGAGGATCCTCCATGACTGTCAGGGGAGCGACAACCGCTGCAACAGGCTTAAGCAGGGAAGGTTGGCTGCACTGCACAATCAGAACTGGTGCATCAAGAGCGAGATGGTGTGGAGACTGTGTGGACATGGATGTTTGAAGAGGCGTAGCCGAGGTGCTAGTCTGAGGTGTTGCTCGGCTGATGCGTGAGCAAAGCTGACTAATTCGGGCAAAGTGTAGTGCGTAGGGAGAATAGAGTGTGTAGGCGATGTCCTCCTCCCTCGAATCTCACACGGAGGGCCGGTTCGTGCGTCTAAGGCGGGTGTGGCGAGGATGATGTTCGAAGGGAATTTCTTCGAGTACCACGTAGCGAGTGGCCTGAAAGAAGTTGATGGAGCGGTGGACGTTTGCACTTCTTTACAGCCGGCAACATCTTTGGACTTGCACATGTGTGCGCTGTCCATGGTGGTGTTCGGGGTGACTGCGGGGTCAACCCCTTGTAGAGAGAGGAGCAGAGTGCTCGTGGTACCCGCCCGTTAGTTGGTGAGGTGTTAGGGCCTCGAACATGCATGCACACTTGTTTTTGGGACTTTCGATTGTCTCGAAAGTCGCATGTTCGTCGGGCCTCGAACTAGAGGGTTAGCATGCATGATGTGGGGGGTCTTGGGACCACCCATGTTGCGTCCGGTTAGGAAGAGATCCAAAACAGTTTGGGCGAGTGGGGTGGGTTGTCACCTGCCTCGGTTGGGCGGCTGTGCGGACTGACATAGAAGCCGTCAGCGTACGGTGTGTGCATGGGGGTGCTAGCGTTGGCAACACCCCTATGAGACATGGGTGGGGTCACCTTTCGGTTATCCGGGGAGGCGGTGGTCTTGCTGGGACCCACTAGGAAAGGAGGAGTAGTGGTGCGAGGACCACTTTGAGGCATGTGACTGGCAGCGTGTCCGCCAGTGACGGGGTACTCGTGTGAGGGGGTTAATGTGGTGTCACTCATGAAGTTGACGTCAAGGGATTTTCCCTTGACTTTAGAAGAGGTGGGACAGGGAGCTTGAGAGCTCATGGCCCAAGGTTTCCTATGCAATACTAGAATAGCAGGGCCAGCCAGGTCACTTGAGTAGGACGCGGGGGAGGTAAAACCAGATGGTCCGCTCGCCCTCAGTGAGTTCGCAGATATGGGGATGTCGAAGTCCCCAATCCTGACAAATGAGGGATAGTGGGTTCCCATAGCAACTTTAGAGAGAGAAGAAAGAGTGGTTGGTACTTGAAAACAGTCTAAGCCAACGACAGGGTGACGTGTCCCTAGTGGAGTCGCCAGTTGGTTGGACCTGGTGGTTGGGTGCCTCGATCTCGCCCCTGCAGGTCGGGATGACCTTAGACTTGGGTCGTGGGTTCACGATGAGCTCGGGACCGGAGATCGCTCTCTCGAGAACCTCATGGAGAGGACGCGGGCAGGGTATCAACTAGTGAGAGAGGAGTTAGGGTCGTGAGGTGGGACTTACCTCATATGGGTCCATGACATGATCGGGCTGGCTCACATGGGCGCCCTCTTAGATCATGAAGAAAGCCCACCAAGTCTGAGACTGATTCGGACTTGCTTCCCTTAACCTCCTTGCTTCGTTCATGCAAACACACATACACACACGTAAAATGTCTAGACAAGTGGGTCAAGAGACCCCAACTTGTCTTTCAAGCAAGCATGCACATGCATGCATACTTGAAGGAGAGTGAAATGGGGGAAGATGGTATTGCGGAGTCCATGTCAATTTGACAGCCTTACGGTGTCTCCTTGACAAAGGACTCACAATATCTTTAATATTGAGAGAAGTGAGAAGAGGGAGAAATCAGGGGGATGAAGAGGAGAAGAAGAATAAAAGAGAGAGAAGGAGAGAGGAGTAGAGGGGAGTCGAGAGATAGTGAGAGAGAGAATAAGGGAAGAGAGAAAAGAGGAGAGAGATAAACAAGAAGAGAAGGAGAGATAAAGAAGGGAGGAAAGGAAGGGAGGAAAGGAGGAGAGACAAGAGAAAGAGAGATATTAGAGACAAGAGATTAGAGAGAATAAGGGGGCAAGAGAGAAAGATAGAGAGAGAAGAGTAGAGAGAAAGAGGGGAGAAAATGAGGAGATATAAGAGAGAGAGAGCAAATAGAGAGATAAGAGTTAGAGAGAAGAAGGGGATGAGAGAGAAAGATAGAGAGAGCGAGAAGAGAGTGAAGAAGAGAAGAGAGAGAAAGAGAGAATGAAGAAGAGGAGAGAAGAAAGGGGAGAAAGGAACATAGAGGGAAATTAGAGGGATGAGAGAGAGGAAGAAGAAGGGGACAAGAGAGAAAAATAAAGAGAGAGCAAGCAAAGAGAGATGAAGAGCAGAGAGCGAAGGGGAGAAGAGAAAGAGGATAGAGATAGTGAAGAAAAAGAGGAGAGAGAAAAAAGAGAGTGAAAGAGGAGAGATAAGAGATAGGAAGAAGAGGGAGAGAAGGCGAAATGGTAGCTAGGCCGCCATTCGGGGAAGAGAGAGAAGATTGAAGAAAGAAGAAATTAAAAGGAGAGAAGAAGGCGAGACAACAGCTAAGCCATTGCTTGGGGAAGAGAGAAGAGATAAGAGAGGAAGAGAAAGGGAGAAAGACGAGAGCGAGATAGCGTCTGATTTGCCTATCTGGGAAGAGAGAAAAGATAGAAGAAGAAGAAGGGAGATGACTGTTGAACCTGCCACTCAAGGAAACGACTTAGGCCGCCACTTTGAGAGAAGAGAGATAAGGTAAAAAGGAGGAGAGGGTGAAATGGCAGCTGAAGCCTGCCACTCTTGGGAAAGGGCTCAGGCCATCGCTCTGAGAAGAAAGAGGAAGGGAAGGTCTTGTGTTGGGTGGTCATCTTGCTGCACTGATGGAGCAGTGGCTTGGGGATCACTTACTGGGATGTTGTAAAACTTCTGGCATTCCTGTATTTTCTTTGCGAATATATCATGGAAACTGGTGCATTCCCATAGGTAGTGACCCCATATTTGGTGATACGGGAACCAACGGTCCTCGGTCCTCGGTCCCCTTAGCAAAGCGTTGGGGTTGCCTTGCCTGCTTCAGTGTGATTATGCCTTCCTGGAGCATTATAACAAAGAAGGCGTGAAGGATGACAGGGCCAACGTCTTTTTCTTGGACGGTCACTGCATGGGAGGCTTCAGCTGTCCTGAAGGCCTTCTTTAAGTCTTCAAGCTTTATCTGACCCTTCTAAATCAGGGCCTCAATAATATCTTTCAGCATGTAGCAGTCATCTGTGGGATGATTGATCCTTTGATGGTAAGCAAAATAATTCGCCTGAGTGTCAAGGCCAACTTGCTAAGGGAACTTGGCTTCTAGAAGCTGAATCATATTCTGTTCCAATAATAACCGGAATAGTGTAGGGACCCATTCCTTCTCAAAAGGGTAGACCTTGTTCCTATGCCTAGTGAAATAATCACCCCGATCAAGGTTGGCCGGCAGGGGTACTCAATTGTACGACTATTGTTGCTTGCCTACCTGGGGAGCTATCTTCGCCGTGCCCACCCCTTTGGAGAGGTCCAAAGTTTGAGAGGGAGTCTTCTTTGGATCGGTGACCATGACGGCTGCACTGATTACTCCATTCTGTTGGCTGCCCCATGTGTTGTTTCGAGAGCTACCATTGCCCTGGTTGTTCGCTGAGCTTACAGATGGTTGTCATGACCTGCCGTGGTGGCGGGATAGACTTTCTATGCAGACTGATTTAGAGATCAATTCTGACATGGAGGTCGGATTAGAGGCCTCGACATGTAGAGCGATCTCGGGTCGCATGTTTCGCACGCAAGTTTGCACTACTTCCTTCTCGGGCATAGGATTAGGAAGACGAGCAACCAAATGTCTCTATCTTGATATGAACAGGTCCACGGTCTCATCGGGGTCTTGAGTCAGGGTGAGAAGTTCGATGGTTTGAACCTCTCTCTCGACCTCATAGAAGCGTTGATAGAACAATTTTTCTATTTCCTCCCATGTATGCACTGAGTTTGGGGGAAGTCTAGCATACCACTGAAAAGCTAGGTTGTCAAGGGTTTGAAAAAATTGACGGAGAAGCAGCCTCCCACCATATCCTCAAACTTGTTCATGCGGTCTTCCTGCGAGTCAGGTTCATCTAAAACCATCACGCTGACTGTTTCTTCAGGGGGGTCTTGCGGTTGAGGGTTTGCGAGCTTGACGATTTGCACACGGTAGATCAGCCAGCAGAGAGTCAGCGTGCCCTAACTGAACTCGAGTTTTGTATGTCGATCACGTGAGGACCGATTCTCGACGATCTTGAGACCGTGGCTGACGAGGGGCTAGGTCACTTTTTACAGCATTAACCACAATGCTGGGCTCATGGAGCTTTTCTTTAGGCTTCGTCATCTGAAAAGGGTAGAAGGGGTTCAGGCGAAGGGGGTCATCAGAGTTGATTACCCCGATCACCTCGGTGACTTGCTTGGTGAGAATTCACAGACCCCTATCGCGTTTAGCCTTGAGGTTTTGATAGACTTCAAGCCAAAACTGCGATCGGGACTGCGGTTGGTTGGCTCTTCTTGCGCAAGAGAGAGATGTCTCCATCAGGTGCAGAAAAGGATGAGGATCAAGGACTGGAGTCATCTTGGGCCGGGGAGGATGAAGGACTCAATTTTCCATCAGGTCTTTGCCTCGAGCTCTCTTGTGGGATCCAGAGACATGAGCGAAATTACGAGGAGGTTCAGGATGGTACTCTTGGGGAAGGTCTTCGAGTACCAAGACTGAAGGTGCTTGCTCGAAGAAGGAAGAGCAAGCAAAAGCATGGTTGACTCATGAAGATGCTTGAGTCAAGGACGAGGGCTTGCCTGAAGTGGCGACGCGTGTGCCCCGCTTGAAGAAGGATCACGGGTGACCTGGGGGTCAGCCCCGGCTCGAGCAAGTGGTCTGGCCTTAGGAGGCCGAGAAGTGCGAGCGGGTGTCTTTAAGGGAACATGTGGAGGCCTGCCCCTTAGAGGGTATGCTTATGTGTGCTGAGTAGGAGGATGAGGAGGTCGTCTCCTGTTTACTCGAGTTGATGCAATGATGACATTGCCCCGAGCAATGAGGTGCATGTGAGTAGTGCGTGCCAGACCTAGCCTTGAGAGGTCTAATCCTATATGCTGACTCGAGGCAGCATAAGGGTTGCCCCGAGGTGTGGTTCGAGTCGGTGACGGACGAGCCTTGTGGCGTGTGTGAGGGGTGGGGGCTGCATGGTCTCCACCCCTATATGTTGAGCCTCTAGGGATAGAGACTTGTTGTGGTGCATAAATGTGGGGGGTAGCCTTGTGGCTACCCACATACGTAATGGAAACTTGCTTGCCTTTTGTAGAGCGGGACTGGGCAGCCTTCCGGCGTACCTTGGCAACACGACCGACAAAAGACTTGTCGGTGGCTAGGTGCATGCTGTGAGCGGTGGCACGTGCGCCACCTATGCAGGGTGCCTTGGTGGAGGTTCCACCAGAGCAAGGAGATGGAGAGTTAGGGATTTTTAGGTCCCTCCTCACTCCAATCCAGGTTAAGACCTGGGAGATAGATCAAGGGTCTTTGCTCAAAAGAAGGGTTGGGAACTAAGTTAAAGGATCTTGTTCCCTTGGGACACTTGCAAATACAGGGATGAGAAAGTCCCCGATCTCGATGAATGGGGTTACAAAACCCAGCAGCCATAAGTGATATGTGAAAACAAAAAATAAAAAGAGAAACTTAGCCAAACAAGTACAATCCGATTAAAGGGCAGTAAGTCCCTAGTGGAGTCACAAAGCTAGTTAGGTGCCTTGATCTCGCCCTCTAGATTTGGATGATCGGGCGGCATGCTTATCGGGTTTCGGGGAGACTCGGGACTTTAGAGATCTCTCTCTCGGGAACCTCGTTAAAAAACAAGGGCTGGTGTTATCAACCGATGAGAGAGGAATTTAAGGTGGGTTTGGGATTACTCGGACTGGCTCGCGTGGGCTCCCTCTTAGATCACGAAGAAAGCCCCTCAATAATAAAACTGGTTCGGAATCGCCTCCCTTGGCTTGTATTCTCCTATTTTCTGCAATCACACACATGACAAATATTATAAGACATGTTGGTCAATAGACCTCACCTTGAATGCACATTTAAAAGAAGAAGAGAAGAATGAGAAAAGAAAGATGTGGGAGGTAAGAACTGACTAGACGGGGAGATCAACACAGTGACTAAGCTGATGTTTAATTGGACTAACGTGGCAGTAAAATGAACTCGGTAACTCAGACCGGCTCAACAGGATTACTGCTAGACATCAATACCGATACTGACTAGCTAGACACGATGGTTAGTCTTTCGTGGCAATAAAGCGGGCACAATAATTCTGACACAACAATATTACGGCTAGACGAAAAGACTACTATGATAGGCTAATCTCAACCCCTTTTTAATCAAACGAAAGAATAACATAAATAATAGACATCATAAAGAAAAAACACAAGAAGAGTAAGAAAAGAGAAGAAGAGAAAAGAAAGGAGTGGGAAGAGAAAGAAAGAAAAACAAGAATATGAGGGAAGAGAGAAAAATACAGATGGCACTAGGCATCGCTAGCTGTATTAAGTAAAGACGAGGAAGAGGACTCAGTCGGCGCTGAGCGTCGCCTGCTGGGTTAGGCAAAGAAAAGAGAGGTAACACAGTCGACGCTGAGCATCGCCAACTGCGCTAGACAGAGAGGAGAAAGAAGATGTAGTCGACGCTAAGCTTCGCCGACTGTGTTAGATGAAGAGTAGAGAGGATACAGTCAGCACTAGGCTTCACTGACTGTGTTAGACGAGAAGAGAGAGAGAATATAGTCGGTGCTGAGTTTCACCGACTGTGTTAGATAGAGAAGATGGAATCGGCATTAGGCTTCGCCAACTATGTTAGACGAGAAGAGACAGAAGATGCAGTCAGTGTTGAGTTTTGCCGACTGTGTTAGACAAAGAAAGAGAGAAGATGTAGTTAGTGCTGGCTTCACCGACTGTGTTCGACGAGAGGAGAGAGAAGATACAATCGTTGCTTGGCTTCACCACTATATTAGATGAGAAGAGAGAGAGAAGATACAGTCGGTGCTAGGCTTCGCCGATTGTGTCAGACGAGAAGAGAGAAGATGCAGTCAGCGTTGAGCTTCGTCGACTGTGTCAAACGAAAAGAGAGAGAAAATATAGTTGTTGCGAGGCTTCGCCGACTGTGTTAGACAAAGAGCAGAAAGAGAGATAGAGATGAGAAGAAGAGAGACACATGAAGATGAGAAAAAAGGATAGAAAGAGAAATAGGGATGAGAAGAAGAGAGAAAAAGAGAGATAGGGATGAGAAGAAGAGATAGAACGAGAGGAGGAGAGAGAAAAAAGAAGAGGAGAGAACAAAGGGGAGGAGAGAGAAAGAGACCTTACTGAAAGGTACCGGCCATTTTCTTCTCTCTCCTCTCTCTCTCCAAGACGCATCCATGAGTTCAAGAGGAAATTGAAATTTTATTGATCGTTGTGTGAAATGAACCGAAAGTCCTTTACAATTTAACTTTGCAAGCCTATATAGAATTGAGCTAAAACATGGACGTACGCTCAAAAACTAGAATTGACGATAATTACAATTTAATTGAATTAACAGAAATTATAAAAATAGGTGAAAAAAAGATTGTTTTACCCCTGCCTAATAATGTGTGGAATTTCAAAACAGTCCCTACTACTGCTCGAGAACTTACATGATCTTCCACGACTGATCTGGGGTTGTTTTGATGCTCGTTTGATCAAAAGATGATTATTTTCTTATGAAGCTCGACATGACGATTGATTTGATACCAACTTCTAGTCATGAAACATGTTTTTAAGTCATGATCATGAAACTTGAAATTTGCTTGAATCTTGAAAACTTGGATCGATTTTATGTTCGTTCATTTGATGTTTCTTCATGATTTCTTCTCTGACTCACACTGAGCATGTTGTCACAATCACGTTGCAACAAACGTAGCTTGATTTCGTGACTAGACGAAGATTTGATCGTCTTGAGTTTTTGGTCGGAATCTTGAAATCCGCTGGCCAGAATTTACAGCAGCTTTGATGCCAACTGTTCATCGTATGTGAAGTTCGAACCAGAGATGACCACGGACCTTACGCACATAATACAATTGGTTTCATGCTGATTGGATATGCGAGCATCGTGATTTGGCCGCCGTAATGAGGCGCGCTGCTGTTGAATTTCTACAACTTTCGTCACGAATCAGCAACTTCTCTTTAGTATTTCTCTCTACTCGGATATTGTCACGGGACGTACCACATATCAAATCGCTCGTCTTGATTTGACGAACAATATCACCAAATTTGAGCGCGATCCCACTTGGAACGAGTGAGATATAGGCCTTGAAAGTCACTGCCCATGACTGTAAGAACAACCACCTTTAATGGTGTTTTAATGTAGGATGGCCACACAGGAATAGTATACGGGCTACCCATTTTCGATATTTACCCATAACTTTGTCTTGGAATGCCCGATTAAGCCAAAACTTGACCCATAAAGGTTTTTGACCGTACTGGATCCAATGGCGGTGGTCCCACAGCTGTTTGACGTACCAAACATATAGTTCTAGTTACGGGGTATATTTCAAAATGCTATTGGTCAATTTTTTCAAAATTGTTTATCTGTATTCACTGCTTTAGCCATTTCTGATCACGATAAAACTTGACAAAACTTGACAGGTGACCTTCTAGAGTGATGGTGAAGATCTTGACTAATTTTGAAATAATTATGAGACTGTCAAAATTTCTACTTATTTTGTAGGCTTTGTTGACCTGCTTCCTTCTTTATTACACGTCAGGGACCAAGATGCTAAAACAAGGACCAAGATGCTAAAACATGCGTTCAAACAACAATTCAACAATTTAAGAAAATGTAATCCGAATAAACTAAAACAGTTCAACAATAAAGAAAATGTAATCCGAATAAACTAAAACGAGTTATTGACCAAGTCTGCTCCATGGGACCTAGAGCTTAATTGACCTGAGAATTCCAGCGTTGACTTTTATAGGCAGCTTCAAGGCATTCAGAGCTTCCGACTTCAACTGCATATTTGCTAACTCAGCATCACCCTTCCAAACGCTGATTTTAAGATCTTCCCTTTGAAAGGCCCTTCACATAAATGCTAAGGTACTTTTGTAACAGGAAATCAACTTGGTCCTTCAACACATCCCTGTCCTTAATCAACCTCAACCAACAATTTGCATTGAAAAGACGATGAGGTACAAATTGTCTCTATTTGGAGAGCCAATTCAATTTATTGAAAAAATATAAAGACAGTTATATGCTTCTAGGTCATGGCGATGCATGGATTTATCTGGAACAACCTTGTGCTGCCAGAGAGACGTTTTGTTCTATTATTATTTTTAAAAGATAAGAGAGAGAGAGTCTTGATGAAAAATATATGAAAGATATCAGAATTCTGTAAAGTCCCAACCTTAATGAAGTGAGTTTGGTAGGAGTATGATTATATATGAAGGATTCAAAACTGTGAGAATGAGACTTACCAGTTGTTTTGGTGAGAGAAAGAGAGAGTGCAATCAGCTACGTACTCTTTTAGAGAGAGGGTGACCAAACAGCTACCTTGTAAAATGAAGATTTACCATCCAGGAGAGAGACTAAACATCTATCTTTTTAAGAAAAAGAGTTTACTGTTCAAAAGAGAGAGCCGGGTAAAATTTAACAGTGATGAAGACGGCTTCAAGGGTGCATGTTTCACTGTATTATGACGAAAATGGTCGGAAAACCAAAATCATGGTTTGAGTACGAAATATTTGTGAGTGACGATGAGAATGAGCCATGTGTTTCAGTTCCTTATAGACTCATGGTTTTGCATTTGATCGAATGGTTGGTCGATTTTCTTCAAGTTCGTAAATATGACAATATTGCATCAGTCTGTAGAAAAGTCGAGACATCACAGAAAGAAAGTGGTACTCTGGGTTCTCGGTTTGTCTCAGTCACGGTTACTTCTGATGCTCTTCTGATGCTTCTAGGGTCTTCAGTTTATATAAAAGTGGAGATATAGGAATAGGAATTCTAATGGAAGGGTGTAATAGATTTAGTTGCCACGTCATATCACATATGTCTTCAACACATGACATAGAGAGATGACGCCCTTATTTAACGTACACCTCATGATAGATGTATTAACGACCCAATATAATGCATAACAACCTGCCACGTTGAGAGAGAGAGGGAGAGTTAATGGTATGAGTTGTGGTAGAGAGAGAGCTACTTTTGTGCGTTGCCACGTTGATTGAGGGAGGGAAAGTTAATGTATGAGTTGTAAGAGAGAGAGTGGGTATAATATATGAGAGAGGTCCTTTTAAATCTATAACACCATGTTCATACGTGTTTTTGTACCATGAAATGGGGGGCATAGGCTAACATGTCAAATTTGGTATCATAGATAACAAAAGAGAAGACCAACACGGTAATTAAAAAAAAAACAAGTGAAGGAGTGGTTTTTATGGACCACATTATGTAAGTGGTCCATGTGACAAAAATATGAAATTATTATTATTATTATTATTATTATTATTATTATTATTATTATTATTATTATTATTATTATTATTATTATTATTATTATTATTATTATTATTATTATTATTATTATCACATTTGTTAGTATTATTATATGTTCCAAAATTTAAGGTCATTACACTAGGGCATCAACTTCAGTTATCAGAGGTATGCTCTCCGTTTGTGGCATTGAAGCTAAATTCTGATTGATCCTGGATCTACACACTCTTTTGTTGCACCTCACTTTGCATGCAACATAAATGTTTGACCTTCCTTGCTTGACTGGGCATTGGTAGTGTGCACACCTATGGGGGAATATATAAAAACTAATACTGTTTTTAGATATTGTGGGGTTTGCTTGAAGGATGTGTCCTACCTATAGATTTGATATGGTTAGATATCCAAGACTTTGACGCTATTTTGGGCATGGATTGGCTATCCACATACCATGCTACTGTGGATTGTCGTGATAAGACTGTAAACCTTAGACCCCCAAACCAACCTGAGTTAAATTTTATTGGCGTCAAGGATGTTTCCCCTCTACATTTTATTTCGGTAATTTAGGCTTTCCGATTACTGGCTAAAAGATGTGTTGGGTATCTAGCTTATGTAGTGGAAAATCGGGATGACCGGTCTAAGTTAAATGAAATACCGGTAGTGAGAGAATATACAGAGGTCTTTTTTGAAGAGTTAACCTTTCTGCCCCCAGTCAGAGAAATAGAATTTGAGATAGATGTGGTCCCTGACACTGCCCCCATCTCTAGAACCCCTTATAGGATGGCCCCAACTGAACTGAAGGAGTTAAAAAAACAACTACAAGAGTTACTGGAGAAGGGTTTCATTCGACCTAGTGTGTCACCCTGGGGTACACCTATCTTATTTGTTAGAAAGAAACATGGGTCTTTGAGGTTATGTATAGACTATCGGCAGCTGAACCAGGTCACCGTGAAGAATAAATACCCTGTACCTAGAATTGATGACCTTTTTGATGAACTTCAAGGGGCCCAGGTATTTTCCAAAATTGACGTTCGGTTAGGTTACCATCAGCTGGGAGTCAAGGAAGAAGATGTCCCTAAGAACGCATTCAGAACTCGTTATTGTTATTACGAGTTTTTAGTGATGCCGTTTGGACTGACGAATGCTCCGACCGTTTTTATGGATCTAATGAACAGGGTTTTTAGGCCCTTCCTGGATGACTTTGTAATAGTCTTTACTGACAACATCCTGGTGTACTCAAGGAATCGAGAAGAGCATGAACAACATTTGAGGATGATTATCCAGATTCTGAAGACAGAAAAGTTTTATGCCAAGTTGGGGAAAAGGGAGTTTTGGTTTCCAAACGTGGCATTTCTTGGATATGTTATTTCTAAGGATGGACTCTTGTAAGATTGAAGCTGTGATTAAGTGGGGAAGGCTAACAAATGTGACGAAAGTCCGTAGTTTTCTAGGTCTGGCACTATAGACGTTTTGTAGAAGGCTTCTCTAAGATAGTGCTTCCCCTGACTTGCTAACCCAGAAGGAAGTGAAATTCATATGGTATGATCAATGTGAGAAGAGTTTTCAATAATTGAAGAAGAGATTGACTACGGCCCCAATACTAACCTTACCCGAAGGAAACGAAGGCTTTGTGGTCAACAATGATGCTTCCCATAAGGGACTGAAGTGTGTGTTAATGCAGCATGGAAAAGCCTATGCCTCTAGACAATTAAAGCCGCATGAGCAAAATTACCCAACTCATGACTTAGAGCCCGCGGCCGTAGTCTTTGCCTTAAAGGTTTGTAGACATTATATCTATGTAGCCCAGTTTAAGATATTCATATACCATAAGAGCCTCAAGTATTTATTTTCTCAAAAAGAGTTGAATGTGAGACAAAGAAGATGGATGGATATACTAAATGACTATGACTGCACCATCAATTACTAACCGGGTAAGACAAATATAGTGGCTGACGCTTTGAGCTGGAAACCCTTGAATCAGTAGCCCATCTGATGGCCTGAGAGATGAAACTGATAGAAGATGCAGTGGAGTGGTGCCCGACTTTACCCTCTAGTTCTGGGGTAGGAATAAGTATAGGTATTAGAGTGGAACCTCAACTCTTTCAACAAATTCAGGTAGAACAAAAAATAGACCCGCAGCTTATGAAAATCCTAGAAGAATTAAAGCAGGAAAGAAAGGAGGATTTTTCTGTTGGTAGTGATGATTTCTTAAGATTTAGAGAACGGGTATGTGTCCCAAATGATGAGAATATCAAGAGGGCATTTTAGAAGAGGCGCACTACTCCCGTTATATTGTACATTCAGGAAGCACAACAATGTATCAGGATTTAAAGAAGACTTTCTGGTGGAATAACATGAAGAGGGAGGTGGAACAATTTGTTTCTAAATGTCTGAACTTTCAACAAGTAAAGGTTGAGCATCAGAGACCTGCCTGATTGTTGCAACCTTTGCTTGTGCCGGAATGGAAGTGGGAGCATATCGCGATGGATTTTATATCCGGGCTGCCAAGATCAGGCACTGGACATGACAACATTTTGGTTATTGTGAACCGATTAACTAAGGCTGTACATTTCTTATCGGTCCACACTACCTATACCCTGGATAAACTGTAAGGAGATAGTAAGGCTACATGGAGTACTGTTAGTATTACATCTGACAGGGACTCTAGATTCACTTCAAGGTTTTCGAGCAGTCTGCAATCAGCTTTGGGGACAAGACTCACTTTTAGTACTGCTTTCACTCTCAAACCGATGTACAGTAAAAAAGGACCATTTAGACCTTAGAAGATACATTGAGGGCCCATGTTACAGACTTTAAAGGAAACTGGGATGATCAGTTACCTCTGATAGAATTTACATATAACAACAGTTTCCAAGCCAGTATTCAAATGGAACCTTTTGAAGTCCTGTGTGGGAGAAAATGCAGATCGCCAGTGTGTTGGGAAGAAGTAGGCAAAAGGCGACTGTTAGGGCCAGAAATTGTTCAATTAACATAAAAAAAGATTACCCTAATCGTCGAAGGGACCTTGAATTTGAAGTAGGTGATCGGGTCTTTTTAAAAGTGTCACTAGTTAAGGGAATTATGAGGTTCAACAAGAAAGGAAAGCTATGTCCGCGATTCATCAGACCCTTTGAAATATTAGAGAAAATCGGAGTCGCGACATATCGACTGACCTTACCGCCCGAGTTGGTTAATATTCATGATGTTTTCCATATTTCATTATTAAGAAAGTATCAGTCGGATCCGTCCCACGTCTTGAAGTATGAGCCGATGCCGATTCGGAAAGACTTAACTTATGTTGAGCAGCCAATTGAGATTCTGGATTGAAGGGTTCAAGTTTTGCGCAACAAAGAAATTCCCTTAGTTCAGGTTTTATGGCAATATCATTCGAGGGAAGAATTGACGTAGGAGTGAGAAGATGAAATCCGGGCTTAGTACCCTCATTTATTCGATTGACAATTTTGATGACAAAAACCTTTTTAAGGGGGGGATGATGTAACGACCTAGATTTTCCCGGCACGGCGGGAAAAAGAGGGAAGGAAAGGGGCGCATGACAGAGTGCGCACGACAGTGAAGAGAGAGAAGAGAAGACGTGCGTGACGATATGAAGGAGAAGCACGCGGTGATGGTGAATGGCGCGCGGCGATGGTGAAGAGCACGTGGCGATGGGGAGAGCGCGCGACGACAGAAGAGAGAGCGGTAGTGTACGCGTGACAGTGGGAGCATAATGGTGCGAGTGAACAGGGGGCATCGCTGTGTTCATAATGGCGTGTGCAGCACTGACGTGCATGGGTGGTGTTCGCCACTTGTCAAACTGCATGAGAGTTGGGTTGCCACCCATCGGTTTGGGCTGGCACTTGCCTTGAGCGGGGGTACTTAAGCCCTCTCCTCTCCCTCACATCCCTCACTCTTCACTCCTCCACATCTCTCTCTCTTTCTAAGACAAGCTTTGGGGAAGCTCTTACCCTCACCTTGGAGCAGCCATTGCTGGAATTGAAGGACTGTGGGAAAAGGATAGGAGGGCACCATTGTCGTTTTGGTAAGTGGATTATTACCCCCTTGCATCAAGTTGTATGAAGCATGTATGAAGCATGATTTAACCATGAATGAATCTTGAGTTAAGCATGAGATGAGACTAGTTAGGTGCCTCGACCTCGCCCTCCAGATCTTGGTGATCTAACGACATGTATCTCGAGTTTTTAACGAACCCAAGATTTGAGATTGCTCTCAAAACCTTGCTCAAGGGAAAGGGCAGATATAACAAACGATGACAGAGGAATTTAAGGTGGATTTGGAACTTACTCGGGCTGGCTCACGTGGGCGCCCAATTAGATTACGTTGGAAAGCCCCCTTGCTATTTTACCTGGCTCAGAATCACCTCCCTTCACTTGTAATCTCCATGTTTTTTTGTACAATACTATTATGGTTAATTTGCAAGACAAGTGGGTCGAAGAGACCCACCCTTGTCTTAGAGCATTGAACATCCTCATGGCTAAGAATGTGCGGGGTTAGAGTGATGAAGTGGAAGTTTCGAGCAAAGGTAAAAAAAAGATGAAAACATAATGAAGGGATGAGACTAGCTCGATAGCCAGACAGTGATCGATTGGGAGTGGTAGCAAGACGGGTATGGTACTCAGGGTCAGCACGGCGGCAATACTACTCGAAACCAAGACCGATGTGGCGATGATAGGTTAAGCTCACCTCAATCAAGTGAGGAGAGGAAAAAGTGAATAGAAGGAAAGAGAGCGAAAAGGAAGAGAGGAAGACGATAGATGGGATAGGGTCTTGACGGCGCTAGGCGTTGCCACCCATGACTATGGAGTAGTAGTGTCACGGCCTTGGAACGGTGCCAGACACTACTGCTCATGGCTAGAGGGTGAGTAGAGCACTACGGACGACGCTAAACATCGCTGTTGGCAACATAAGAAGGTAACACGCCCTTGCGCAGGCGGCGATAGCCTCTCATGGAGTGCGCGACGATAGCCATTTTCAAAGCCCGTAGCAATAGTTCTCATGAGGTGCATGGCGACAGGTGTGGGACGCAAGGGGGACGACGATAAGCATCGAAATGGTGGAGGAAGCTCGTGGACAGCGATGGGCACTGAGTCCACAAAGGAAGCTCGCAGACGGCAATAGGTGTTGCCAAGGACTCTAGCAGGCGGCGATAGGTATCGCCGTCTATGATAGATGCACAACAGGGGAAGACCCCTACTGGCGGCAATGAGTTTCGCCGTCTAGGCTCTTCATTGAGATGTGGAAGCTATGTCTGTGCACGACGATGAGCAGTGCCATCTTCAGGCCTCATTGGGAGAGAGAGACAAACGAACAAAAGGGGAAGAAGACTCGCGCATGGCACTGTCATCACCATGCGTGACCTATGAGACCACGGGAGAGGCATGCACGACATTGCCACTGCCGCACATAGCCTCTGTGAGGAACTCAGATGGAGAAGAGGAAGAAGAAAGAGAGGAAGAGAAAAAAGAAGAAGAAGAAAGAGAAGAAAAGAAAAGGAAGAGAGAGAAGATCTACCTCAAGCCTAAGGGTACCAATTAAAAGTTTCTCTCACCTGGCTCTCTCTCTCGAAATGTGACCCAACAATGGTAAGAAAGAGAAATTGTGTTAAGTAAAAACTCTCTCTTTTGTGAGGGATTGAGTCCTTTGGTGCATACAATGATGGTGTATATAGAATTTACCCCAAACATGGGTGGATGATCAAAAGAAACCCTAATTTCTGAAAATTAAGATTAAAATGAATTAAAACAAATTAAAAAATAGGGTGAAAAATGATAAATTTGCCCCTTCCTAACAATTCGTAGAATTCCATAACAGTCCTTGTGTTGCCCTATAACGTGCATGATTTTTCATGGATGATCCGGGGTCGTTCCAATGCTCGGTTGATCAAAAGATGATTGTTTTCTTGTAAGGCTCGGCATTGCGATCAATTTGATACGAACTTCGAGCCATGGATCGTGTATTTAGTGCACGATCATGTGACTTGAAATTTGAATGGATCTTGAAACTTCAGATCGATAGTGTGGTCGTTCCTTGATGTTTTTCGATGATTTATTTGCTAGATCATACTGAGCATGTCATTACGATCGTGGGGCAACAAACGCAGCTCGATTCTGTGCCTGAACAAAAATTTTGCAACATTGGAATTTTGGCCAGAATATGGAATTTCGGCGACAGAATTTATAGTGTCTTCGTCGGCTTGGTGTATGAAATCTGACCGTTCATCATTTACGGGGTTTAGGTCAGAGATGGCTCGAGACCTTAAGCATAAGATGGAATTGGTCACGTGTCGATCGGGCTCGCGAGCAGAGTGATCTGCTGCTTGAGTGAGGCATGACGTTGCTGAATTTCCTGCACTTTCTTCACAGATCAACAACTTCTCGCTAGCTTTTCTTCACGCTCAGGTATAGTCACGGGGCGTGCCACATATCGAATCGCTCATCTTGATGCGACAAACTTGCGCACCAAATTTGAGCATGATCCGACTTGAGACGGGTGAGATAAGAGCGTCGAAATTCACTACTCGTGACTATGCCTTCAATGGTGTAGAGTTGCAGGGTGCCGCACGAGAATAGTGTGTGGCTCGTCATGTTTCCCCCTTTTGCCTATAATGTTTTCTGGAGTGTCTGTTTGAGCTGAAAATTTTACCTCTGGGGGTTTTCAATCGTCCCGGATCCAACGGAGGTGGTCCCATAGTAAATTGAGACACCGAGAATGTAGCTCTAGTAATAGGATCTGTTTTAGGGTGAAAGAGGCCAATTCTGCCGAAACTATTTCTTAGTTTGCACCGCCTTAGACATGTTGGAATGCGACAAAACTTGACAGGAGACTTTTATGAGACCTCATAAAGATCTTGGTCAGTTCTAAGGCTATTATGAGACTATCAAAATTTCCATTGTTTGCTAGGCTTTTATTGAGCAGGGGCCCCGTGATGATGAAAAATATCTTCCAACAGCATGCCCCGCCAAATGTTGCCGTTCGAGAGAATCGAGAAGTGCAATCATTAGGGAAGTTTGGGGGATCTTGTCGAAGTCCTCATCGTCGAGGGACTATTTGTGATTTTGAAGCGTGAGACCTTTGTAGGGACCTCCTCAGACAGAATCAGGTCTGAGGGATATTGTCGGAGTCCTCACCCTCAATAGACTATTTGCCATTTTGAAGCATGAGGCCTTTGTAGGGACCGCCGCAGAAAGAATCAGGCCTACGTGGAGGCCAAGTGCTAAGAATCTTTTGGTCGGCATTGTTCGCTGCTACACCAAGTTTGTTTTTTATGCTCAGAGTATCTCTGTAGCTCCGATCTAACAGGGTTCAGTCGGGGGCTTTTGACCTATCCTGAAAGTCTAGTTCAATGTAGGCAAGGGGATTTGGCAACGAATACCTTGAAGCCTGTGGCAGGTTAAACCATGGCTTCATCAGTTTCTTGGCTTCGTGATGGTCTTTAACATTCTGGAGGGATCTTTTGATCATCGTCCTCACCCTCAAAGACTCTTGTTGTTGTTTATGTTGAAATGTGGGAGATCTTATATGGCTCTCATTCCCTGATGAGCCAATTTGTGTTGCAATTGGATGCTTGCATTTGAGGATTTTAGGTATACCTCGTTAGCCATGATAGTGACTGTTTGGAAATTGAGTGTCAACTGAGGCCGTGGTCATGTCAACCTGTGTCGTCGGTCCAAGCGCCCTTTTGTGGGTTTTCACTTGGACAAGAGAAGTGGCATCGTAAAGACGATTTTCACCAACTTTTGTTATTTCTGGGCTCTTTTGCCTATGACCTTGCAGTCATGTCGACCCTTTTCATCTGTTTTTGCTCACGATGCCCTTTTGGGTTTTCACCGTGCTTGGATGTTTTTTTCCACAGAACTCTCTTACTCATGGTTTTTTGACCATGTCTGTCCATCATTTTTACTAATGGTGTTCCCTTGTCTAGGTGTACACCATGCCCATATTTTGTGAAGGCATGTTTTTAGGGTCATGCCTTCGAGACCTGTGCAAAGCCTTTTAATGTCATGCAGCTAGGACGTGCACTATAGTTTAGGGTCATACAACTGGATCGTAGTGGTGGTGAATGGCAGTGAGTGTGGTTGTGGCTATGACTCACTTTTGAAGAGATGGCATGAGGTTACCTATGAAGAGTTGATGATGAATGAATGGTTGGTGAATAATGGTGACCCACTAGCTGATTGCGAGTATGGGTAGCAAGATGGCTTGCCGTTTTGTGAGCATGGGTGAGACTTACTGAGGAATGGTGAAAGATAGTAATGATGAATGGACTCATTGAAAAGGTAATGAATGTGGTGCATGCACATGAACGGGTCGGTTAGGGAATACATGCACAAAGATGCACGTAAAAGGCATGTACGTGTGTCTGGTCTCACTAGAGAGGTAATGGAGGTGGTGTGCGCACACGAATGGTTCGGTTAGGGAGGACATGCACAAAGATGCATATACAAGGAGTGGCAGGTGTGTGGTCTCATTGGAGAGGTAATGGAGGTGGGGCACGCATATGAGTGGGTCGATTAGGGAGGACATGCGTGAAGATGCACGTAAAAATATGTGGGGGCATCTTTAAGGTCATGCCTCTTGGACCCAAGCGAAGCAGTTTAATGTCATACGATCAGGACCGCAGTTATGCAGTTTAAAGTCATGCAACTCAGACCGTGCAGTTTAAGGTCGTGTAACTAGACCTCCGCTACAGTTTAAGGTCATATAGTTTGGACCATGGCTGTGTAGTTTAAGGTCATATAGCATGGACTATGATTATGCAGTTTAAGTTATGCAACTAGGACCATGCAGTTTAAGGTCATGCAATTAGACCTCTACTACAATTTAAGGTCATATAGTTTGGACCAGGGCTGTACAGTTTAAAGTAATGCAGCATGGACCATGCAATTTAAGGTCGTGCAACTAGACCTCTGCTATAGTTTAGGGTCATGTAGTTTGGACCATGGCGCTAAGCCTGTTAACGTCATGCGGTCAGGACGTACACTATGGTTTAGGGTCACACAGCTGGACCATGGTCCAACAGTTTAGAATCATGCGACGAGGATTAAGCAGTTTAAGGTCATGTGACTAGACCTTCGCTATAGTTTAAGGTCATATAGTTTGGACCCTGGTCGTACAGTTTTGAGTCATGCGATGAGGACTAAGCAGTTTAAGGTCGTGGAACTAGACCTTCGCTATAGTTTAAGGTTATATAGTTTGGACCGTAGCGGTGAAATTTAAGGTCATACAACACGGACCATTACGTGGTGAAGGCATGCGACTCCATAAGGAACAAAGCCGTCACTGAAGACTGGACTCCCAGAGGAGTGAGACTGTGGCGCAGGGAATGAACCTCCTGAGGTGGTAGGACAATGGTCCAGATGGGAGTGCCATGGTATGTGAGTGGCATTAAGCGTTTGATGGCCCACGCGGAATTACACCTAAATGATGCGCACACGACATTAGGTACTTGTTGAAGAGCGCAACGTTAAACCCTCGACGAAGGGCGCGCGACGATAACCTCTAGGCAAAGGTGCACGACGATAACTCTTGACGAAGGCACGCGGCAATGGCCCTTGACGAAGGAATGCGACGATGGCCTTTGGGTGAAGCGTGCGGTGATGGCTCTTGACAAAGGCACGCTACGATGGCCTTTAAGTGAAATGTGCGATGATGGCTCTTGATGAAGGCGCATGGTGATGGCCTTTGGGAGAAGCATGCGGTGATGGACTTTGGGTGAAGTGTGCGGCGATGGCCCTTTCGGGTCTCGGGTTTTGACCGTCCTCAGCTTGGTTTTATTACCACATGGGGACTGACGCGTCATTTCATGTTTGTCGAGGGCAGTTTGCGGCACTGCTGAGTATAAAAAGGAGGAAAATCCCTCTTTACTGTTTTACCTAAGGGCTAAAAAAAGCTTTTAGAGAGAGAGAGAACCAGAGCAAGGGGTTTTCGTCTAGAGATTTCTTCGCTAGAACTTCCCAGTCAAAATCTGCAGCAGAGCGGGAGCTGTCTCTGGCGAGCTTCAGTGGGTTGTGGGCCTTTGGGAGGTGCTTACGAACATCTTTGGAGAGTGCCGAGGCTCTCCGAGCAAGGAACAGGGTTTCTCGAGGCCTTAGTCAGGTTTTGCAATGGTTCTTCTGCCGGGGCTTGAGTGTTTCTCCGGTAGTTCCGCAGTTGACGAGTGGTTGCAGAGAGTTCAGAGGGCTCCGTCACTCCTCTGGTTATTGGAGGAGAAGAAGGAGCAACAACAATGGGCCTATCGGGATCTGAGTAGAATTCTGGTGAGCTTGTGGCGAATTGCTGAAGTGGGAAAATCAGGAGAAAGGAAATTCGCGGGGTCACAGGGAGGCTTTCTGGGGATTTTCGATGGTCTTCCACCAATTCTGGTAAAGGGTAGAAGGCGGGGAAAGGCTTTTCAGTGAACAGGAGTGAGTTCCCGGTGAAGAGGGGAAACGCCATGGGAACTCGAAGGGTTGTGGGGCCGTAACAGTCTAGAGACGAAGGGTCATGAGACTGCGAATGGTCACCCTTCGCATGCGCGGTGATAGGCCATGCCTCAAGTGTTAGGGGCATGTCTATATTTTGAGGAATGCACTTGTGGAGCATGCTTGACAGCTGGAGCACAAGCATTAACACATCTTGGTCGCGAGTTGACGATACCATCTTAGTGGGTAGATGATAATAATCTTCCCCCTTAGCTGTGGGACGACGATACCCTGACAGCATTACACCCTGAGTGCCCAATCGGTGATATGCCTTTGTGAGCGCAGTCTCTTCATGGCCGCCTAACATCCTTTGCCAGTGAAGCTTTTAGTCTAATGGATGAGTCTTCAGGTGCAGTTCCAGATGTGAGGAATCTCCCGCGAGAAGGGGAGCTTGGTACTGCTGAATTAACTGGCAAAAGCTTGGTGAGAGGTGAGCCAATCTGGTTCACCGAGGCCTTATGTGAACCAAGGTGGCTCTTGAGCGTCACCTTTGTGAGCACCCCCGTCCAGTTGGTGACGAGGAAAGATAATGATGGGAATGTGAGTATAGAGGACGGGGTAGGCCTTTTGCATTGCCTTCATCGAAACGTGGCCTCTAATGAGAGCTTGCCGACTCTAGGCAAGTGGATGGTGGAAACCCCGGGTATGAAATGGTTGTCTGCCGGCTTGCGGGTACAAGGAGAGCACCAGTACCTGGGGCGTACTCCTCGTGGACCATGAAGGTGTTGAGGCCTTTCAGAAATACCTTGAGACAGGCTTCCTTGGCTGCTGCCCTCTAGTGCTCGGCGGGCTACTACGATCATTGCTCTAACACAGTCAAAGTGTTGTGGGAAACTTGGAGCCATACTAGCAACACATGGCTTCTTGGTCATGGGGAGGCAGGGATATCGCTGATGGACCTGTACTTCATTGGTGGGCTGCCGCTCCATGGTGTTATGTACGACGAGTTCATTCCCCCAAACTCAGTCATTTTTGGCAGGGAGAAAGTAGCTAAAGAAGCCCCACCGGCCGGGCTTCGAGAATTATTTGAGATCTATCGACGACTTTATGATGAGCCCAAAAGTGAGCAAGTCACCTTAGCCAAATGGGTACCATTCTTTTTCGGCGACTATACAGATGAAGCTGGTCCGTCGTTGAGAAAAGAGGGAAAGGAAACCCCACCAGTTTTCGAGCTTCGAAAAAAGAGTGAGCACATCTACCTGGCATCTTATTTGGTGCTCTTCTCATGTAAATTTTCCTTGCTAGGAGGGGCAGACATCATTCGTCCCGACACTTTTTATGTGGCCTGCAACATGGAGCAAGGGAAGGAGTATGCACTAGCACAATCTGTTTTTTGTTGTATTTATCATGGCTTGGGAGCCATTTCAAGGGGAAGGCAGTATCAAGGGGATGAAGGAGGGAATGGCGTTGTAGATGGCGAGGCCGTCCCAGGAGATTTCAAGACTCCTTTCCCGATCCGTTATGTGTATGGCTGGCTTGAAGCTTACTTTCTTAACACATACCTTAGAACCAAAGAGTTAGAGGACACTGTGTGCCCATTTTTTCTGAAGATTGCCGTGCAAAGGGCAATTTTCCTTCCCCCAAGTCACGCTCGCAGCTTGTTCTTCAATGATCACCACCACGTGACCCGGATGGCGTTCCCAGTTGGGGTCCTCACAGATCGTGCGTATTTGGACAAGCTGGGCCACCACCTATATGGTGACTTCACCAGCCTAAGAGAATTGATGTTTATGCTGAGTGTGAGAGGCAGAGTTCTTGCCTATCGTACTGTTCATGGCACGAATCTTGAGGGCTACTTTCCTCATCGGTTTGCTCGGCAGCATGGGCTGGATTAGGGCTGCCTGCTCTCCATATTATTTGCGAAGCAGCATAGCAGGGCAGCCCGTTGGAAGAAGGATGAGCTGGGAACCCTCAGGGAGATTTGGCTCTTGAGGCACATTCGCACCACCTGGGCCACATGCTTGGAGACCCCCAAGGTCAATAAGTATGTGCTGCCCCATATTGGTAGAACGGTATAAGAAACCGAGGCCCATGAGTGCTGGTGGAGAATCACGAACAAGGGGTATTGAGATGCGAAACACCCTTCGAAAGTGGAGGGTAACCACTGGAGCCAAGACACAAGGCAGTGGAAAATGCCTAGGACCCTTCCCCTAGGCGATATCTTTACCCTAGGCTTCCCTCGTGACTGACGCATGGTCGGGCGGCCTCGCCAGACTGCCATGGATGAATCTTTACGGCGGTTTCTCAATATGGAGAAAAATACGGAGAGCGTTTTTGACAACCTCTCTACCATCTTCAAATGGAAGGAAAGCCTCAAAGTCCTGGGCCCCGACCCCTCACCCTCGGCTTCTTCGGAGGGCTGTGTGTCTCCTGCTATTTCTGCATCGCCCTCTGCTATTGAGACTTCGCCTTATCCTTGTCATGAACTTTCTCCTGACACTTCAGAGGCTCGAGCCGATACCTCAGATCCTACTGCCCCGATCGAGATTGCTTCAGACCGAGAAGTGACATCAATGGCTGAACGGGAGAGCTCAGTCCCAATGGAGGTGAACGGTGCTGATGAGGTTAGCCTTGATGAGGCTGGCCTTGAGGAGACGGCGGAGGTGGAGAGGGCCTCTGGAGCTTTGGAGGCTATCGAGCAGAGGAAAGCCCTGGCAGAGCTCATGGTTATAGAGAGAGTGGAGCCCCGGGGACTAAAAAGGGACCACTCGAGCGGCAGCAGGTTGTCGACTCAATCAAGGTAGTTGTGGGGAATGCAGAGGCAGAACACCCTCAAGGATCAGGATTAGAGGTCCCGGAGGTGACACCTACAACCGTAGAGGAGGCAGGCCCCATAGGAGAGCCTGCAGTTGATGTGTTTTCCGTGGGAGATAAGGGCGAAGAAGGAGAGGGAGAAGGTGTCGAACCTCTCGAGGTGGAGATGGTTCGAAAAGAGGAGTCCCAGGGAGAGATCACTACCCCGGGAGAGAGGGCTACCATGGTGTAGCCTGAGACTGAAGCAGTGGCCCCAAGTGAGGAGGCCAGCCTTGCCCCGGCTGTGGTTGTGGTGCTTGCAAAAGGCGAGGCTACACTACCTAAGCATGAGAGGACTGAGCCTGAAGTGGACACGGTAGGGGCTTTGAGTGAAGGGGCTGTCATGGGGCAGCTGGGGATCCTCCTGTTGTGATTGCTCCTATCGCATTGCTCAGGCCTACTTTCTATGGGATACGGGGAATTTTTTTTGGGATGCTGCGAACGGGCTTCCAGAAGCTGAAGGAGTTACCTCTCAAAGAGCTTGGCGCTGTGCTTTTGCAGTTGAGGGGGATCGCCCTAGGAAGTGTTCCTGACGCGCTCCCTTATTTTGACAGTATCACCAACAAGCTGGAAGGGTGGAGGATGGAGGCTTTGAAGGCAGAGAAGGCCGCAGCGCACTTAGTGGGCTCGCGACTAGAATCATTGGAGGCTTCCTTAGCACAAAACCGGGAATTGACACAGGCCCAAGTCTGCTCTTACCTAGAAGGCTGTGACATGCTATAGCAAGGTGCAGAACTTGAAGGTGAAGATTGCCAAATAGGCACAAGAGCTTACCAAATTGAAGGAGGAGACTGCAGCTTGGGTGGTCAAAGACAAGGGACTAGGCCAGAAGGTGCTGGACCTCGAGTACTCCTTGGGCGAGTAGCTAGCCCTAATGAAGCATGAGGCTGAGCTGGTGGCCGAATTGAGAGTAGGCATCGAGAGAGCAAGAAACTCAGTTGATGAGTGCAAGGGAAGGGCCAATGAGATTATTAACCGTTTTTTACATCATCTTCTTTCTATTTTCCTCTTTATTGTAAAGAAATGACATTTTTGATGAATGAAATAGTTCTTTTGCATGTCTCTTACTTTCCTTCTTTTTCTATTTCATTGCTTCCGCCCTTTCATAGCTTGAGATGAAAAAGAATAGCGAACAACTTGCTTTGTCTTATGGTAGCCTACTGTGGCTTCAATGTCCTCGAATGGGGGAGCAGTTGCTTCCTCACCCCTGAGTGTTTGATTGTACAAGGGCTCATAATTCATGGTTCTCATGATTTGGTGAGTTTGTTTGTTATAAATGCTACAGTCTTGGGGAGCTTTGGCTTCGATTCGAGGTGCCTTGCTTTTGAGCTTGTCATAGGTTTGAGTCTTAGGGACGAACCCCAATAAGTGCTTTAACGTGACGCGCATAACCTCTAGCTGATTCTAGAGGCTACAAACCTCACTTCTCAGCTCTGCCATAAGGTCTTATCCCTGAGAGTCGGAGGGCTGACTCTTGTCTGCCTGTACTTCTTCGACAACCCCTGAGAAGTACAAGACCTTCTTTTGGCTGCTGATGATCCCCTTGTTCAAGGAGGATGGAACTTGGAGCACCTTCCTTGGTGGTTGGTACGTCAGTTTTGCTTCTAAAATAGCGTTGAGGACATGCAGGACCTTTTGCTGGTCCAATGTATAGGTGACCCTCAGTGCTGGAAGGTCTACTAAGGATTCCTTAGGCTCAGGAGTAGCTTTTAGCTCAACGTTTTTCTCTGGCAAATTGGAATTAGAGGGGGAAGGTTCGTCTTCGCGAGAGGATACCATGACCTCGGAGAGGTGGCAAGGTATACACGGGTAGATCAGAGTCAAAGGGAGCATCTTGCCCTGTCTTTTCTCCTCTTTGAACATGTCCGTGATCATTTGCCCTAGGTCTTCAACATCATCATGGGGCGAGGGTCCCGTCTCTCTCACAGGCCTCCAATCATCATCCTTTGACTTTTTTAGGGCTGGAAGGCTTGTGAAATAGTACTTGGTGTCGGCATAGTGAGTCTCAGCTACAGGGAACGGTATCTTATCAGCATAGACCGTGTGCTGTCTCCCATCTCGGCTGTATTTGAAGCATTGGTGGAGCATGGAAGGAACCACCCTTTGATCGTGAAGCTAAGGACGACCAAGCAGGATGTTGTATGAGGTATCGGTGTCACTTACGTGGAACTGAGCATAATCGTTGAGGTCACCAATCTTGAGACAAAGGCGCACTGTGCCAGCTGACTTCCCTCCTGATTGGTTGAAACCTTGCATGGTGATGTGGGTAGGAGTGAGGTCATCAGACGTTAATCCCAATCAAGTGAGGATCCTTCTTGGGATCAGATTGACTGCTGAGCCTCCATTCAGCATGATCAGGTTGATAGGGTAGGAGTGGAGTTCACCATTCACAAAGAGGGGCGATTATGGAATTTATCCCCCAATTGAAAGTCGTCTTCGGAAAAAAGAGATTGCCAAGCACCCACTTAGGATGGCTGGGTCAACCTCAATGGTCTCCGCTTCGGTCTCGTATACCTCTGGGTTAGAAAGAGCTTGCATCAGGGCCATATGATAATCTCTAGACAGCAGGAGGGCATCATAGATAGTTAGAAGAGTTGAAAACCTTCTCAAGTGCCCAATTACGTCATATTTCACTTTATCCTCATTAATCTTATGTGTTCCTGATCCAGTTAGAGGTGTAGGGGGTAGGGTAGGCTTAGGAACAGGCTTTGGTTGGGTTTTGGTTTGTGGCACTAGCTAACTTTTTTTCTCGGCCGATGAGGTCTAGGTTGATGGGAATGTACTAACGGCTTGTATTAGGGATGTAGAGGTTTGGGGTTGAGGTTTAGGGGAAAGCGAAGGATCAGGAAACTTGAGGGCCTTGAGATTTTGATGTGTGGGCTGTAGCTTCTTTCCTGATCTTAGACCCATTTGCCCCGCGCTAGCTTGTAACAATCCTAAACTTTCAAAAAAAAAAAAAAAAGTTTAAATAACTCTTTATAGTGTGGTGATTCATATGAACATTTTGGTCCTTAGGGACCATTCATTTTGTCTTTTCTGATATATTTGGGAAGAATTCTTTTGAAACACGTTGAGGACAATTAGCCTTTTTGTTAAATAAAATATTTCAAAATAATTTATTTATTTTTTTAATATTTTTGAATATGGTGCAAGTCTATTTTTATAGTGTAGACCTTATGGTCTACACTGCCTTACAAGAAGGTAGCATCTCCAACACCCTTACGTGGGATCCATTTTGCCAGTATAGACCTTTGCTCCAGCAACTTTTACAAAAGTGTTGTTTTAAGGAGATGCTTCACCACCCTACGTGACAACCCAATAACCTTCATTAGCTATTATTAAGACACTTTCAATGAAAGGTGTTAAAGTTTTATAAAGGTCTCTCTCTTATGTATTATAAGGCTGTTCTCACTCTCTCTCGAACATAAAACAATGAATCTCTCTCTCTCAAAAGAAAATAGTCTTCGTCTACCTGGTAGTGACATTAGGCGAGCTACCTTGGACGCACCGTAATTTTAGAATTCGGTTGGGATGCTATGTCCTGGTCATTTTTAATTCATTGGCTCAATCATGCTTCACAATGGGCTGCACAGTTTCAACGAGTGCTTTTTTTTAGTGTAAAGGGTGAATATTGTTGTTACTCGCGAGGTAGGCTGTGCATGGATTATGTAGAGATTTCCCACTGTTTGGTGGATTTTTGTGGGAAAAGGCTTTGGGTGGATGATTTAGGAAACTTCTCAGTCAACTCTCTCAGTTCGTAGGCTCTCTCAAGTGACACATATGTAAGCGACGTTATTGTCTCGAAGAATAATCATTTTATTAAAATTATGATATTTTATCTAATGTTAGAAGTTCTAAATGCTGTAAGTTCTTAGAAATAAATTTATTTTTCCTTTCTATTGTTCAGAATTTTAGATACTGTAATTTATTAGAAATAAATGTGATATTTCTACTTTTAGTAAAATTGTGAGATTTCCTCCTACTGTTTTGAATATTTAGACATTGTAAAATTCATATGCAAATGATTGCCGCATTATTTGAAAAACTGATATTTCTGCACTTGATTGTATTATTGCCTATGAAATGATTATTTACGAATTGGCAACTCCATAAATTGTGATAATTCCGTATTTAATTTTGTATTCTCATAAAAGTTCATCTATTGATACTAGACCGTTATCATATTAGATTTCAAGAATGTCCTTCAGAACTACTACCTTTCGGGAATTATTGCTCAAAATGTTTAAATTGCTACTTCGAGTTATTTCATTGGAAGTGATTGTTATTAAATTCCTTCAAGTGAATTCATGTTAATGTTTTCAATGATACTTTGCATATATGATATTGTTGCTTTCTGATGTTTCAAGAGTTTCAGAGATAATTTGAGTATAATTGGATCTGCAATGATCGTTAGGACCTATCCAGTTATGCCGGTAGGGACTATTCAGACTCATCCGAGACGCCGGTGAGGTATGATCGGACCTGCAGGGATTGTTAGGACCTATCTAATTACATCGGTAGGGACTATTTGGACTCATCCGAGATGCCAGTGAGGTATGTTTGGATCTGCAGGGATTGTTTGGACCCATCAGGACGCTGGTGGGGTATATTGGTGACCTACTTAGGACACCGGTAGAGTATTTTGTGAAATCCTTTGTATTATGCATTTTTGTTAAAATGTTTATATGCATTTCAATCATTTGGATTATGTTTAACAATGAATTTGTGAAAGTGCAATTGTTATCTATTAATGCTTTCGCTTGTAAATTCTTTCTCAGGTTGTTTTTAACATACATTCTTCAGAAATTTTTTATATCTTCTTACCATGATTATTTTTAGGACCATGATGATCACTTACTGAGTAGCCAAACTCACCAACTTATGGTAAATAGTTTTTAGGGTAATTGCAGTCTCATAGTTAAATGCACAGCAGCACTAGCTTGTGAAGAAGATGCAGTCATGTCATAACTAAATTCTCCTTTGTAACTTTTGGTTAACTTCACCATTGTAAATTTTTGTTCTATCAACAGATGTATATCCAAACCTTCATGTTAATATTAGTTATGAGTAGACTTTGTGGACTCGTAGAAATGGAAAATTGTTTTAGCGCAATAAATGGTGAAGTTTGAGAATTTGTTTTATTAAGAATCAACTGTCACATCTCAAGGATTTTAGTATTTTAAAACCTGTGATGTGACAAATATGGTATCAAAGCAATAGGTTTAAGATTCCTAGGAAATTTGAAAAGAATGTACTTTTAAGTCATATTTATTGTATGTACAGACCGGTACGAGGTCAAGATCCTGAATGGCTGAAGCTAATATGGAAGGAATTCATAAAGCCTTGGAAAATATGGTTTCCCTAATGCAACATCAGATGGAGAACAACAATCCACCCAGGCAGTCAGCTACGGGAAATTGTGGGTGTAATATCGAACAATTTAAGAAATTGAACCCACCTTCTTTTAAGGGTGTTGTAGACCCACTAGAAACGGAGGGATGGATTATGCAATTGGAGAAAATATTTGAGGTAATGGAATGTCCTGATGATAAGAAGGTGGCCTTGACATTCTTTATGTTAGAAGGTGAAGCACAACATTAGTGGCGAATGGCAAAAGGAGTATTGGTCCAAGAAAATAAACCCTGGACTTGGGAGGTATTTCTAGAGACATTTAATGAAAAGTACTTCCCAGATTTTATTCGAGACAAAAAAGAAATGGAATTTCTGGAATTCGTTCAAGGAAGAAAGATAGTAGCACAGTACGAGGCCAAGTCTACTGAATTGGCCAGGTTCGCTCCACATATGGTCAACAACAAAGAAAGAAAGCTAAAAAAATTTGAAAGGGGCCTCAGACTAGCCATCAGAAGTAGAATATCAGTCTTAAAACTAAGGACTTATGTCAAAATAGTGGACAGAGCCCAAATTGTTGAAAAAGACTAGCGAAGATTACCAAAAGGGGAATAGCCAGAGAAATCAGTATAGGCCCACACCACCTAATCGACAACAATCTGAAGGAGCGAACAAAAGGCCAAGGTCGACGCCATTTCAAAGCCCACTAGAGCCTTGTAAAAAATGTGGGAAGAGACATGGGATGAAACCCTGTTATTGGGAACTCGGAGCTTGTTTCCAATGTGGGAAGTTGGGGCACACGATCAAAGATTGTCCTGCCTTGAAAATATAGCAACATTTGACGCCTGAAGAGGCAGCCCAGAAACCTCAGACGAAGGGGAGAGTATTCGCAATTACCCAGCAAGATGGCCAGGCCTCAAAATCAATGATCCAAGGTACTCTTACTATCTTTCAAGAACTAGCTCATGTTTTGATTGATCCTGGATCTACTCATTCATTTGTGTCACCACACTTTGCATGGCACTTAAGGGTAGAACCAGAACAATTGGAATACATTCTAGAGATAGCCACACCTGTTGGGAATTCAATTAATACCAATTTAGTATACAAGTCTTGTGTGATAAGGATAGAAGAAAAGGAAATGTTAGTGGATTTAATACTCTTAGAAATTCAAGATTTTGATGTGATCTTAGGCATGGATTGGCTCTCTGTATACCACGCAAGTATTGATTGTTATAAGAGAAGGGTTACTTTTTGTATGCCGAATCAACCAATATTTTACCTCGAAGGTATCAAGGAAGCCTCTCCACCATTTTTAATCTCCTCCATTCGGGCTAATCACGTCCTTTGAAAAGGATGTCAAGGCTTTCTTGCCAATATTAAAGAAGATAGAAAGGAAAAGATAAACTTGGACACCATTCAGGTCGTCAGAGAATTTCTTGGCGTATTTCTTGAGGAATTGTCAAGGTTACCACTTGATAGGGAAATTGAATTCTCTATTGAGTTAGTTCTCGAGATGGCCCCAATTTCTAAGGCCCCTTA
>NW_006497511.1:1953912-1976336 GCF_000471905.2 Amborella trichopoda | reverse complement strand
GGGTGCTCCGGTATTGTTTGTTGAAAAGAAAGATGGGACCATGAGGTTGTGTATCGATTATAGACAGCTAAACTAAGTGACAGTGAAAAATAAGTATCCACTACCTAGAATTGATGATTTATTCGATCAATTACAAGGGTCACAAGTATTTTAAAAAATTGATCTTAGATCTGGATACCATCAGCTCAAGATTAAAAGTGATGATGTCCCAAGACAGCTTTCAAAACATGGTATGGCCATTATGAATTTTTAGTCATGGCTTTTGGATTAACTAATGCACCGGCTGCATTTATGGATTTGATAAATCAAATCTTTAAGCTTTTTCTGGACAGGTTTATTGTGGTATTCATCGATGTTATTCTAATTTATTCCAAGGATCAGGAGGAACATAAACAACATGTCAGATTGGTATTGCAAATTGGTATTGCCAATATTAAGAGAAACGAAGTTCTATGCCAAACTAAGTAAATGTGAATTTTGGCTTGAACAAGTGAAATTTTTAAGACATGTGATATCAAAGAAAAGCTTATCAGTTGATCCTTCAAAGGTTGAAACCGTGGTTAATTAGAAACAACCAAGTAATGTGACTGAAGTTTAAAGCTTTTTGGGATTGGCAGAATATTACAGACGATTTGTGGAAGGATTCTCTTGAATTACAACCCCATTAACTCGATTGACACAAAAAAATGTTAAATTTGAATGAACAAAGGAATGTGAGGAGAGTTTTCAAGAACTACAAGCTCGATTGACTTCAGTACCTATTTTAACTATTCTTGAGGGGAGTGGGGGATTTGTGATTTATAGTGATGCTTCACATAAAGGCTTGGGCTGTATTTTAATGCAATATGAGAAGGTAGTGGCATATGCATTCAGACAGTTGAAAGAATGTGAGAAGAAATATCCAATTCATGACTTCGAGTTGGCTGCAATAGTATTCGCTTTGAAAATTTGGAGGCATTATCTATATGGTGAGCAATTTTAAATATACACAGATCATAAGAGCCTTAAATACCGCTTCTTCCAGAAGGATTTAAATATTCAGTAGATAAGATGGATGGATTTCCTAAAAGATTATGATTGTACAATCCATTATCATTCAGGAAAGGCTAAGGTTGTGGCCGATGCTCTAAGTAGAAAATCTATAGGAGTCATAGCTCATCTAATGATCCAAGAAATGGAATTGTTAGAAGAAATATTGGATCGGCATCCGGCTCCGTCCTTTAATGGTGTGATAAGTATGATTGTCAACATTAAGGTAGAATCCCAATTAATTCAACATATTCGGTTGGCACAAAAGGAGGACCCTTAGCTTATAAAAATTGTAGAAGAAGTGATGCTGGAAAAAAATGACGAATTCTCTATAAGCAGTGGTGATTTGTTGAGATTCAGAGGTCGGATTTGAAGAGAGTTATCTTGGAAGAAGCACATCACTCCCGCTATACTATACATCCCGAAAGTATTAAAATATATCAGGACTTGAAGAAAACCTTATGGTGGAATGATATGAAAAAAGAGGTAGCACTATTTGTGTCTAAGTGCCGAACATGCCAACAAGTAAAAGCTGAGTATCAGAGGTCTGCTAGGTTGTTGTAGCCTTTACCCATGCCAGAGTAGAAGTGGGAGCACACCTCTATGGATTTTGTCTCCGGCTTGTCTAGAACAAGTTCAGGGCATGACGGCATTTGGGTCATTGTGGACCGACTGACCAAAGCTGCCCACTTTCTATCAATCCACACGACTTACACTTTGGATCGACTAGCCCAGTTGTACATTAAAGAAATAGTGCAGTTACATGGAGATTTAGTCAGTATTGTATCGAACAGAGACACTCGGTTTACTTCTAAATTTTGGGCTAGACTACAGTCAGCCATGGGGACGAGACTCGCCTTTAGCATTGCCTTTCACCCCCAAACTGATGGACAATCAAGAAGGACCCTCCAGACCTTGGAAGATATACTGAGAGCCTGTGTTATTGACTTTATAAGAAGCTAGGATGACCATTACCCTTGATTGAGTTTGCTTATAATAATAGGCTCCAAGCCATATGAAGCCTTGTATGGAAGGAAATGTAGGTCACTCATCTGTTGAGACGAGGTTGGTGAAAGAAAGCTTTTGGGGTCAGAAATCGTCTAGGTAACCTCAAATAAGATAGCATTAATTCGAGAATGACCCAGGACAACTCAGATTCGACAAAAGAGTTATGTCGATAACCGACAGAGAGACCTTGAATTTGAGGAAGGTGATCGAGTATTCTTAAAGGTCTCACCAATAAAGGGCATCATGAGATTCAGCAAGAAAAGAAAGCTGAGCCCCCGCTACATCGGGCCCTTTGAAATCCTAGAGAGAGTCGGAGGTGTCGCTTATAGACTTGCCATACCACCCGAATTGGCAAACATCCATAATGTCTTCCATGTATCCTCATTACAAAAATATCAGCCCGACCTATCCCATGTTTTGAAATACAAACCTTTACCGATCAAGAAGGACCTATCCTTCATCAAGCAGCCAATTTTGATACTGGATAGGAGGGTGAAAGTGTTGAACAACAAGGAGATTCCTTTGGTCATATATTATGGCAGTACCATTTGAGAGAAGAGTCGACTTGAGAATGAGAAGACAAAATCAGAAAAAAATATCCCTATCTTTTTCAATAATCAGGTACACAAATTTAGAGTACTAAATTTCTTTAAGGGGAGAAGAATGTAACAATCTTAAACTTTCGCAAAAAAAAAAAAAAAAAAAGTTTAAATATCTCTTCATAGTGTGGTGATCCATATGAAGATTTTGGTCCTTAGGGACCATTCGTTTTGTTTTGTCTTTTCTGATATATTTGGGAAAAGGTCTTTTGAAACATGTAGACGACAATTAGCCTTTTTGTTAAATAAAATAGTTCAAAACAATTTATTTATTTTTTTTAGTATTTTTGAATATGGTGCAAGTCTATTTTTATAGTGTAGACCTTATGGTCTACACTGCATTTGCACTATGTTTTACCTTACAAGAGGGTAGCATCTCCAACACCCGTACAGTGGGACGCATTTTGCCAATATAGACCTTTGCTCTACCAACTTTTACAAAAGTGTTGTTTTACTTCACCACCCTACGTGGCAACCCAATAACCTTCATTAGCTATTTTTAAGACACTTTCAATGAAAGGTGTTAAAATTTTATAAAGTTCTCTCTCTTATGTATTATAAGGCTGTTCTCTCTCTCTCTCTAACATAAAACAATGAATCTCTCTCTCTCAAAAGAAAATAGTCTTCGTCTACCTGGTAGTGACATTAGGCGAGCTACCTTGGACGCACCGTAATTTTAGAATTTGGTTGGGATGCTATGTCCTGGTCATTTTTCATTCATTGGATCAATCATGCCTTACAATGGGCTGCACAGGTTCCACGAGTACTTTTTTTTAGTGTAAAGGGTGAATATTGTTCTTACTCGAGAGGTAGACTGTGCATGGATTATGTAGAGATTTCCCACTGTTTGGTGGATTTTTGTTGGAAAAGGCTTTGGGTGGATGATTTAGGAAACTTCTCTGTCAACTCTCTCCATTCGTAGGATCTCTCAAGTGACACATATGTAAGCGACCTCATTGTCTCGAAGAATAATCATTTTATTAAAATTAAGATATTTTATCTAATGTTAGAAGTTCTAAATGCTGTAAATTCCTAGAAATAAATTTATTTTTCTTGTCTATTGTTTATAATTTTTGATTCTGTAATTTATTAGAAATAAATGTGATATTTCTACTTTTAGTAAAATTGTGAGATTTCCTCCTACTGTTTTGAATATTTAGACATTGTAAAATTCATATGCAAGTGGCTGCCGCATTATTTGAAAAACTGATATTTCTGCACTTGATTGTAGTATTGCCTATGAAATGATTATTTACGAATTGGCAACTTCATAAATTGTGATAATTCTTTATTTAATTTTGGATTCTCATAAAAGTTCGTATATTGATACTAGACCGTTATCATGTTAGATTTCAAGAATGTCCTTCAGAACTACTACCTTTCAGAAATTATTTCACAAAATGTTTAAATGGCTACTTCGAGATATTTCAATGGAAGTGATTCTTATTATATTGCTTCAAGTGAATTCATGTTAATGTTTTCAATGATACTTTGCATTTATGATATTGTTGCTTTCTGATGTTTCAAGAGTTTCAGAGATAATTTGAGTATAAGTGGACCTGCAGTGATCATTAGGACCTATCTGGTTATGCCAGTAGGGACTATTTGGACTCATCCGAGATGCCGTTGAGGTATGATCGAACCTGCAGGGAATGTTAGGACATATCCGATTATGCCGAGAGGGACTATTTAAACTCACCAAGATTGCTTGTTAGGTATGTTTGGACCTGCAGGGAATATTTGGACCCATCAGGACGCTGGTGGGGTATATAAGTGACTTACATGGGACGCCAGTGGGGTATTTTTTGAAATGATTTGAATTATACATTTCTGTTAAATTGTTTATATGCATTTCAATCATTTGGACTATATTTAACTGTGAATTTGTAAAAGTGCAATTGTTATCTATTAATGCTTTTGCTTGCAAATTCTTCCTGTGGTTGTTTTTAACATACATTCCCCAAAAAATGTTTATATTTTCTAACCATGATTATTTTTAGGACCATGATGATCACTTATTGAGTAGCCAAACTCACCAAACTATGGTAAATATTTTTCAGGGTAATTGCAGTCTCATAGTTAAATGCACAGCAGAACCAGCTTGTGAAGAAGATGCAGTCATGTCATGACTAAATTCTCCTTTGTAACTTTTTTTTAACTTCACCATTGTAAATTTTTGTTCTATCAACAGATGTATATCTAAACCTTCATGTTAATAGTAGTTATGAGTAGACTTTGTAGACTCGTAGAAATGGAAAGTTATTTTGGTGCAATAAATGGTGAAATTTAAGAATTTGTTTATTAAGAATCGACTGTCACATCTCAAGGATTCTAGTATTTTAAAACTTGTGATGTGACATAGCTGGTACTTCTAAGATCTGCATCATGTGGGAGGCCTCGTTGGAATAGGAGCCTGAAGATGACTCGGTTTTGGCTTGAGTTGATAGAGCATATGCGGCTATCGAGAATCTAGCCGCCTGGGCCAACATATCTCTGAGGCACGCTTTCAATGGCTGGGTGAGGCTGGTGCCTCTGAACTCTCTATTTAGAGTGTCGAATTTTGGGCACCGTTGAGATGCACCTGTGGAGAAAATAGAGGAGGAGGGAGGAGAAGATGAGTTAGAACATTTAGGGCTGCTGTTTACGTCGTCATCGGAATTGGACGTGTGCAAGGGGTATTTTAGGTCTTGCCCTGGCTTTGACCGTTATGGGGTGCTTTTAGCGTCATCACCCATATTGGAGGAATCCCAAGCTATTGGTGGCTCAAGGATGTCCGCCTGATTGGACGAAAGGATGAGGCGAGTTGCGCTTGGGATGAAGTCTTACAAGGAGCTCGTCGATTTGAGACGGGTGAGGGATGAGATTTCTTCGGTGGGCTGAACTAGGTGCTCTTCGTCTCCTTCTGAATCCCTGAGGGGGTGTTTGGACCGCCCTCTCTGGTTGGTGAGTAGTCCTAACTTGACGGACTGCTTCACGCTTTAGGGATTTGAGCCTACTTCGCCCATGGTAGACTTCTTAGGGCTGAGAGGTCGAGGGTTCGAAAGGGTCCCGTGCATGCTTGTGAAGGGCTTGTAGTGTGGCCTCTTCTTGAGCAGGAGTGACAGCTTGAAAGTGTTTCAGGAGGACAGTACAAACGACATGGCCTTGCTGGACTTTCTCCGCGACTATAGCTTTGAATCTTGAGCACTCTTTTAGCTCGTGACCCCATACTTGGTGATAAGGGCACAAGAGTTTTTCCGTGCCCTTAGAAAGCCGCTTAGGTTGCTTGATGGGCTTAGGAGTGACGAGGCCCCATTGGAGCATCACCTCGAATAGGTCCTGTAGAGGGTCTGGTCCCATGTTTCCTTGGGCTGGCATCGGCAGGTTTTCTTACACAAGCGGAAGAGGGACTTGAGGGTGTCCTCCTGGGTTGCCTTGAACTTCCTGGCACTACTGCATCTTCATTAATAGAAGCTTATGGAAGCCGGTGCACTCGGTGACATCATGACCTCGTATCTGGTGATATGCGCACCAAAGGTTCTCAGTCCCCAGAGGCAGGAACTTGGGCTGCCTTGTCTGCTTGGGAGTGACGAGTCATTCTTCGAGCATTATGGAGAAAAATGCCCGGAGAATAGCAAGTGCCTCGTCAACCTCTTGGATCGTGACTATGTGAGAAGCCTCAGTTGCCCCGAACGCTTTCTTCAACTCTTCGAGCTTTATCTGACCCTTGTTGATAAGGGCTTCGATAGTGTCGTTGAGCTTATAGCAGTCGTAAGTGGGGTGGCCTACTCTCCTATGATAGGCGCAATACTTCTCATTTGTCTCCTGCCCAACCGACTCTTCAGTATTGGCCTCCGGTAGCTGGATCATGTTGTGTTCTAGCAGCAGTCAGAGCAGCGCATGAGTCCACTCCTTATTGAAGCAGTAAAGTTTATTTTGGTGCTGGATCCAGAAGTCATTTCGCTTAGAATTTTTAAGAGGCGGGACCTGATTTTAGGACTGCTGCTTGCCCCTGGTCGGAGACGTCTATGCCTTGGAAAGGTCCAGGGTTTGAGGAGCTGCGCTCTTAGTGTCAGTCACGGTGACGACTGCGTTGATCATTACTTTTTGGTTGCCTCGACTGTTGGAGCAAGAGTTTGAACTGGAGGGTTGTTGACGAGGGCTGCCATGGTGCTTGAACAACCCCTCAAAAGGGATTGCCTTAGAGATGAGGTTTGACATGGAGGGTGGATTGGATGCCTTGACATGCAGGGCGATCTCAGGAAGCATGATCCGTATGCAGCTTTGGACCGCTTCCTTCTCAGTCATGGGAGTGGCGTGGAAGGTTCCCAACTCTCTCCATCGGGTGATGAACTTGTCAATAGGCTCACCAAGGTCTTGCAACAGGGTGAGGAATTCGATGGTCTCCACGTTCCCCTGGGCTTCGTTGAAGTGTTGGTAAAATAACTGCTTCATCTCTTGCCACGTGTGTACCAAGTTGGGAGGCAGCGGAGCGTACCACTGGAAGGCTGGCCATTCAACAGTCTCGACGAACTGACGGAGGAGGAGTTGTCCGTCAGTTGCCGTCTTTGTCTTTCTGGGCTTCGTCCGAGTCATTGATCACCATGAAACTGATCGTCCTTTCTGGGAGGTCAAAGCAAGGAGGAGGAGCAGACCGCTGGGGTAGACCAGTCATGGGTGGCAAGTCAGTCTGCAGGAGCTCAGCTTGCCCCGACTGGATTCGAGCGTTATATGATGATCTTATAAGGACTGGTTCTTGACGGTCTTGGGACTGCGGTTTCTTGGCGGTGACAACCCACAATACTCTTGGACTCTCTCAGGTTATGGAGTTTGAAGAGGGAACAAGGGGTTATGAGGCAGGAGGTCATCAAGTGTGGCTACCTCGACTGCTTTGGAGGCTTCTTTGGTTAGGATCTGAAGGCTTCTCTTCTGCTTAACCTTGAGATGGTTGTGGACGTCATTCCAGAATTGAGCCTGAGACTTGGACTGCCCCGCCTTCTTTGAACATGTACGGGCCGTGTCTATGAAATGGAGCAAGGGGTGGGGTCCAAGGACTAAAGGCAGCCTGGGTTTTTGCCTTGGAGGCTGTAGGCCTCTGTCGGACACCAGGTTGTTGCCCCGAGTTCCTTTTTGGGGCCCATGTGCACGGCTAACCTTAGGCTGGCTCAAGATGGTACTCTTAGGGAAGACCTTTGAGTACTAGGACTTGAGGTGCTTGGCTGGTGTCGGGCTAGCGATAAAGGAAGTAGTTGGTTCATGACTCTGCCTGGGTCTGGATCGGGGAGGGGCCTGCGAAAGCAGTGCATGTGCCCTTTAGGGTTAACCGTCAGGGTGACTTGGGGGTCAACTCGGGCTCGGTCAATTGGTTCGACCTTGGGAGGTCGAGTCCCACGAGCTTGTGTTTGTGAGGGACGAGGTGGAAGCTCATCTCTCACAGAGTGAGGCCGTGTGTGCTAGGAGGGAGGACGAAGTGGCATAGAGCTAGCGCTACCCTGAGCTGTGGAAAGCGAATGCATAGCACACGCAGGGTTCAGCCCAAGAAGGCCTGGTCCTTAATTCGAGCTCAAGCCAACGTGGGGGTTGCCCCGTGGTGTGACTCTATTGGATGGACCATGAGCCCTTAGGTGTGTGCAAGAGGTGGAGGCTACAGGATCTTGCCTTGGTGTGCCGAGCCTCTAAGTCTAGAGGTTCGGAGAAGTGAAAGAGTATAGGGGGATGCCTTGCGGCGAACCTTAGGAGCGATGACAACTTGCTTGCCACCAGTGAAAGCGGTTAGGGCAGCCTTTCAGTGTGCCCTAGCAATATGACCTGCAAGAGACTTGCCAGCAGCAGGGTGCGTGCTGTGTGCAGTGGCAGACGTGCCATCGATGCAAGGGGCGTTCCAGGGTGAGGAAGCAGGGAGTCAGGGACTTTTCAGTCCCCTCTCGTGCTAACCTAGGCAAGAACCTGGGAGCCAGACCATGAGTCCTAACTCAGAAGGAGAGTAGGGAAGGAAGCTTGAGCAGTTCGCTTCCCTGAGACAGTCGTAAGTGCTAGGATAAGGAAGTCCCCGACTCGGACGGGTTGAACAACCCTGGTGCCATATAAATTAATGCAGAAAGTAAAAGAGGATACTGGTCAAACAAG
Organism: Amborella trichopoda; assembly: GCF_000471905.2. The sequence goes on along the minus strand of NW_006497511.1, from coordinate 1,967,595 downwards.
AGCGAACCGACTAAGGGGTAGTAAGTCCCCAGTGGAGTCACCAAGCTGGTTAGGTGCCTCGATCGAGGCCTTCAGATCTAGGTGATCTAACGACACGTATCTCGATTTTTTAACGAACCCGAGATTTGAGATTGCTCTCTCAAAACCTTACTCAAGGGTAAGGGTAGGTATACCAACCGATGAGAGAGGAATTTAAGGTTGGTTCGGGATTTACTTGGGCTAGCTCGCATGGGTGCTCTCTTAGATCACATCGGCAAGCCCCCCAGCTGCTTTAGCTGGTTTGGAATCGTCTCCCTTGACTTGTAATCTCTTTGTTTTTTTCCACAATACTACTATAGTTAATTTGCAAGACAAGTTGGTCGAAGTGACCCACCCTTGTCTTAGAGCATTAAACATCTGTGTGGCTAAGAATGTGTGGGGTTAGAGTGATGAAGTGGAAGTTTTGAGCAAAGGTTGAAAAAAGAAGAAAACTTGATGAAGGGATGAGACTAGCATGATAGCCAAACATTGACTGACTCGAAGTGATAGCAAGACAGGCATGGTACTCAGAGCCAGCACAACGACAATACTACTTGAAACTAAGACCAATGTGGTGATGCTAGGTTAAGTCCACCTCAATCAAGTGAGGAAAGAAAAGAGTGAAGAGAGGAAAGAGAGCGAAAAGGAAGAGAGCGAGACGGCGGAGGGGATAGGGTCTCGACGACGCTAGGTGTTGCCACTCATGATCGTGGAGTAGCAGTGTCACGGCCTTGGAACGACGTTAGACACTACTGCTCACGTCTAGAGGGTGAGTAGACGACTACGGACGACGTTAGACAACGTTGTTGGCAAGATAAGAAGGTAATGCGCCTCTGCGCCGGCGACGATAGCCATTTGCGAAGCGCGCTATGATAATTCACATGAGGCACACAGCGACAGGTGTGGGACGCAAGGGGGACAGCGATGAGAACTGAACACAAGGAGGAAGCTTGCGGACGACGATGTGCACTGAGTCGGTGAACGACGATAGGTAGTATTGGGGCCTTTAGCAGGCGGCAATAGGTATCACAATCTGCGATAGGCATGCAACTGGGGAATACACCTGTGGGCGGCAACGAGTTTCTCTGTCTGGGATCTTCACTGAGACGTCGAAGCTATTTTTGCGGACAATGAAGAGCAGTGCCATTTGTATATGAATAGAAGGGAAAGAAGACTCACGCATGGCACTGCCATCACCATGCGCGACTTGTGAGACCACGGGAGAGGCATGCACGACACTGTCACTGCTGCACATGGCCTCCGAGAGGAACTCAAACGAAGAAGAGGAAAAAGAAAGAGAGGAAGAGAAAGAAGAAGAAGAAGAAAGAGAAGAAAAGAAAGGAAGAGAGAGAATATCTACCTCAGGCCTAAGGGTACCGATCAAAAGTTTCTCTCACCTTGCTCTCTCTCTCCAAACGTGACCTAACAATGGTAAGAAAGAGAAACTGTATTAAGTAAAAACTCTCTCTTTTGTGAGGGATTTAGTCCTTTGGTGTATACAATGATGGTACATATATATAGAATTTCCCCCAGTCATGGGTGGATGATTAAAAGTAACCCTAATTTCTTAAAATTAAGATTAAAATGAATTTAAAAAAATTAGAACATAAGGTGAAAAATGACTGTTTTGCCCCTTCCTAACAATTCATGAAATTCTAGAGCAGTTCCTGTGTTATCCTAGAATGTACATGATTTTTTATGGATGATTCGGGGTCGTTCCAATGCCCGGCTGATCGAAAGGTGATTGTTTTCTTATAGGGCTTGGCATGGCGATCGATTTGATGTGAACTTCGAGCCATTGATCGTGTTTTTAGTGCACTATCATCTGATTTGAAAGTTGAATGGATCTTGAAATTTCGAATCGATAGTGTGCTCGTTTCTCGATGTTTTTCAATGATTTATTCACTAGATCACACTGAGCATGCTGTTACGATCGCGGGGCAACAAATGCAGCTCGATTCCTTGCCCGAACGAAGATTTTGCAACCATGAAATTGTTGTCAGAATCTGAAATTCCAGCGTCATGTGCAAAATCCAACCATTCATTATGTAACGGGTTCAGGTCAGAGATGGCCCGAGTCCTTACGCACGCGATGGAATTGGTCTTGCGTCAATCAGGCTCGCGAGCGGTGTGATTTGGCCACTCTAGCGAGGCACAACATTGCTGAATTTTCTGCACTTTCTTCACTGATAAAATACTTGTCTCCAGCGTCTCGGGTATCGTCACGGGGCGTGCCACATATCGAATCACTCGTCTTGATACGACAAACATGCTCACCAAATTTGAGAGCGATCCGATTTGAAATGGGTGAGATATGAGCGTTGAAAATCACTGCTCATGACTATCCCTTCAATGGTGTAGAGTTGCAAGGTGGTCGCACGGGAATAGAGTGCGGCTCCTCTTGTTTCCCCTTTTTACCGACAACTTGTTCCTGGAGTGCCCGTTCAAACTGAAATTTGACCCCTGAGGGTTTTCAGTTGTGTCGGATCCAATAGTGGTGGTTTCACAACAAATTGAGAGACCGAGAATGTAGCTCTAGTTGTATGATCTGTTTTAGGGTACTAGAGGATGATTCTACTGGAACTGTTTCTAAGTCTGCACCGCCTTAGACATGTCAGAATGCGACGAAACTTGACAGGAAAATTTTGAGAGACCTCATGAAGATCTTGGTCAGTTATGGGGCTATTCTGAGATTGTTGGAATTTCCACTGTTTGCTAGGCTTTTATTGGTGGGGGCCCCATGATGATGAAAAATTTCTTCCAGCAGAGACATGAGGTTTTATAGAAATTGGGTAAAAGAATAAGATAACATGAACGTATTTGTGCTCTATTTTTTCATAAATTTGGCCTTCTTTGTATGAATGGTTAGGCACTGTTATTATTTATGTCGAGCCCAAAAATTGGTGGGTTGATGCGCTTGTGAGTCTAGTTTAAGTTAGATTTGGTTTCATGTTGATGTCTTGGATGGATTTGAATTTATGAAGTAGTTTTTGAAACATGCTATGCTTGCACTGTAATTTTCCAGGGAATTCACCTACCGTTGTGATGAGATTTTGAATGAGCAAATGATATCCGATTGACCTCAAATTATAACCATTGGAAAGGTATATAAGTCTACTTTGAGTTTGGTGTTTATGACTGATTGAGATTCTAGATATTTGGAGGATATGTTTTATTTTATACTTACATGTCACTGTTGGCAGACTGTGGTAATGTCTAGGAATAGTACATTTGTTGTTATGAGATTTTGACTAAGAAATTGAAATCCAAATGACACCAAAACACTGCCATTGGGAAGATTTATGAGTCTAGTTCAATGCACATGTTTTCATATTGTTCTAATTTTTCATGTATGTAAAGTTATAGTTCAAATTATACCCGTAGGTCATTGTGGACAATTTTAGTGAAAACATAGAATCGATGTCTCTAACGTCACAGATTTCGATTGGCCAAAATGTGTCCATTTTCTTCCAAGCCACTGCCATTTGAACAGTACATAAGTAAGCTTCAATTTACATGTTGAGTATGTTTTGAAATCTCTTCTTGATTTTGAGGTATGTAGTGAGTTTTAAGGACATGTCACTATCTTTACTACACAACAGATTTCAGATTTAATGTCTCTATTATATTATATTTTTGAGGGTAAAAACAAGGTCCAATTGCTTTCAAACCACGCCTATTTTAAAGATGGATGAATCTAGCACAAAATTTAGTTTGGAACTGTTTTTAAATTTCAAATGAATTGAAAGTTTGTGACTAGATGTCAAGGCTAGAATTTGCAGCTGTAACACTTATTACGTGATGTGGGTACTGTTATTCTGTGACATTGACGCCGAGATTCTATGACTCTGATAATGTATGCTACTGATGTTGTTACTTTGTGACTCTAATACAGACGTTCTAGGATACCGCTATTGTTATCATGTTATACTGATACTAGTATGCATGTTGTTACCGCTACGCAATGGGTCCTCCTTTGGTAGTGGATACTATAATTTCTGTTATACTGATACTGTTATATATGCTATGACTGCTAGGCAATGGGTCCTCCATTGGTAATGAGTATTCCAACTCTGTTATATGAGAACTGAAACATATATGTGACTACTACGCAATGGGTCCTCTATTGGTAGATGGATATACTGTACCTCGACTCCTATGATAGGAGCGGAGTCGAGGTGTGTCAGTAAAGAACTGGGAGGGTCGCGCCCCCCGAATTATCATGGGCACTACGCATTAGGTCCTCCAATGGTAGCGTAACGCCCTCTCACATGAGGACACAAGAGATGGTCGTGTCTTGCAAGGCCTCAGCCTATTGAAAACCCCAAAGCGTGTTGGGGATGTGTGCGTGAGTGAAGATATTACGAAGTGGGACCTCCACTTGTCAGTTTCCTCCTCCTGAATAAGGGTAGAAGTCCAAGTTTTAGGTTTACCTTGACCCGATCGATGTGACTTCTACTTCGGGAGTAACTTGTTTTGTTCTGTTTATTTGAATTTGTTTGTTCTTCTTATTTGAATTCGGTATTCTGTATGAACATCTGACAGTATCTGTACTATTTACAAAGGTTGATGTCCTCTTGAGAACAATAAATGCTTTGTTAATTCAATCTTACCATCTTTATACAACATTCATATATATTCTGATGTGTGACCATACTCTGTGAGACAAATGTGATTTCTGACGAACCATGAGCATATTATTATGTATTCACTGATAGTCAGAAATGTAAGGGTACTGATCTACTTACTGAGCTTATTACTCACTGTGATTATTTCTCTGTGTAGAGCGTTAGTGCTTGATTGCGTGTGGCGAGCGGACCAGTGATAGCAGGTGTTTGGAATTCAAATCGGTTCGGGATTTCTTCTTGAATTTGTATGTGTCTGGTGGCATTACCAGATGTTATTCTTTTTTATGTAATATTTTTGAGATGAATATTAGGCTTGTAAGCCTCAAACCTTATTGTAAATACTTTTGGAGATGAGTGAAGCTAATGGTTCTAATTTATTTAGTTTTTTGTCGCTTGATGAGTGAGTTTTATCTTCTTATCGTGGTTTGCTTTGATTCCGTACTTTTAATATGTGTTGATGCCACTCCCACCTGAGTGACGTACGAGACCTCCGATCGCAATCTCGCACTTTGTTGCCCTCCAGTGGGGTCAAGGGGTGGGGTCGTGACATCACAGTCCAAGTTATATGACCCTAAACTAGAACGCACGTCCTGACCACATGACGTTAAACTACTTCACACAATGGTTAAGGCTATATGACCTTAAATCATAGCCTAGGTTCTAGAGGCATGACCTTAAACATGCCCCCACAAAAACAATGGGCATGGTGTAAAGCCAAAAGGAGAACACTATGAGTAAAAATGATAGACGGGCATGGTCACGAAAGCATGAGTAAGAGTGGTCCGTAAAATAAAAACTGAGCGTAATGAAAACTAGCAAAGGGCACCGTGAGTAAAAATGGAAAAAGGGCAGACATGGCCATCAGGTCATGGGAAAAAGAGCATAATAAAAAGGAGGTTGGTGAAAACTGTCTCTACGGCACCGCTTCCCCTGTCCAAGTGAAAACCCGAAAGGGGTTTCAAGAAGTGGGTTCAGCTGGAGTTTCAAGAAAAATCATCGGTAGCAGAATACCCTATTATTTGAACCCAAAAACAAGATCGTTCACATGCAAGAAACTGTCAAACCAGGTCAAGCAAACCTGGTGTAATAGCAAACAATGCCGCTCATACATCCAATAGGGTGTAGTCTTTAAAATCCTCTTTCCATACGTCCAATGGGGTGTAGATGTTAAAATCATCCCTCAAGATCCCTCACAGGCAAGAAACTGTCAAATCATAGCAACCAGGGTAGAGCCCTTTTAAGGCCGTGTCACCAAAATCCCTCCCTGGCCGGACCAGATATACAGGACATGCCAACAAAAAGCCCCCGACTGGACTCGATAGAATGGGCCCCACAGAGGTACCCTGCTTGTCAAAGCAAACCTGATGTAGCAACAAACAATGTCGTAAATACATCCAACAGGGTGTAACCATTAAAATCATCCCTCAAAGAGTTCCTGATGTAGATCATGGGTATTCCATGAGATGTCCGCCACTAGTAGCTCAAGTCTCTTTTCCCCCTTAAAGTCTCAAAATCTGGGTCTACAAGCCCTTAGGCAAGGCCCCCAGCCGTCAAAGCACCTTGGTTATCCCTTCGAAAAGCAGTTTTGCACGAGTATGTGTTCATGTGATCCGGTGGCTAGGAAGAAAACTAAAGTCAAAAGACAATTTTGATTGCGAATGTTGGTTGTCCTCTCGCTTCTCTCGAAGTGCAACATTTGGCAGGGCAAGCTGTTTGTGGGTATTTTTCAACACTTGTATCTTCGATGCAAATAAGGAGAGAGCAGTTCACGACCTAGGACCACAATTACCAGAACACCTATGGACTACGGGAGCCGTAGGACAATAAGCCCTGATCCAGAAGTGAAATGTTTTACAGCCTCAGAATGGGCCAAAAGCGTGCAGGAGCATGGCTAAGGGTCTCCCAATAACACCTGCCAAGTTTCTTCTCAATCCGACGAGTTTAAGGCAGTGTAGACGACAAAACAGTTTCAGGAAATTCTGCCTTTATCATGCTGAAAATGGACCCTGAACTACAACACTATTATTGGAGATTCAAATGATATCCATACCATTTCCGTTGAATTCAGAACATTCAAAAAGCCTCGGGTACAAATTTTAGGTGCATTCAGATGCTTTGAAACAAGTTATGGCCAAATTACCCAAAATGGGTAGGTGGTACACTATTACGGTGCACCGTTTATGAATCAGTTTCTATTAATGGAAACTGTGCTTCACCATTTTGGGGGCAAACTTTCCATGGTCGTATCTTCCTCATCCCGAGTTGGATCGGGCCCAAATGTTAGGAGCATGTTCGTCTCGTCGACCCGGTCGATTGGATATGTGCCGTGCGCAATGACACGGATCGAGCCGAGATAAATTGAAGAGATAAGATCGTTGTGAAATTTCAAACGTAGCAGGGAATTTCTAGCAATGTGTGCCCTCGATCGAATGCCTGCATCACAGCGCTCGCATGTCAGATTGACGCTCAATTGACCCGTTACAACAACAAGATCGAGAGCTTCCTCTGCCTCAAACCCCAAGGAGATGGACGATTAGATTCATCAGAAATTAGGGATAAACAGTGGCAAATTTCGGCTGCCAGAATCCAAATGCCGACCAAAATTTTCTAATTTGGAAATAGCCATTCGGGCACCAAATCGAGCCATTCTTTTTACAAAATGATCGTGGAAATTTTTTTGTCACGCTACAATGAAGAAATCAACAAAAATTACTAAGAAACGGGCTGAATCATCTAAGGTTGCATATTTTCTCGTGTTTTTACCGTGTTATGATCATGGTCCAAAACTTCGATCCATGGCTCTAAATGGATACCAAAACGACTGTCTTCTCAAGCTCATCAAGAATACAGTATTCTTTTGACTAGATGGTAACCAAAAAGATCTTGAATCAACCACATAAAGCTCACATGAAAGAACGACCATTACAATGATTGATTTGAAATTTTACAAATTGTTGGAGCATAGGCAAAATCATCATTTTGCCCCCTTTTTTTGAATTTATTTAAACCATTTAATTTTTAATTTGTAGTAATTAGGTTAGAATTTAATTATCCACCCATGTTTGAGCCTCACCCTATATATATCATGTGATGACCTTGTACTAAGGATCCACTTTGGCTTAATAAAAATTTGATCTTTTGTTCACTATTGGGTCACATTAAGAGAAAGAGAGGAGAGAGAAGATTCTCGACTGGTACCCTTATGCTTAAGTTGACTTTTTCTCTCTCCTCTTCCTCTCCCTTCTTCCTCTCTCTTCTTTCTCTCTCCTCTGCTTCTCTCTTCTGCTTCTCTCTTCTCTTTTTCTCTCTTTCTCTCGCCTCTTCTTCTCTCTTCTCTCTTTTTCTCTCTCCTTCTCTCTCCTCTCTTGTCTCTTCTTTCTCTTATTTCTCTCTCCTCTCCTCTTTCTCTCTCTTACTGTCGTGCCAGTCTAGCCACCGTGCCAATCTTATCGTTGAGCTGTTTAGCCGCCATGCCAGTCTAGCCGCCGAGCCAATCTCGCCGCCGTGCCAGTCTGGTCACCGTGCCAGTCTTGCCGCCGAGCAGTCTTGCCATCATGCTTGTCTTGTCATTGTGCCCATCTAGTTGTCGTGCTAAACTTGTCGTCGTGCCGGCCTAGCTGTCGTACCACACTTTTTCTCTCTCTTCTCTCCTCTCCTCTTCTTTCTCTTTCTCTCTCCTCTTCTCTATTTATTTCTCTCCTCTTATTTCTCTCTCCTCTTTATCTCTCTTCTTTCTATATCTTCTTTCTTTCTCTCTCTTCCCTCTTTTCTCTTCTCACTCTTTTCTCTCTCTTCTTTTCTCTCTCCTCTCTTTCATGGATGGCTACATAAGCTGCTGTCCATGTGTTATTCTTCTTCTCTCTCTTTTATTTCTCTCTCTTCTCTTTTCTCTCTCTTCTTTTCTCTCTCATCTCTTTCATGGACGGCAACATAAGCCGTCGTTCATGTTTTACTCTCCTTCTCTCTCTTCTTTTCTCCCTTTCTTTCGTTTGCTCCCTGCACGTCAACTTCCCGTCGTGCACCCTCAAGACCACCCTCTTCCCTTTTGCACGTGACACCCTCACGTCCACCCTATCATGTGACACCCCCACGTCCACCCTTTCACACTCTTCACAACCAACCATGTCACGCCCACACAACAGTAACCTTCCGTGCGCCTCTCCTTCCACCTCAACTATCTCATGCCCACACGGCAACAACCTGCCATGCGCCTCTCCTTCCTCCCCGACCTCACCTCTGCTGTGCTCCTGCACATCCACTATTTCCTTCTCTCTCCCTGTGCTCCTGCACTCTCACAAACTTCACCATCGAGCCCTCCACCTCAGTCGTCCCCTTCTCTCACACTGTTCCCCACAATCTTTTCATTGTCATACCTACTCCCCACCTGCCGTGCAGCATCATAACCCCGTAAAACACCAGAGGACAAATGCAGTGACCTCTGTCACTCTCTTGTGTACAAGGAGGAGCTCCCTCTCTTTCTCTCTTTAAGTCTATTTCTCGTTGAAGAACGATGACAACAAATGCAGTGACCTCCTTCTCTCTCTTTGTTGAATACAAGCATCAACTCTTTCTCTCTCTCTCTCTTTATTTGAAGACCGCTGACCATGAAATTAATTGCCTCTCTTTAAAGACCAGAGAGTTTCACACTCTAATTACCAATGATGATAAAAGCCGCAATCTCTCTCCAAAGACCAGTGAGATTCTCTCTAAAGACCAGTGCAATAATCTTTCTCTAGGTCACTTGCCAGAATTGGCAACCTTTCCCTCTCTCTCCATCTACTTTCGGGCCACCACCTTGCTCGCCCTGGTCCTTTCGCTATTCTCTCTCACTCTAAAAAACACCAACAAGCGTCTTTCTCTTCGCTTGTTCCCTGCAACCATCTCCACCTCTCAGCATCTCTTCCCTTCACCTTTGCTCGCCCCCAATTCTCTCGTGCTACTTCCTCTATACTCTCTTGTGCTCTCTTCTCTTTGCACTTCATGCTTTCTCTCTCCAAAATCCCCAAGCAAACACCCTGCTTCTTCTTTTCATGTGTTTCATTTTTTTTTTCTTTTCATATTGTTTTCATCCAACCTTCCTTACTCAAAGCAACTCATCAATTATTTCTCTCTCTCTAAACCTAATAACCCAACAACAAACTTTATTTTCTGTAACAAATTTATTCTTTTTTTCTTCCACTTAACCTCACCCATCCCATTTATTTCGCCTTAGTTGATTTTAACACTTATTTTATCTTATCTTGTCTTACCATATTTTATCTTATTTACTTTATTTATTTTATTTTACTTTATTTTATTTTTATTTACTGCTTTTATTTTTATTTTTATACCTTATTTTATTTTATTTCTTGTACTCTATTTATTTTAGTTCACTTTGCCTTATCTTATTACCTCTTTCATTTTATTTTACCTCACTCCTTTTATTTTTGTTTTCCTTCATTGTATTTTGTTATGTTATTTTATCCTACTATATTTTACTTTATTTCATTCACTTATTTTATTTGATTTTACTTTATTTCATTTTCTTTCTTTTATCCCTTTTATTTTATTTTACTTTGCTTCATTTTATTCCTTTTACCTATTTTATTCTTCATTCTATTTTATTTCACTTTCAACAAGTCAGGTCTTGACACCTACTTGTTTGGACATCTCATGTGTACTCATGTGTATATGTGTGTAGGAACGCTGAAAAACGAGTCAAGGGAGTTGATTCCGAACTGGCCTCAGGTCATGGGGGCAAGCAGCCCGAGCGTGTCACATACTCACGTGCAGTAAGTCCCGCCTCATGATCCTAATTCTTCTCTCATCGGTTGGTATTCATGCCCACGTCTTCTTTATGCGGATCCCGAGATAGCGATCTTGAATCCCGGGTCCATTTTGAACCCAGACTCATGCCACCAGGTCAACCTGACCCGAAGGGCGAGATTGAGGCACCTAACTAACATTGTTCGTGCGAAGAGGGGTAACTTCATCGCTTCTCTCCCTTATCCCTTCTTTTCGTCAGCCAGCCCTCGTTCAAGCGAGCTACTATAAAGGAGTACAACTGAGTCCATATCGTGGTTTCCAGCAAGAGAGAACAAAGCAGGGAGTTGAAAAGCCTGAGGACTATTCGTATCCAAACTGTGGTGGTAGATAGCTGGAGGGCTTCGTAATTGTTTTATGAGGAAAAACTGCTCGGGTGTGTCTCGAAGCCCAAAACCACGAGGTAAACGTCGAAATGCCCCCTGACATAAAATCTCTCTTTGTTGGTTCCTATCCACATGTAGGAGAGCACACGCCTAACGTGTGCGGACCCTCCACGGTTGTTTGAGAGAGGATTTTGCTACCGTCCATGCAAGGAAAAATCTGGTCCGACCAGCAGATCTGTGGCTTTAGATGAGATAGAGGGAGTAAGTGAAGAAAGAGAGAGAAAGAAAGAGTGGGAGGAGTGCTCGAACGCGCCCAGGATCTTAACAGGAGAGAGAGAGGAGACGGAAAGAAAGTGAGAAGAAGAGAGAGATTAAAGAGAGAGAAAGGAAGATAGAAGGAGAGAGAAAGAAGAGAGAAAGAATGAAAGAAGAAAGAGGGAGAGAAGAGAGGAGAGAGAGGAGAAAGAAGAGAGAGAAAGAATGAAAGAAGAAAGAGTGAGAGAAAAGAGGAGAGAGAGTAGACCTAGGATGAGCTTAAAACTAGGGGCACATCCAATGGTCTCCTTACATGCATGTAGGAGAGAGAGGCTTAAGCTTGGTGGGTCAAGGCTAGAGTCTAGTGTCTAGGTATATGGTTAAGTAGGTTGGGTTGAGATGTAGTGTATGGGAACTTAAGGTGTCTAGAATAGGTTAAGGTTCATGAGAGACTATGGTGTATGGTGTAGGATAAGGTATAGGGTGTATGCTGTTCTAGGGTGTATGGTGTAAGATAACGTGTAGGGGATAAACTAAGGTGTATGGTGCTCTATGGTGTATTGTGTATGGTAAGGTGTATGGGATAGACTAAGGTCTATGGTGCTTTAGGGGTATTTTTTGTCTCTAGGAAATATTTCTCTCTCCTCTCCTCTTGGTCTTGAACTTGAAAGCAAAATGAAAGCAAGAAGCTAAGGACTCTAGAATTTACTTCAATTGCTTGAGAGAGATTACAAATGACTTGGGTTTCCTTATAAAGAGCGACCACTAAATAAGGGTGGAATGCTCAAAAACACTCAAAATTATAAAAAAATGTGTATTTTATGAATTAAAATATTAATGTATTTTTGGACCAAATGAGCAAACTACCCCTAGGAAATTTTCAACAAATGAATAAACCATTCCTCTATGAGGGGCCTCTTGCTATTGCTAGGCCTCAAGAGCTTTTTTGGACTTTTACAATAGTAATTCAGACAATCAATCGTCGTAGAATCGATGGTTGAACTTTTGCACATGTTTTGGTACCCTTTGATCATCTCGAAATAGATTTTTTAGGAAGAACCCAAAATCTGGCCAAGTTCCATAAACTTGTGATTCTTTGACCACCAATCTGACACGATCTATGACGTTTCAAGCCTTCATTTTGATAAAAAATCGAAGGGAATACTTTCACGATCATTTTTTAATAAATTTCGTCCATTTAGTGTCCATTGGAGAATATTCCAATTTTGGACAGTCACTGGAAAATGGGATTTCTGAAGACTGGAAAAGTATGTCATTTTTGATCTCAAAATTCGTGTCATTCGGCCTTCGATCATACATAAATATTATACGAAACTGTAGCTTTTCCAAGCACTGTCGCAATGGACCTATATTTGCAACGATCCGACATCGAGATCTTGAGCTATGGCCTATCAAAGTATTGGATGTTCTTATTTTATGAAATCTGAATTTTATTGTTTTGAGACCATCTTCTCTTAAGAAATTCTCTCGTTTAAGGCCATGCCATAACGCGTATCATATGTCAAAACTATTGGGTCGTCGAGATCTGGCTTGCGTTCGAATTTGAGCTTAATTGGACTCAAAACTAGTGAGTTATGAGAACTTGAAAATCATCCCATAATGAGGAAATACAGTTCCATAAATGTAAAACCCACCATTTTATGGTAAGTTAAGGACGTAATGGTCTCGGAGGGTTCGATTAAGCCAAAATTTAGTACCTGAGGGTTTTTAGACATTCTGGATCCATTGACAGTGGTTTGGTACTGTTTTCAGACCCAAAAAATAGGACTATAGTTATAGGGTCCATTTTCAGCATGAAAGGAATTAGATTTGAAAACTAAGTTTCGTCCTGATCATAACAAAACACGTCAGAACATGACCGTTAGAACATGACGAAACTTTACAGGTGTCCTTAGGGTATTCAAAGCTAGCTTATCATACAATTTGAGGCCATTCTGACACTACTTCAAAGGTCACCCTTTTTTAGACTTATTATTATAGTGTTCCTGTGGTTTGACAGCGTCTTGGGCACCGGTGGGAACATGTTACTATTGGCTTTCTCCTTATTCACATTGGGGATACAAGTATTTAAAAAAATGATGTTTAACAACAATGAGGAGGAACATGAGAAGACATGCTTAAAGAAAGTGAAGGGTCGAAAACCACTTGGAAGATAAACTGATGAAATTGAAGTAGTCAATGGATTTATAGAATCCTGTGAAGAAGTCGAGGGGTATTTTCCCTAGAAGTGATGACACAGAGGGAAATTGGGGATAAGAGGATTTAAGACATACAATGTCAACAAGTCCACCTAAGATTGGTCGTACGTTACCCACCATTCGAGGTTCTCTCATGCATGAAGTTTCTGGCGAGGTTTTGTTGGGTGTACTTTTTATCTTATACAAGACCAATTACATTATAATGAATACTTAACAAAGATCAAGGTGAGAATGACCAATGGATGAGTTATTAATATACTTTGTTTTATAAGTATATTACTTAGTCCCATATAAGGCTAAGTACGAACGCTTGATGAAAGACATATAGTAATATCCCAAGGATGGTTTAGCCCATTTCAGTATCAATATTAGTCTTAAAGCTACTCAGGGATGGCTTAACCCATCTCTGTTTCAAAGGCAATCTTAAAGTTGCCT
>NW_006497511.1:1858706-1953844 GCF_000471905.2 Amborella trichopoda | reverse complement strand
CGTATCAACGACAGTCTTAAAGCTGCCCAGGGATGGCTTAACCCATCTCAATTTCAAAGGCAGTCTTAAAGCTGCTTAGGGATGGCCTAACTCATCTTAGTATCAACGACAGTCTTAAAGTTGCCCAGGGATGGTTAACCCATCTCAGTTTCAAAGGTAGTCTTAAAGTTGTCCAGGGATGGCTTAGCCCATCTCAGTTTTAAAGGCAGTCTTAAAGCTTCCCTGGGATGGCTTAACCGATTTCAGCATCAACGACAATCTTAAAACTGCCCTAGGATGGCTTAACCCATCTCAGTTTCAAAGGTAGTCTTAAAGCTGCACAGGGATGGCTCAACCCATCTCAGTATCACTGGTAGTCTTAAAGCTGCCCAGGGATGGCTTAACCCATCAAAGGCAGTGTTAAAGCTGCCCATGGATGGCTTAATGGACCACAGTATCAACGACAGTCTTAAAGCTTCCTAGGGATGACTTAACCCATCTCAGTATAAATAGTAGTCTCAAGTTGCCCAAGGATGGCTTGACCCATCACTGCTTCATCGACAATCTCAAGCTGCTCAGAGATAGCTTAACTCATCATCCTCATCGCCTGACAGTTAATGCCTTAAAATCTTTAGGTATCATGTGATATTAAGCTACCAAAGGGGGATTTCTTCCTCAGTACAAGGAATTCTCTCATAAGATCAGCACCATTGAACTCTTGACTCCTTGCTTTATAACCCTTAAAAGGTATATCATAAATTGTGTTGAACAAGAGAAGTGGTTGCAGCCCATTGACAACACTGACAAGTCCCTAATTTTTCTCCCACAAGATCATGAGATTCGAATATTTAAAATTCAAATATGAATGTCAGTGATTGTATCTGTGTAAACAATCCAGTAATGAGATCAACATCGTGAAAAGATAAATACAAGAGGTAAACGCTTTATAAAGATAAGGACTACGCCCTGCATACTTTGTGATTCGAATGAATGGATGAATCCAAGATAAAGATGGAGGGTGAAGATTTGAAGATGGGATATGCATGGTTTTCCCTTAAAAAACCATAATTTAACGGTACAAAAAGGGGGACCTCTTGATTGAAGATGGGTCACACATTTTGATAGACATAGTTTAATAGCGATAAGTGTTCTTGGAGGTTTTGCCTCAATAAGAATTAAGGGTCGAAACGAGAGTGAAATATTCAAGACACGAAGATAGATAATTGTCTCCTACAATTCATTTGAGACCCATTCTCTTAGGAAAATCAGACTCGAAGGATAACACTCCTACATATATCCACAAGTATATGGACTGATATGCCCTCGATGTTATCTTTTCCCTTTCGATATGTATGTGCATTTTCTTCTTTTAGAAATGAATGTATAGGTTTCAAGGCCAGAATCAAAGATTTTCATCCTATTTTTTTTCTTCAGTTGATGTAAATTGTAACAGAGGATTAAACCACTGAAATTGGTTAGTGCCCAGTATAAATATAAAGCTTGTGTTTATGATATGAAGTACACGAGTGAATTTTACCCCGATTGTGATGTCCTCTATTTTTTTTTTTGGAATCTAATGTTTGTTTAAACATTCATGTTTTAAGCATTCACAGTTCAGAGCATCCAATGGGATGGAAAAAGTGGTACTCTTGGGGAAAGTTTTAGAATACCAAGTGGTGAGAGGTTTAAATGGTTGTGACACAAGCTTGGGGACAACCAACTCCCAAGTTTGAATGTCAAGGTGGTCAGGTCATTTTAAAAGCAGAATGGTTGTATCAGTCCTTCACGACATACTCGAAAGGTGTCTCAGTCTTCATTCCTGCCATCCTTGGGCTTGTAACCTTAGTTAAAGGCCGATAAAGTGGGTGTACTGGAGTGGGTCGGGCTTTGGATACTCCCAACCTTAAGTCATGGGTGTGATGAATTGCATTGGTTTAGGTGTTAGTGGGCTTGTGGTGCCGACATCGCCCCTTGAAACCAATGAGAGAATGATAAGTGTGTGTGTGTGTGTGTGTGAGGTGAGGTAGCTTTTGAGCCACACTCGAGTGCTTTTGGACAAGTGGGTTAGCCACCAGCCTTGGGTGTGTGTGATGCATGAATATTATGAGTGTTGGGGGTGGCCTTAGGACCACTCAACGGCTAGGCGCCGATCTTGTGTTTGTAGTATGAGGGGTTGTCCTTGGGGCCAACTCTTGAAGAGGGACTGACGGCCTGCCCGTTGGTCTTATGAGTGTGTAATGGGGTGGCCTTAGGGCCACCCTTAAAGAGTGGACCGATGGCCCAACCATTGGTGAACTCAGAGAGGTAAGGGGTGGCCTTGGGGCCACCCTTGGTGAGTGGACCAACAACCTGACCGTTGGTGGAATGAGGGAGGTGTTGGGTGGCCTTAAGGCCACCGTTTTGAGAGTGGAACAGCGAACAAGCCACCAGTGGAGTGAGTGAGTGAGAGTGAGGTGGCCTTAGTGCCACCTAAGGTCACCCTTGGTGAGTGGACTGCTAGCCTGGCCACTGCTGGAGTGAGGGAGGTGAGGGGTGGCCTTGTGGCCACCCTACTTTTGGGGACTGGAGATTTGGCCGCCGGTCAAGTGAGGGAGTGGTGGGGTGGCCTTGTGGCCACACTGCTTGAGGGGACCGGTTGCCTAACAACCGGTCGATTGAGGGAGAGGTGGGTTGGCCTTGTGGCCACCCCTTGAGGGTTGACTAGCGGCTTGGTCGCTAGGTCATGTGGACAATGAGAGGGGTGTCCCTTTGTCACGACCCCGCCCCCAACCACCATACCTTATGCGGCGACGGGCAATCGAGCGTGGGTTCGCGATCCAATGTAACATTTGTCACTCAAGTAGGAGTGGACTCAACGCCTTTATTTTTGATAATCGAGCAAACCATGGAAAAGAACTAGAACAAAAACTCAACTAGTAGAAGAGTAAGGAAAAAATCCACATACCAAAATTCTTAATGTAAAAATCTTTCAAAATATTACATTCAGTTCGGGGCACTTAAGCCTAATATTACACATATCCACCAAGAGCAAAATAAAACCAGGGCCAAACAGCCCAGACATAAGGAATGTCTAAGCACCTTCTTCAGGAACACTTGCTTCGTCTTCTAGCCGCCAAACACGAATATCCAGCCCCACACCTTTCACTATCAATCTACAAGGAGAGGAGAAATAATGAGATGGTCTATACAGCCCAATAAGTAGGTCTAGTGTCATGCATATGTTGTGGTTCTATCCATGTGTGAAAACAATACAGTTCATCAATATAAAGTCATAGTTGAGCATATATGAATATCAGGTTAAGGCAACGAATATGAACATTTCATTTAAACGACAGTCACCTTTAAATCGGTGTGATCATAAGCATTCAGTAAGAGAAATCATTAATCATCCAATCATTGTAATACTAAACATTCCTTATACAGAAAATAAATTCTTATCCGCTCACTTCCTAAATCACCTACTCCTACAGTGGAGGCCCTATCCACCAGGCTAAACCACTCCCATTTCTTAAGACCTCTACTATCGTACAGGAGGGAGGGTAATGACAAGTGGGTTAATCTACTTCGTAATGGCCTCAACACACACACAGTCCCCAGAGTGCATTGGGGGTTCGATAAGCCCTTATCTTGCAAGGCATCAATCATTTCATTTCATAAATATATGGTGCGTCTATCCTCTCCCTTATCCCGTTCCTATTATTATGCAAGTTAGGGGATATGCCGGCATCTCTTTCCTTACTACCGATGAGTGTCCCATCGCATAGGAGGCAATATCATAGCAGTATCTACTACCGGTGAGTGTCCCACCGTGTAGTGGTCAATATCAACATAAGCATTGGTCATTAATCACAGTATCGCAACAATATCCACTACCAGTGAGTGTCCCATCGCGTAGTGGCCAATTCATTATAGTATCATAATAATATCCACTACTGGTGAGTGTCCCACGGCATAGTGGCCAATACAATGCCTCATAATGGATGAATCACATTCTCATAAATAAATGTATCATAAAGATGAATCATATTTCATTATAACATCATAACATCGTAGCAGTAGGTAAAAGACATGCCTTTCATAAGCTTTCACATGGCATTTACACCTAAGCCCTCTCAGTAGCATTTGTCATTCATTATGAATTCATTTCACCACTATTGCACTCGTTGGCCCTCTTTCTCATAAAGTGCAGTTTACACGACATCATTCACATATCTTTATGGAATTCTCATGGAATTTATCATATGGTATTCACATTTATCATATATCAAGATAACTTAGCGCCGCATGGTCATAAAATGATGCAGTGACAAGTTACAACGACATGCCCCTCTTGCAAGGGCGTAGCTCCCGAATTAGGGGGAGTTTCAAGATGCTTTAAACATAAAACTTTGAGCAAATACACAGACCTTTACAAAGATAGTAATTTGAAAGAAATTGGGGCTATTTGATGGGTCAATAGCTTAATACAAGGTGAGAATTAGTTGCTAGAAATCTTCCCTACATCAGTGCGCAACGACATACTTGCGTATTTCGGGTCATAATTCAAAATTTGTGGGAAATTTTAAAAACCTCAAAAATACAAATTTGAGTACATTCATAAACCTTTCTAATGGTGGAAGTTTTAAGGCTTTTGGACACCATTTGCTAGGTCAAAAGCATTGCCCAAGGAGGGCCTTAGCTACTGGAATTAGCAGCAACTGTGAGCAGTGTCATGCCTCGGCATTTTAGGCCATATCTTTTCTTACAGGAAAAATTTCATCATGACATAAAAATTAGAATTAAATTAGACATACATGCCTTTCATTCGAGACACGTTTGGTCCTATTTGGATGCCATTTGTCCATCAAACACGTTGATCCAAAAATGGTCACAGTTCTGAAAATTCACGTGCTTTGGGCTTGGAACCTTGTTCATGATAAGGAGTCTCATAATGAGCAATTTCATGAGTTTCCATAAATAAAAAGATCATATATGTGGTAAAAACAGTCATGGCATTAAGAAGCACAAAAGCTAAAATTTCAACCTCATGTTAACCCATTCTTCACATTTTCATTCTACCATTTTACCCATTCTAAATATTTGTTCTTTACATAAACTATGGATGCATAGAAACTAACCCCACTTACATTGACTTCTCACGGTATCTCCAATCCTCACTCACTGCTTTCACAGGCTTTCCTTAAGCTCCACCAGTGGGCTATCTGTAAGGGGCAGCAGTGAACTCCTCAGGGGGAGAGAGGGAGTAGAATGAAGAAAAGTAGTTGTTAAAGGGCTTAAGTGCTCACGGTTGGTGGGATTCACTGTGGTTGATGCAATCACTCATTGCTCTGACACGTACAGGCGACGCTGACATGTACGGAGGCTATATGTTTAACCAAGACACTCCCGATGCTGCTCTTTCTTGCTTCCCTTTTCCAGTCGGCGCTGGGTCACAGCCAACACTAGGCCTTGCATTCACAAACGACGATGGGTTCAATTACACAACCGGCGCTGTGTCTTCTTCTTACACAGCTGATGCTGCATTTTCCACTTACTCAATCGAGGCTATGTTTTCCTCTTACTCAGTCGGTGCTCCATTTTCCTATTACTCAGCCGGTGCTACGTTTTTCTCTCACTCAGCCCGTGCTACTGTTTGAACGCATTTTTCAACACCTTGGTCTCTGATGTGGAATAAAGAGGAAGCAGGTCAATAAAGCCTACAAAATAAGTGGAAATTTTGACAGTCTCAGAATTGCTCCAGAATTGTTCAAGATCTTCATAAGCATTCCAAAAGGCCACCTGCCAAGTTTCATTGCGATCAGACATATTTAAGGCAGTGAACACAAAGAAATAATTTCGGCAAAATCATCCTCTAGCACCTTGAAATGGATCCCATAACTAAAACTATCTTTTTGGCATGTCAAACAGATATGGAACCATCACCATTGAATCCGACACGGTCAAAAACCCCTATGGGTCAAGTTTCGACTTAATCGGGCACTCCAAGAGAAAGTTGTGGGTAAAATACCGAAAAGGGGTAGGCTACTCACTATTCCCGTGTGGCCACCCTGAACCAAAACACCATTAAAGGTGGCTGTTTTTACAATCATGGGCAGTGACTTTCGGGCTTATATCTCACTCGATCCGAGTCGAATCGCGCTCAAATTTGGTAGGCGTGTTCGTCTCTTTAAGACGAGCACGCGATCGCTGCTATAACTCCTCCTAGCTGAAATACTGATGAGAACTTAGTGAGGCCACCCGAACTTGCAGTTCCACCTTCTCAGCGTTCACAGCCTTAAGTTCCCTAAAATATTTACAGTTTCTCCCAACCACGAGTCCCGCTCAGAAGGAAGCTGAGTCTGGGCCTATGTGCGTTGCTGCACAAGACCTTGTTGGTCAGCCAAATCCATCACCAAGGTATCCAAGCGTCTCTTGAAAGACGCATGTGCTGCATCTTCCCATGAAAGGGCTTCAGTTCCCCAATCACTAAGGTTTTGCAGCAACCCATTGAGGTGGTTGAAGACCTCTTCATCTGGCCACACATCCCTTAAGCTGACTATGCAAACCCTGAAGGTCTTCATCCTTTCCCCAAGGTCGAACAAAGAACACACCTTTAAGCCTTGAAGACCTGAACAAAGCATCTTCCTCACCATGAATGCTTTGGAGCCTGAAGATGGATGTGGGGGAGCAGAAGAACCAATCACATTGAGGGAGGGCACATTAAGTACAAAATCCCTAGATACAAGGGGCGTCAAGGCTTTCTAAGTGACAGAAAGTTTAGGTAAAAGACTCCTCAAGGGCCCTTCCGAGGCAGGCGAATATGAGCATTGCACTGCCGGTGAATCTGAAAGGTGAGCCCTTAAGTCACCTGCCTATTCCTGCATAACTTCTGGCTCAAGTGGGACAGACACCACGGGGAGTGAGGGAGATGCAACATGACCACTAGAAGTAGGGGTCACATTGGCCTCAACCCTTGACATGGAGTTCCTCGAGTCACGGCCTAAACCAAGTAAAGGCGAGCTTGACCACCCCGGCCAACTATCAGCTGATTGCAGTATTGCAGTAGGAGTTGAAAGTGCTACAGCAGGAGGAGAATTCGGAGCCCTGCGAGCTCCTGACCGAGCCTGCCTCACATGGGACGACATTGAAGACACCCCGAAAGACAAGTCTTTCTCATTCAAATGGCTTCCTCTTTCCCGAGAAGATGGGATGGGCAAAGATTCTCTCCTCCACTTTTTCTTTCTTTCTCTCTCCCCATCTTCCTGTTTATGATGAAAAGTGGACAGATCATTCGACAAAGATCTCTCAAATTTTGACACCTTAAACTGATAAAAATAATGTGGTAGAGAAAGTGGGACAAATCAAATTCATATTTAAGGCTAGATCTACCAAAAAACGAGCAGATCTACTCTTAGATCCACGATAGAGCTAGCATGATTTAAAACAATAAAACACGAGTTTAAAGCAACAGACTGACAAAAATTAATGAAATCAAAATAGAAAGAAAAAGAAGAAAGAAAGGATAAGAGAACAATACCAAACAGGGCCGGATGGCCTGGGACTCCCGAGCCTTCAAGGGCTCGCTCATATCATAACCGACGTCCTCTTTGCCTCTCTAATTCAGAAGTTCACCAGAAGATCTCTGATTGAAAAGGGTTGTTGTGCCCTAGATATGGTTTAGAACTAGGGTTCCCTAGGTATAGCTTAAATTTTCTCAAGCTTAGGGTTAGGGTTTTTCAGATTAGGGTTTCACAAGCTCACAAAGTTTTTCCTCTTCACTTTCTCCTGCTCCTCTTTTGGCCACGAAAATGAGGTTTATAAAGGCCATGATCTTTTGGGATGGGCATCTTTTCATAACTAGCCAACTGCCAACCCTGGGCTGCCTTTATGGGGTCCTGGGTCGGGGCGACACTAGGTGGGTCACCCAGACAAAATTGGTCAAATTTAGGAAATTTGACTTAAAACGGTTGGGGAGACAGCTGACATGCAGAAAATGCCATTTTTGAGTTGTCAAAGCTAGGCGACACACTATGTGTCGCCCAAGTCAAGACTACTCGAAACCGAAAATTTCCAGTGCAAGGCAGATGCTGGGGCTGTCAAGATGTTGCCTGCCAAAAATCATCCAATCTGGGTATGTCTAGGCTGGGCGACAGAAGGTGTGTCGCCCAGATTAGATCAACCCAAAATGGCAGATTACTGCTTAGCACTGATCTTTGGGTTATCCTGCTAAAAAATAAAGATTTTGGGTCGAACTTCGTTGGGCGACACTAGGTGTGTCACCTAAACTGGGGCTACACCACTGTCTGGGCTGGGCGGAACTGCCAGTTCGTCCACACCAAATCTAACAAAAACTGACATTTCTTGGTTCAAGTGTGTAGTGCAGGCTCTTGTGAAGCTCCCAAAGAGCATTTGTACTAGAAAGGATTTTTGTACTATTTTTAATGGGTTTTTTGGTAAAACAGGGTGTTTGAAGGACTTGGGTGAAAATATGGTATCTACAGGGTTTTGGGTAGGCAAAATGATTCTGGGTCATAGGGTAGGCTGTGTGGGCTATAGATTTGGGTTTGCTAAGATAGTGCGATCCTAAGGGTTTAGAAAACCACAGAATTTGCCAGATTTAAAATGGGGTGTCTACAGTTGCCCCTCCTTGGCACTCCCTGTCCTTCAAGGGACAGGTGAGTGGTAAAGAAGTAGACGCTTTGACGTTCCTTGTCCTTCGAGGGGCAGGCAAAGATCAAAGATAATGCAGACATTTTAAATTTCATCCTGATGTTACATGGTCAAAGGGCACACCAACTAATCCTTCCAAGACATTGCGCTCGTCTAGCTTACCCACCTAGGGAATTTTCATCCTAAGGCATGAAATGTCAATGAGTTACACAAACTTAAAACTCGAGTTGGATTTTCTAGCCATGCCACTTAATTTCAGGGGTTTCACAGTTTAAATTTTTTATCCCTGACATCTTCTTTGATTTCCTTAGGGTTTCCTAAGGCTTTCGATAGGAAAAGGCTTTCTATAGGAAGAGAATTATCTGACTGATTCCAAAGAGAGGGGTGAGGTCGCAACGCTGTAATCTGGACAACATGGTAGTCATCATATACAGGTGTCCAAGTTCCTTTGTTTTTAAAAGACTCTTTAGAATTTTTGAAGATAGAGGGATATTTGAAATAGAACCCGAAGCAAGGACAAGTTACGATTTTAACAAATAAGTTAAAGTTTTTGAAAACACAAGACATATAGTGAAAATTTTAAAAAGAGAAAGATATTTCGGAAAACAATGTTTGTTAGCAGTTTTAACTCCTGCAAGCATAGGGCCCTCTAAGCAGTTTAATGTCATGCAGCGATGAACCATACACCCGACCCTTTTACGTCATACAGGGCTAGATGGAATACACTTGACATAGTACACTCAACCTTTTATGTCATATGGGGCTAGACGGAATACACCTGACCTTTTACATCATACGGGGCTAGACGTTACCTGCCTCGACTCTTTTACGTCGCACGAGTTTGACGTTGAACTGGATACACTTGACCTTTTACGTCATATGGGGCTAGACGACATCTATCTCGCGCTTTTACATCGCACGAGTTTTTCCTGTCTCGGCTCTTTTACGTCGCACGAGTTTGACGTTTTTCCTGTCTAGGTTCTTTTACGTTGCATGATTTTGACATTTTTCCTGCTTCGACTCTTTTACATAGGATGAGTTTGATGTTTCTCCTGTCTCGGCTCTTTTCCGTTGAACGAGTTTGACGTTTTCTTAATTGGATTTTGGTTGGCAGTTTAGGCCCGTGCCACAGAGGAGCATTTTCTTTTGAATCTTTTTTTTTTTTCCTTTGAAATTGGTTGGCAGTTTAAGCTCATGCCACCAAGGAGCATATGAAATTTTTTGAAATTAAAATGTTTGGAAACCTTGAAAGAAAAAATGCATGACAAAACAAAACTTGACACTTCGAAGGCTCCAAAGTTGAGTGGGGGCATTTTTGACAAAAGGGTTTTGGGCTACACTAGTGTTGTCGCCCGGGCGGCACTAGTGATGTCGCCCACATAGTCTGGACACTTTTTTTTTTTATTAAGTGTTTTGGTGGATGACACCAGGTGTGTCGCCCATAGAAAAATTGTGTTTTGGTGGGGCAACACCAGGTGTGTCGCTCATAAAAAAAAAATTATTTTGTTTTTTAGGGCGACAACAGGTGTGTCGCCCATAAATTTTTGTTTTTATTTATGAAGTGTTTTGCTGAGCAACACCAGGTGTGTCGCCCATAGAATTCTTTTTATTTTTATTTTATTTTAGTTTTTTTTGTGTGTGTTTTACTTGGCGACACCAGGTGTGTCACCCATAGAAATTGTTTTTTTTTTATTGGTGTTTTAGTGGGCGACACCAGGTGGTCGCTCATAGAAAAATTGTGTTTTGGCTGGGCGACACCAGGTGTGTCGGCCATAAAACAAAACTGTTTTTTTATTAAGTGTTTTGCTAGGCGACATCAGGTGTGTCGTACATAGATTATTATTATTCTTTTTTTATTGCTGCCCTTGTTGAGAGGTCTTTTTCAACTTGCCCATGTTATGGGGTGTTAGAAGAACTTCTTTTTTTTTATTCCCCTGTTGGGGGGCCCTTGTTCAACTTGCCCCTGTTGGGGGTTCTTGCTCATCAGTAAGTGTGAGATTTTATTCACCGAACCATAGTGGAACACTTTCTTTGCATGCACTTTTCAAGACCTACACATTCAATCCCCTAGTTGTAGGGTTTTGTCTCGAATTCCCGGCTATTGGGTCATCATACGGATACACAAGGATGAACTTGCCTCATTTTGCCTTAGGGGATCCAATCGAGAGAAAAAAATGACCCCAGACTAGCCAATATTGTCATTGGTGAGATTCAACCATCTCTAATATGTGGTAGTAGGTGTTGGAAGATATTTTTCATCAACATGGGGCGCTCGCTTAATAAAGGCTTAGCAAACAGTGGAAATTCCGATAGTCTCAGAATAGCCTCAAAACTGGTTAAGATCTTCATGAGGACTCTCAAAATACTCCTGCCAATTTTCATTGCATTTTGACATGTCTAAGGCAATGAAGACTGAGAAATGGTTCCAGTAAAATAGGCCTCTTACACCCTGAAATGGATCCTATAACTAAAGTTACATTTTCGATGTCTCAATTTGCTGTGGGACTACCGTCATTAGATCCGGCATAGTTGAAAACTGGTCAAACTTTGGCTCAAAACGAACTCTCCAGAAAAATGTTATTGGCGAAAGAACGAAACAGGAGGAGTCGCATGTGATTCCTGTGCGGCCACCCTGCAACTCCACACCATTCAGGGGACAGTCACGAACAACAACTTTCAACGCTCATATCCTACCCATCTTAAGTCAAATCACTCTCAAATTAGGTGAGCATATTCCTCTTGTCAAGACGAGTGTTTCGACATGTGCCATGCCCTACAATGACGCCCGAGCGCGAAGAAAAGCTAGAGAGAAGTTGTTGATCCATGAAGAAAATACATGAAATTCAGCAGCATCGTGCCTCGCTCAAGCGGCCAAATCACACCGTTCGCGAACCTGGTTGACGTGAGACCAATTCCATCGTGTGCGTAAGGTCTCGGGCTATCTATGACCTGAACCCTGTATATGATGAATGGTCGGATTCTGCACACGAAGCCGTTGAAGTGACTACAAATTTTATCACTGGAATTCCAGATTCCGGCCAAAAATCCAAAGTTGCAAAATCTTTGTTCGAGCACGCAATCGATCTGCGTTTGTTGCCTCATGATCGTAATGACATGATCAGTATGATCCAGTGAAGAAATCAAAGAAAAACATCAAGGAGAGAGCACACTATCGATCCGAAGTTTCAAGATTGAACCCAAATTCAAGTCACAAGATCGTGACCTAAAAATACGATCCATGGCTCAAAGTTGGTATCAAATTGATTGGTATGCTGAGCTCTATAATAAAACAATCATCTTTCGATCAACTGAGCATCATAACGACCTCGGATCATCCTAGATAAATCATGCACATTCTAGGGCAACACAAGGACTGTTCTGAAATTTCACAAATTGTTAGGAAGGGGCAAATCTGTCATTTTGCACTCTATTTTCTATTTTCTTTTAATTCAATTTAATCTTAATTTCCAGCAATTAGGGTTACTTTTGATCATCCACTCATGTTTCGGGAAAATTCTATATATACCACGTACCATCATTGTACGCTAAAGGTAATACACACACACACATAATACACAACGAGAGTTTTTACTGAATAAAGTTTCTCTTTCTTCTCATTGTTGGGTCACGTTTGGAGTGAGAGTAAAGTGAGATATCCTTTTGGACTGGTACCCCTGAGCTCAAGGTAAACCTTCTCTCTCTTCTTTTTCTTTTATTCTTCTCTCTCTTCCTGTCCTTCTCCTTCCTCTTCTCCGTCTGAGCTCCCCTTAGAGGTCATGCACGGCAGTGGCAGTGCCGTGCATGCCTCTCCTGTGGTCTCACAGGACACGCATGGCGATGGAACCACCATGCGTGAGCCTCCTTCTCCTTCTGTTCGTCCATATCTACCTCCCAACGAGGCTTGCAGACGGCGCTACTCATCGTCGTCCGTAGATGCATCCTTGACACCTCAGTGAAGAGAGCAGATAGCGAAACTCATTGCTGCCTGTTGGGGTCTTCCATTGTTGTGCGCATATAGCAAACAACAATGCCTATCGCCGCCAGTGAGAGGTCTCGATAATGCCTATCGCCACCCACGAGAGGTCTTAGCAATGCCTATTGCCACCCAAGAGCTTTCTTCACATGCGCAGTGCCTATCGCCGTCCTCGAGCCTCCTTTGTGCATTCTGTGCTCACCACCACTCCACCTGCATCCCATTCCTACCGCCATGCACCTCATGAGAACTATCTCTATGTCATGCGCTTCACGAGAGGCTATCTAACCCCCGCACAGGGGTGCGCTACCTTCTTGTGTTGCCAATGGCAATGCCTAGCGTCATCCGTAGTTCCCTGCTTCCCCTCATGCCGCAAACAGTAGTGTTTAGTGCCGTTCAAGGGTCGTAACATTGCTACTCCAGGGTTGTGGGAGGCGATGTCTAGCACCATCAGGACCCTATCTCTCTTCCATCTAGTGCCTTCTCTTCATTCTCTCCTCTTCTCACTTGATTGAGTGTTGACCTAGGCTAGCACTACCATATTGGCCTCGATTTTGAGTAGTCTTGCCGCCGTGTTGGTCCTGAGTACCATGCCCGTCTTGCTACCACTCTGAGTCGGTCACTATCCGGCTATCAAGCTAGTCTCGTCCCTTCATCAAGTTTTCTTCTCTTTTCAACCTTTTCTCGAAACTTCCACTCCATCATCCTAACCTCTCACATTCTTAGCCACACGAATGTGTAATGCCCTAAGACAAGGGTGGGTCTCTTCAACCCACTTGTCTTGCAAATTAACCATAGAATTGTTGTGCAGAAAAACAAGGTGATTACAGGTCAAGGGAGGCGATTTCGACCTAGCTAAAGTAGCTGGGGGGCGTTTTGACGTGATATAAGAGGGTGCCTGCGTGAGCCACCTCGAGTAAGTCTCGAACCCACCTTAAATTCCTCTCTCATCGGTTGGTATACATGTCCCTGCTCTTGAGCAAGGTTTTGAGAGAGCGATCTCAAATCTCGAATTCACTATAAACCCGAGATATGTGTCGCCTAATCATCTAGATATGGAGGACAAGATCGAGGCACCTAACTCCACTGGGGACTTACTACCCTTTAGTCGGTTCACTCTTGTTTGACTAGTATCCTCTTTTACTTTCTGCATTAAATTGTATGGCATCTGGGTTCTTCAACCTATTCATCCGAGTCGGAGACTTCCTTATTCCCACACTCGTGACTATCCCAAGGAAGCAAACTTTTCAAGCTTCCTTCCCTACTCTCCTTCTGAGTCTCGACTCACAGTCTGGCTCCCAGGTTCTTTCAGTTGGTTAGTGAGAGAGGGGACTTAAAGGCCCCAGACTCCCTGCTTCCTCGCCCTGGTGGACCCTCCACTAAGGCCCCTTGCATCAGTGGTACATCTGCCACCGCACATAGCATGCACCTTGCTACCGGCAAGTCCATTGTCGGTCATATTGCTGAGGTACATTGAAAGGCTACCCCGACCCCTTTTGCGAGAGGCAAGCAAGTTGCTATCGCTCCAGAAGTTCGTCGTAAGGCAACCCCATTATGCTCCTTCACCATGCCAAACCTCTTCATATAGAGGCTTGGCACACCGAGGCGGAGACCCTATGACCTCCACTCCTTGCACACGCATAAGGGTTTGTGGCCCATCCACTCGAGCCACACCTTGGGGCAACCTTCACGTTGCCTTGAGCTCACATCCAGGGCTAGGCCTTCTCGGGCTAAACCCTGCATGCGCCATGCATTTGCTTCTCACAGCTCGGGGCAGCGCTAGCTCCATGTCACCTCGAGCACATGAGGGTTGATCACTCCATCCTCCCTCCCAGCACACACAGCTTCACCCTGTGAGAGATGGGCTCCCACCCGGTCCCTCATTGACACAAGCTCGCAGGTCTCGGCTTTCTTAGGTTGAACACATTGATAGAGCTCGGGCTGACCCCCAAGTCAACCAAACGACTAACGCTAAAGGTGCACACACACACCATCTTGACGAGTTCCTCCCCGATCCAGACTCAGGCAGAGTCAGGAACCAGCTAACTCCTTTATCACTCTTCTGACACTAGGCAAGCACCTCGTCTTCCCTAAGAGTACCATCTTGAGCCAGCCTCAGGTCAGCCGCACACTTGGGCCTCACAAAGGAATTCGGGACAATGGCCT
Organism: Amborella trichopoda; assembly: GCF_000471905.2. The sequence goes on along the minus strand of NW_006497511.1, from coordinate 1,939,077 downwards.
GAGGTCAGAGAGAGGCCTCCAGCCTCCAAGGAAAAAACCCAGGTTTCCTTCTGTCCTTGGACCCCACTCCTTGTTGCAACTCATGAACACTGCCCTCGCATGCTCAAAGAAAGCAGGGCAGTCCAGGTCTCAGGCTCAGTTCTGGAATGAAGTCCACAACCACCTCAAGATTAAGCAGAAGAAGGGCCTATGGATCCTGACCAAAGAAGCCTCCAAGGCAATTGAGGTCACCATCATAATCCCTTCTTTCCCGTCCAAACTCCAGAGCCTGAGCAGGTCCAAGGGTATTGCTCGGTCACCATTGCCTAGAAGCCACGGTCCCTAAACCGTCAAGAACCGGTCCTCACAAGATCGACATACAAGGCTCGAGTGCAGTTAGGGCAAGCTGAGCCCCTCCAGATTGACTCGCCACCTAAGACTCGCCAACAACTACAGTCCACTGCACCACCAGGCTCTAACCCTCCAAAAGAGACTGTCAATGTCATGGTGATAGAAGATCCGGATGACAATCAAGAAGAGCGGATGTACAAGTTTGAGGGAATGATGCAATCCATCCTTGAAAAGATGGAACACCTAGAAGCCTCCAGGTCCCCTTCTTCGACCGATTCCCCAATTGGTGAAGACATGGTTCCTAGGCAAACTCCCCCATCGGTCTCCTAAGACAGCTCTGCCTCTCAAAGAGTTTCCCAAACCGATATAGATACCATGGTCACCCATAGTCTCAAGAACAAGTTCCCAAGCATGCAAGAGGCACCACTCTATCAAAAGTTGTACCCTTCGTACATTGACTAGGTGTTGTTTCCCTCAAACTACCATAAAGGGAAACTCCCCCTGTTCAACGATACTATGTCCCTTCACCGGCACACCACCCACTTCCAAGCAGTGTGTAGGGAGACTACAACTGATGGAGGACTCCTCCTCCGTCAGTTCGTCGAGACTCTCGAAGGGCCATCATTCCTGTGGTATGCTCGGCTGCCTCCAAACTCATTGTACACGTGGCAAGAAATGGAGCAGTTGTTTTACCAACGCTTCTACGAAGTCCGAAGGAACGTGGAAACCATCGAGCTCCTCACTCTAATGCAAGACCTTGGTGAGTCGGTTGACGAGTTCATCGGCCGATGGAGGGAGCTAGCAACCTTTCATGCCACTCTCATGACTGAGAAGGAAGCGGTCAAAACTTGCATACGGAACATGCTTCCCAAGATCGCCCTGCATGTCGAGGTATCCAATCCACCTCCATGTCAGAGCTCATCTCTAAGGTAATTCGTATTGAGGGATTGTTCAAATTCTTGGTCCAACAGTCGGGGCAACCAAAAAATTAGTGATCAGCGTGGCCGTCACCGTGACTGGCACTAAGAGCATGGCTCCACAAACCTTGAACCTTTCCAAGGCACGGACGTCTCCGGCCTGGGGTAAGCAGCAGTCCTACAATGAGGTCCTGCCTCTTAAAAATAGTAAGCGAAACGACTTCTAGATCCAGCACCAGAACAAAGTTTACCCCTTCGACAAGGAGTGGACTCCTACACTGCTTCGACTGCTGTTAGAACAGAAGACAAATGAGACAAATGAGAGGTACTACGCTTATCACAAGGGAGTAGGCCACCCTACTCATGACTGTTATAAGCTCAATGACAATATCGAAGCCCTTATTAACAAGGGTCAGATAAAGCTCAAAGAGTTAAAGAGGGTGTTCGGGGCAACTGAGGCTTCTCATATAGTGACATCCAAGAGGGTGACGACCCACTCGCTATCCTCCTTGCATTTTTCTCCATAATGCTCGAAGAAGGACTCGTCACTGGTTAGGTGCCTTGATCTCGCCCTTTGGATCCTTTTGGGATTAGGTGGCATGCATCTTGGGTTTCGAGAGAAGACCTGGGATGTTTTTTTGAGATCGCTCTCTCGGGAACCCAGTTCGAAAACGAGGGCAGGTGTTACCAACCTGTGAGAGAGGAATTTATAGGTGGGTTCGGGATTTACTCAGGATGACTCACGTGGGCCCCCTCTTAGATCATGAAAAAATCCCTTCAGTAATAAAACTGGTTCGAAATCGCCTCCCTTGGCTTGTATTCTTCTTGTTTTCTGCTTTTCTGTAATCACACACATATATGGCAAAGGTTATAAAATAGGTGGGTGAGACCTCACCTTTCCTATCTAATGAACGTACACAAGCATGTGAATTCAAAAAGAAGAAGAGAAGAAAGACTGGGGAGAGAGGAATTTGACTATGCGAGAGGATCAGAGTGGTGACTAGGCTGATGGATAATTGGCCTGATTTGGTAGTAAAATGGGCTTAGTAACTAAGACCGACTCACAGGATTACTACTAGACGTCGTTGCTATTACCAACTAGCTATGCATGATGGTCAGACTATCGCGACAATAATGCAGGCCAAGTAACCTTGGCACAACAACATTATGACTAGATGATAAGGCTACCATGATAGGTTAATCTTAATCTTAGTCGAACAAAAGAGTAGTAGAATTAAGGCTATAAGGAGGGAATAAGAAGAGAAGAAGGGAAAGAAAGAAGGAGGGAGAAGAAAGGAAGAGAAGAGTATGAAAGACGAGAGAATAAAGGAGAGAGAGGGAAGGAATGCACAGTCAAGGTTAAGCATTGCTGACTATGTTTAGAAGGAAGAGAGAGAAATTCAGTTAGCACTAGGTTTCACATACTGATAGGTGAAGAGAGAGAAAAAACCAATCGATGTTAGGTCTCATCGACTGACAGAGGAAAAGAGAGAAAACCAGTCGGTGTTAGGTCTCACCGACTGATAGAGGAAGAGAGAGAAAACCAGTCAGTGCTAGATCTCACCGACTGACAGAGGAAGATAAAGAAAACCAGTCGACGTTAGGTCTCACCGATTGACAGAGGAAGAGAAAAAACCAGTCGACGTTAGGTCTCACCGATTGATAGAAGAAGAGAGAGAAAACCAGTCGACGTTAGGTCTCACCACCTGATAGAGGAAGAGAGAGAAAACTAGTAAACGTTAGGTCTCACAAACTGACAAGGGAAGAGAGAGAAAACCAGTCGACGTTAGGTCTTATCAATTGATAAGAGAGGAGAGAGAAGATCAGTCGACACAAGGTTTCACCGACTAACAAAAGAGAAGAGAGAAGACCAGTCAGCGATAGGCTTCACCGACTGACAAAAGAGGAGAGAGAAGAAGAGAGAAGACTTGTATGCGATATGCTTCACCAGCTGACATAAGAGGAGAGAGAAAACCAATCGGTGTTAAGTCTCATAGACTGACAGAGGAGGAGAGAGAAGAAGTGAGAGAAGACCTGTCGATACTAGACATCACCATCTGACATAAGAGGAGAGAGAAGACTAGTTGATGTTAGGACTCGTCACTGACTGAGGAGGAGAGAGAAGACTTGTCGATGCTAGGCTTCACTTATTGACAGATCGAAGGAGAGAGAAAATCAACTGGTGCTAAGTTTTACTGACTGACCGAGGAAGGAGAAAATCAATCAGTGCTAAGCCTCATCAGTTGTGACAAGAGAAAATCAATCGACGCTAAGCCTCGTCAGTTGTGATAGAAGGAGAAAACCAACCGGTGTTGGGCCTTGTCATTTGCATTAAAAGATGATAGATGAAGATAAAGATGAGAAGAAGAGAGAGAAAAAGATAGAGATGAGAAGAGAGGAGAGAGAAAGAAGAGAGAGAGAAAGAGAGGAGAGAGAAAGAGAGAAGGAGAGAGAAAGAGAGAAGGAGAGAGAAAGAGATAGAGATGAGAAGGAGATAAAGATGAGAAGGGATGAGGATAGAGAAAGAGATAGAGATGAGAAGAGAGGAGAGAGAAAGAAGAGAGGGAAATAAGGGAGGAGAGAGAAAGTTACCTGCCCAAAGGGTATCGACCATTTTCTTCTCTCTCCTCTCTCTCTCCAAGACGTACTCACAAACTCCAGCAGGAATGCAAATTATATTGGATCAATCCAAAAATGAACTGAACCGCCTTACAATTTAGCTTTGCATGTTTATGAAGAATTGGGCTAAAATGTGAGTGTACGCCCAAAACCTAGTTAAAATTGAAGATAATTACAATTTAATTGAATTTAAAGAAATTCTAAAAATAGGTGCAAAAGGACTGTTTTGCCCCTGCCTAACAATGTGTGGAATTCCATAACAGTCCCTGCTGCTGCCCGAGAACTTGTGTGATCTTTCATGGCTGACCCAAGGTCATTATGATGCCCATTTGATCGAAAGATTATTGTGTTTTTATGGGGCTCGGCATGGCGATCATTTTGATACCAACTTCGAGCTGTGAAGCATGTTTTTGAGGCATCATGAGACTTGAATCTAGGATGAATCTTGAAAAATTTGAATCGATTGTGTGCTTGTTCCTTGATGTTTCTTCGTGATTTCTTCATTTAATCCCAGTGAGCATGCCGTCACAATCATGTTGCAACGAACGTAACTTGATTTCTTGTTTGGATGAAGATTTTGTCGTCTTCAGGTTTTGGTCGGAAACTTGAATTCTGGTGGCCGGCATTTACAGCAGCTTTGATGCCTTCATGTGTGAAATCCAACCGTTCATTGTACTCAAGGTTCGAATGTGAGGTAGTCGTGGACCTCACGCACATAATGCAATTGGTTTCGTGCCGATCGGTTATGCGAGTGTCGTGATCTCGCTACTTGAACGAGGCATGCTGCTGCTGAATTTTTTGTAACCTCCTTCACGGATCAGCGACTTTTATTTAGTTTTTCTCTCTGCTCGTTGTCACAGGGCGTCCCACATATCGAATTGTTTGTCTTGATGAGACGAACATGCTTATCAAAAATTGGGAGCGATCCGACTTGGAACGAGTGAGATATAGGCCTTGAAAGTGGTTGCCCATGATTATAAAAGCCAAAACCTTTAATGGTGTTTTGGTGAAGAGAGGCCACACGAGAATAGTGTGCGACTTACCCCTTTCTAGTCTTGTACTCATAACTTTGTCTTGGAGTGCCTGATTAAGCTGAAACTTGACCTTGAAGGGTTTTCGACCGTGTCAGATCTAATGGAAGTAGTCCCATAGATGTTTAACACACCAAAAGTATTTCTCTAGTTATGGGGTCCATTTCAAGGTGCTAGGGACCGATTTTGCTAAAATTGTTTCTTTGTGTTCATTGCCTTAGACATGTCTGATTACGATGAAACTCGGCGGGTGGTCCTTTGAAGTGCTGATGAAGAGCCTGACTAGTTCTGGGGCCATTATGACATTGTCAAAAATTTCCACTGTTTTGTAGACTTTATTGACTTGTTTCCTACCAAGTACCAAGGTGCTAAAAAATACATTCAAACAGCTTTCCTCGCCGATTGTTGTGCTTCAAGAGAAGCGAGAAGGACATTCATTCAGAAAGTTTCCTTCGGCACTTACTTTTTTTCTTCCTAGCCACATGACCACATGAATGTCGAGGAGATTCACGTAATGGTGTGACTAAGCTGCTCAGACGTAGGGATGCATTGTTCGCGGGTCCCTCCATGGAGACTTTAGGGGGAGAAGAGACCTTTTTGAGGGATCTTGTCGTAGTCCTCACCCTCGTCTGGACTATTTGTGATTCTGAAGCTGAGGATTTTGTACGGACCTCGTTAGTCAGAATCAGGCCCGTTTGGCAATTGAGTGCCATGTAGAAGGGCAGCATTCCATTTGGTCTGGGTTCGTTGGTTTGCTTTGGTAGGAGTTGTTTGCTGCTACACCAGGTTTGCTTTTGACGGTTCAGAGTACCACTATGGGTCTCGTCTACCGTGTTCAGTCAGGGGCAGGTTCTATTAGCCGATCTCGAAGGTCTGGTCATGCCAGTTTGACGAGCTGACGTCTCTAGCAGGTTCTCCCCTCGCTTTGTTAGTTTCTTTCCTTTGGAGTATTTGTTTCTAAAGTGACCTTGTGGGAATAATATTCTTCCTCATGAGACTTGTCTTTACGTCTTGGCGAGTCTTCTGTCTTTCGAGTCCTTTTGCGACTGGACTCAGGCTGTCGGAATCTTTTCCTTGAAGCTCATTTTTTTGTAGTCCTGACATTTATGACACCAGGAATTTTCTTCTTTTGAGTGAGGGCTGAAGCCACCTGTTGAGGCTAGTGTTGCATCAACCTGTTTATTAGTCTAAGTGTCCTTTGCGGATTTTCACTTGAACTTGGGAAGTGGCGTTGTAGAGATGGTTTTCATGAACTTCTTTTTATTTTGAGGCTCTTGTACCCATAACCTTTTGGCTATGTCCACCATTTCCATCCATTTTTGCTCACGATGCCTTTCGGGTTTTCACTGTGTCCGATTTTTATTCATGGAACTCTTTTACTCATGGTTTCATGACCATGTCCGTTCGTCATTTTTACTCATGGAGTTCCCTTGTTCAGATATACACCATGCTCGTTATTCTTTTATTTTTATTTATTTTATGTGAAGGCGTGTTTAACGTCATGCCTTCGAGACCCGGGCGAAATAGACGTCATGCGGCCTGGACATGCACTATGGTTTAAGGTCATATAGCTGGACCGTGGTTATGCAATTTAAAGTCATACGACTAGGACCGTGCAGTTTAAGGTCATGCAGCTAGACCTTTGCCATAGTTTAAGGTCATATAGTTCGGACCATGGCTGTGCAGTTTAGGGTCATGCAGCTAAGACCACAATGGAGATGGATGACAGTCTGTGGAGGCCTTAAAGTGAATATGGTGGTTGTTTGACTAACTTGGGGAAATGGTACAAGGCTACCTATGATGTATGAAGTGTGAGTGGATGATGGTGACCCACTAACTTACAACAAATATGGATGGCGGGATGGTTCGCCGTTTCGTGAGCACGGGTGAGACTCACAAGGGATTGAGGTGTGGTGATGAAGTGAATGAACGCATTGGAGAGGTAATGAAGGTCGTGCGCGCACACTAACAAGTAGGTTAGGGAAGGCGTGTGTGAAAGCTCACGTGAAGGCATGTGCATGTATGTGGGGCCGAGTTTATGGTCATGCCTCCTGGACCTGTGTAAAGCAGTTTATCGTCATGTGGCCAGGACACGCCCTATGATTTAAGTTCATATAGCTGGACTGTGGTTATGCAGTTTAAAGTCATACAACTAGGACCATGCAGTTTAAGGTCGTGTAACTAGACCTTTGCTATAGTTTAAGGTCATATAGTTTGGACCATGGCTGTGCAGTTTAAGGTCGTACAACTAGACCATCACTTCAGTTTAAGGTCATATAGTTTGGACCATGGTGCTGAGCCTTTTATTGTCATGCGGCTAGGACGTGTACTATGCTTTAAGGTCATACAGCTGGATCGTAGTCTTGCAGTTTAAAGTCATACAACTAGAACCGTGCAGTTTAAGGTCGTGCAACTAGACCTCCGCTGCAGTTTAAAGGTCATATAGTTTGGACCATGGTGCTGAGCCTTTTAACATCATGCGGCTAAGACATGTACTTTGGTTTAAGGTCATACAACTAGATCGTGGTCGTGCAGTTTAAAGTCATACAACTAGGACCGTACAGTTTAAGGTCGTGCAACTAGACCTTCGTTACAGTTTACGATCATATAGTTTGGACCATGGCTGTGCAGTTTAAGGTCGTGCAATTAGACCATTGCTACAGTTTAAGGTCATATAGTTTGGACTATGGCTATGCAGTTTTACAGTCATGCAGCTGGACCATTGTGTGGGTCGCCATGTAGGTGGAGCTCCATGGGGAATAGGTCTATGGATGGCCATCTGACTCCCTGAGGATAAAATGGTTAATGCCCAACACAAGCGGAGGGCTCAGATGGAGATGGTAACCCAATAAGGGATGGCGAATGGAAGCGGACTTCACTGGGGATCAAGGGGTCAAATGTGACTCCCTTGGGTGAAAGATGAGACTCTATGGAGCATAGGTAACTTGACTCCCTAAGGATAAGATAACTTGGTATGGAATAGACCCACTGGGAATTATAGCGGTAAGAATGACCTTAACTCCATTGGGGATAATGGGCTGCAGTATGGGTGTTATTCATATGAGGATGAGGGATAACTCCTAACTCCATTAAGGATGATAGGTCATAGTTTGGGTGCAACAGACTGGGTGCAACATCACTGGGGATGACAAGTCACAGTTTGGGTGCAACCATACTAAGGATAAGTGGTAGGATGCTCAAGACATCAACCTGGAGTAGGTGACAATAGGTTGCTCGAAATATAGCCAGCGCCATGTGTAGCGCTAGTGGTTCTTGTGAATATTCAATCGGCGTTGGGTCATTTGGAAACACTCTCGGTGCCAAGTCAACCGGCGCTAAGGTTGTTTTGAGAACACACCCAGCGCTACGTAAACTGATGCTAGGGTTGTTTGAGAACACACCCGGTGCTAAGCCAACTGATGCTAAGGTTGTTTTGAAAAAACACCCGGCGCTGCGTCAACTGATGTTGGGGTTGTTTTGAGAACACACCCGGCACTAAGATTGTTTTGAAAACACACCCGACGGTGTGTCAACTGGCGCTGGGGATGGATCAATGAGATTTACCTCGAGCCTCAAGTCAAAGCCTGACCTGGCTCATATTCTCTTGGCTTTCCTTGGATGCGATTGGAATTCCCAGTTTGTTAAGGGCATTTGAGGGTAGTGTGGTCTATATAATGGGGTAAAATCTCGTTTTCCCTCACTTTTTGGGTAAAAAAACTTTAAGCGAAAAGTTTCTTAACGGTGAGGAGAGGGTGATCAGTTGAAGTTCTGACGAAGTTTTTGCTAAGAATTTTGTGAAGTTGTGGGAGAGCTTTTTAGCATAGGGAATTTTACAGTGAGGGGAAGAGGTTCCGACTGCAGTGGTTTTTTGTAGAAAAGGTGAGAAGTAAAACTATTATCATTTCCACGCATTTTGGGAGTTTTCCAGAGTGTTTTTAATTAGTTTCCCAAGGATTGTCGCCACTTTTCGACACTGTTAGTGGTGTTGCAGAGTTTTCTGAGAGCTAAAGAAGTTTACAAAAATTTCTATGAGGTATTGGTGCTGTCCAGGCGAAAAACATAGGTGGGAAAGTTTTTCAATAAGCTTTCCGACAGTGTAGTAGAAGTTCTGGCGGGAGACGAACAGTTATGGGATGTGGACCATCGTGGAAGCTGTACGGTTTGCAGGAGGTGAATCGTCATAGGGGAGGCGTACAGTTACCTCCTAAAATCATGCGACCATTAAGTAGGTGCGAAAACTTAAGCTTTGAAAATGAGTCTCGGGAAGCGAACAGTGCGACAGGGTCAGTGCTAACAGAAGCGCAGCCGGTGCAAGGGCAACTAGCACTGATGGTTTGGAGTGCTGACTCAACCGGTGCTGGACCTCAAGAAAGGCAACCGACACTAGGGGTAAGGAGAACAATTGGCATTGGCCTTTGGAGTGCTGACTCAAGCAGCGCTGAACCTCAAGAAAGGTAACCGGTGGTAGGGGTAAGGAGCACAACCGGCGCTGGCCTTTGGAGGACACAGCCGGCGCTCATCAGCATGTGTGGCCTATCATGATGCGGAGAGTGATGCTCGCTTATGGCAGTAAGTTACGTGCGGGATTTGCGGTGCTCGACGATGAGCTGTATAAGATGATATTCATGGGCTAGGCAAAAGTAGTGAGTGATGGTAAAGAGTGGCGTGCGTTTTCTGTTGGAAGCCAAATCCTTCAGCACAATGTGAGGTCCATGTTGTTCTGTGGGAGGTCATCCATTGTGAACAGAGCATGCTTTCTGTCATAGGCCAGTTCCTTGCCAGGGCAGACTGCTTTGTATGTTTGATACACACGTCGAATGAATCCTTTGTATATATTTGATGTACAGGTAGAGTGAGATACTTGACTTTTTTGTTTGACATACACGTCGGGTGGACTGAGGGTAGCTCCTTGGAGTGGCTCTGCTTTGTCTTCTAGCTTATAACCATCCTCTTACTCATCAGATAAATTAAAGCTAACTCTCCAAGTGGTTTCGCTCTTCATGATGAAAGTCTTTCTTTTGTGGGTTTGCTTCTTCATCATGGGGCAGGCATTTGTTTTGGCCTGTAACCGTTCTTTTATCTTCCGATGCAAGAGTGAAAGTACAATTTTTGGTTTGTAACTGTTCTCTTATCTTCAGATGCAAGAAACTTATAACCTCCCTTATAATGGGCTTTTTGTAACTCGTTTTTATTGCAATAAAAAGAGTTAGAATTTCTTTTTGACCATCTTGCTTATTTTTGGTTGGGTCCCTTTCTTTTTAGAATATGCATTACGGATAGTACTTCTTTAAGTATCGTCCATTGATAGGAGGCATCGCCTTGTCTCCATCAAGACGTGTCAGTGTATAGGCTCTGTTGGGAGAGACCTTTTTTACTATAAAGGAACCTTCCCATTTAGGCTCAAACTTCCCTTTACTCCGGCCATGCATAACAATAGGCCTTTTGACAACTAAGATTAGATCACCACTGGTGAATGAGCGGACTTTGATAGATTTGTCGAAAGCCCTCTTCATTCTCCCTTGGCTGAGTTCAAGGCTCTGCTGAGCCTCTAACCTCTTTCCATCGAGTGCGTCCAATTCTTGATACCGGAGCTTAGCTCTCTCATCTTCGGTTATTCCTTGGTAGATAGCCACTCGTCGTGAAGGGATTTGTATTTCGAGAGGTAAAACTGCTTCACCACCATAAACCAAAGAATAAGGAGTGGAATCAAAAGCATTTCACATAGTAGTACGATAAGCTCATAGTGCTTCAAGAAGCTTCTCATGTCAGTTCTTCCGTGTTTTTTATATTGAATTTCTTAAAATGTTGCACAGTGTCTTATTGAAAGACTCAGCTAATCCATTCGCCCGAGGGTAGTACATAGTTGAGTACCTCCATTCGAAATTGAATTGGTTAACTAAACGATCGATGTGATGACTCCTAAATTGAGGACCATTGTCAGATATAATTCAGTCGGGCACCCCGAAGCGGTATATGTAAGCGAATTATTTGACCCAATGTGTGCAGAAATTGAGTAGGTAGAAGATTGGGGAGGACCCATCACCAGTTTCTTAAAGCATGGAAGGCACCTAGAAGATCGTATCAAATGCAACAGCAGGCGACGAATATCTACCAAGTACCCTCCTTGAGGGAGTTGCTCTCTTCAAACGGTCATTTGACGACATTCTTCTTAGATACATCGATATTCAAGAGGCAAATTAGGTAATAGAAGAAGTCCACTCAGGCATTTGTGGACGATCCTAAGCTCTATGAACGAATACGTAGGTTGGGATGCTATTGGCCTTCCATGATTGCCTATTTCTTAAACTATGCTAAAAAGTGCCATGTATGATAGATACACTCCAACCTGGTTCACCAGCCTCCAAAGCCCTTACACCCTACGATTGCATCATGGCCCTTCTCACAATGGGGTATGGACATCGTAGGGCCTAATGACCCTCCTTCCGCAACTGGTCAGGTTTTTATCTTAGCTGTAACATATTATTTCTCTAAGTGGGCTAAAGCTATGCTATTTCTTGTTCAGTCTTGATTACTTCTTTGGTTAACAGCAGCACTCCAAATGGATAAGGAGGGCACTCGGAGAAGATATTTCGCTCGTCATCCACATCAACCTCAGTTCTTAGTTCGATGTATCTCCATTCTGCCACCCAGATAAGCATGAGCCCTGATGAGGATAATTGAATTGTATCACCGAGTTTCGCAAGTGCATTAGCCTGCGAGTTTAGCCTTCTGGGGATGTGACTCAGGGATACGTCCTCAAACTGAGCCATATACGATTTTGCAGTATCGTGATAAGGCTTGAGAATGTCTTTTCTCACATCATAAATCCCTTTGAGCTGTCGGATAACCAACTCAGAGTCACCATAGATCTTGAGCTGCTCCAAGTTGAGGTCGAACGCTATCTCCAGTCTGATTATATGGGCTTGATATTCTGCCTCATTATGAGAACCGGCTTAAGCAAGAGAGAAAGAAAGTGGCAATATTCCTCCTCTCGGACTCAGGAATACTACTCTGGTGCCTCCTTGATCTGATTGGAAGGCTTTGTCGAAGAGCATGGTCAGCACATAATACTTCTTTATCTGGGAAGTCACTTGATAGAGGAGATTCTGTCAGTACAAGGTGTGCTATGAGAAAGTCAACCAAGGCATGACCCTTGATGGCCTTTTGTGGGACATACGTGGTGTCGAACTCCATCATCAATAGTGCCCACTTAGCCAAGCATCCTGACAAGCATGGGCATGTCATGAGAAACTTTACAGGATCAGCTTTCGATATAAGTTTCATTTCATGACCGAGCTAGTAATGATGAAGTTTTTATACTGCGATGATCAGGGCCAGACACATCTTCTCAATGGGTTATAATTCTTCTCGGCCCATTGCATCATACGACTGAGGTAATATAATGTTGTTTCTTTTCGTTCTTCATTGTTTTGTGCCAATAATGCATCGCGGGACTCGTCTGAAGAAGTCACTTATAGAATGAGTCTTCCCAATATTGGTGTCGAGAGTACAGGAGGATTGTGTAAATAATGCTTGATGTCATCAAGGGCTGCCTGACATGCTTCATTCCAGATGAATGGGGTATCTTCCTTTAGCAGGTGTGTAAAGGGTCTACAGCGACCTGAGAGGTTAAAGATGAACCTGCAAATGTATGTCAGTTGCCCTTGGTGGAAGCGCAGTTCTTGAAACGTCATCGATGACGACATTTCTTGGATTGCTTTGATCTTGAGTAGCTTGACTTCAAGCCCTCGATGTCTAACGATGAACCCCAAGAATTTTCTGGAGCACAAGCCGAAAGCGCATTTCAGTGGGTTCATTTTTAAGTTGATGAAGACGCAAAAGCTCGAATACCATCTCAAGGTCTCTCATGTGATCATCTGTCTCTTAAGATTCTACCACCAAATCGTCTACATAGCATTCCACTTCTTTGTGAAGCATGTCTTTGAAAATGGTCTTCATTTCTCTCTGGTATGTGGTGTCAACATTCTTTAATCCAAAAGGTATCATTGTGTAACAGAAGACCCCTTTGGAGTTAAGAATGCAGTGGCCTCTTCATCTTCAGGCGCCATCCTTATCTAATTATAGCCAGAGTATCCGTCCATGAGGAAAAGGTTTGATAGTGAGTGGTAGAGTCGATGAGCATCTCGGTGAATGGCAACGGGAAGTCATCCTTGGGATAGGCGGTATTCAAATCGTGAAAGTCAATACACACCCTGATTTGACCATTCTTCTTCTTGACCGAAACAACAGTTGCTAGCCATTTCGGGTACTTGACTTTGCGAATAAAGCCTACTTGTTTGAGTTTGGTCAACACAGCATCTATCTGCATCTCGAGGTCAGGCCTGAACCTTCTCGATTTCTATTTGATGGGTTTGATAGAGGGATCGATGCCGAGATGGTGAACAACTTCGTCTCCAAGATTTATTTCGTCGAGTTTGTCAACTGTGGGCTGACCACCTTCTTCCCATTCTTCTGGGGCCTCTTGGAACTCTTCATCATTATTTTCAAAGGTCTTTTCATCAACCGCAAGCGCAGAGACCCATGATGCTGACATCTCTACTTCCAATAGAGTTCCAGAGCATGTCATGATTTGTGCGTCTTTCTCGAATCGTGGGACAGAAGTCGACCTCAAACATGGGAAGTCAATCAGGCTGCAGGAGCTTGTTTTGGGGTTCAGCAAAGGTTGGGCGTGAAGTGTCCTCGTATGAATCACACGACCCTTGTGCAGATGTGTGTAGTGCTTGCTCCACAGTGACTTGTGCTTCATAGACTTATACCATATGGCAAGCCTCTTAAGAATAAAAACTTTGCCCCCTCAATTCTCTCAGCCTTTGCTCAAAGTCGGGCTCAGGGGGCCACTAGGGTTTCTTTGGCTTCGACTTCTTGTGCTTCTTTAGAGAATGTGGCTCTGCCTTGGCTTTAGCTATCAGGGAATCGACAACTGTTAGAAATGCTGTTGCCTGTGCCAAGGTCTTTCTCAATCACTTTTGCTGCGTCTTGCTTCTATTGGCTCCTGCAAGTTCTCGATCCAGAGCCTCGAAGTCCAAGCCTATCAAGGTTGTACCTACAGAAGAGATAGAAGAGGGAGACTGAAAAGCAAGAGAAGATAGAGGAGAAGGGTTAGAAGGTGTGAGACTTTTAAGGTCGTTCCCCTCATCAGATAGATCTGGGCAGCTTTTTACGTCATCACCAGGGTTGGATGGGTGCAGGGGGTCTTTTTGGTTTTTCCCTTGCTTAGACTGTTGGGGAGTGCTTTTAACGTCGTCACCCTTATTGGACGTATGCTGAGTGGGAGATGGCACGAGGATGTTTTCTTGACAGAATGAAGAAAGAGGAAGGACAGTGCCAGGGATGAAGTCCAGTAAAGTTGGCAGTGGAGGAAGGGGCTTGAGAAATTCTTGCCCAATTGTGGGTTGAGTTGTCTTGTTTCGTCGGCGAGTAGCCCTTGGTGCACGTCTTTTTCTTGTTTTCTGAGGTGATGTTGGATTCATCTTGCTGAGCTGGCAAATAGCCCTAGTTTGGTGAACTGCATCTCGCCTTAAGGTCTTGAGTCTGCTTCGACCATGGTAGACTATCCATGGCTGGGGTCGAGGGTTCCATAGAGTCCGAGTCATTGATAGGAAGGTCCTTCTTTGTGAGACCTTCTTGCGTCGATAGAGGAATGACTTGAGGATCACTTACAGAGAGATTGTAGAACTCCTGACACTCCCGCATTTTCTTTGTGAATATATCAAGGAAGCTTGTGCACTTTGATAGATAATGGCCTCTTATCTGATGGTATGGGCACCAACGGTCTTCAGTCCCTTTAGCAAGGCGATGAGGCTTCCTTGCTTGATTTAGTGTGATTATGCCTTCCTGAAGCATTATAATGAAGAAGGCATAAAGGATATCGGGAATTTTGTCTTCCTCTTGGATGGTTATGACATGAGAGGCCTCGACTGCCCCGAAGGCTCTCTTTAAGTCTTCAAGATTTATCTGACCCTTCAGAATCAGGGCCTCAATAATATTCTTCAGCATGTAGCAGTCATCTGTAGGATGATTGATCCTCTGATGGTAGGCACAATAATTCACCTGAGTGTTAAGGCCAGGCTGCTCAGGGACTTTTGTTTCTAGAAGCTGGATCATATTTTGTTCTAATAATAACCGGAATAGCACAGGGACCCATTTCTTCTTGAAGGGGTAGACCTTGTTCCTGCGTCTGGTGAAATAATCACCCCGTTCAAGGTTGGCGGTGGGGGTACCCGATTGTACGATTGTTGTTGCTTATTAGCCTGGGATGCTACCTTTGCTGTGCTTACCCCTATAGAGAGGTCCAAAGTTTGGGAGGGAGCCTTCTTTAAATCAGTGACCATGACAGCCGCACTGATTACTCCTTTCTGTTGGCTGCTCCTTATGTTATTCCAAGAGTTACCATTGCCTTGGTTGTTTGCTGAACTTGTACATAGTTGTCGTGTTGAACCATGGTGGCATGATAGACTTTCTATGCGGATTGATTTAGAGATCAACTCTGACATGGAGGTTGGATTAGAGGCCTCGACATGTAGAGAGATTTCAGGTCGCATGTTTTGCACGCAAGTTTGGATTGCTTCCTTCTCAGGAATAGGGTTAAGATGGCGGGAAGCCAAGTTTCTCCATCTTGATATGAATTGATCCACGGGCTCATCGAGATCTTGAGTTAGGGTGAGAAGTTCGATTGTTTGAACCTCTCTCTCGACCTCATAGAAGCATTGATAGAATAACTTTTTCATCTCCTCCCACGTATGAACTGAGTTTGGAGGGAGTCGGGCATACCATTGAAATGCTGGGCCATCGAGGTCTCAACAAACTGTCGGAGGGGAAGTCTCCCGGCAGCCACTGTTTCTCGACATGCTGCCTGGCAGTGGGCAATATCTTGGTTCGGGGATGTGGTTCCGTTGAATAAAGGAAAATTCCCTTTCTTATAATCTGAGGGAAACGAGACCTGATCAATATACGAGGGGTATGGCCTTTGATAAGGCATTGCGCCCTGTATCCTAGGGATTTGTCTGTTCTTTAGGCTATGGGTGACCATAGTGTCAATGTCTATCTGAGAGACGGGTGGGGGACATAATTGTCCTATGAGGTAGAAGGAGGGGGCTACCTTGGAGGTGCACCATCAGAGTGATGGGAATTAACCTCATGGTTAGCCGACGGTCGTGCAGCAGTGATACGATCGATCTTTTCCATCATCGTGTGAACCATATCCTCGAACTTGTTCATGCTCTCTTCTTGCGTATCGCCAGGCTTGCTTACGACCATTACACTGACAATTTCACTATAGAGGTCAACGTTAATGGCAACAGAGGGCTTGCGAGCCTGATGGGTTGTACGTGGTAGGTCAATCAGCAAGGGGCCATCATGCCCTGATTGAACTCAGCTCTTGTATACTAATCGTTTTTTGGATCGGTTCTCGTCGGTCTTGAGACCGTGGCTGCTGAGTGGCTGGGTCTTTTTCTACAATAGTAACCACAGCACAAGGCTCATGGAGCTCTTCCTCAGGCTTCATCGTATGAAGGGCGTAGAAGGGATTCAAGCGAAGAGGGTCATCATAATTGTTTGATTTGACTGGCTTAGTCACCTCTCTAGTCAAAATTTGCAGACCCCTATGACATTTGGTCTTGAGGTTCTGATGGACCTCGCACTAAAACTGCGATCTAGGTCGTCGCTGGTCTGCTCCTCTTGCACAGGAGAGAGCTATCTCCATCAGGTGTGGCAATAGATGAGGGCCAGGAACTAGAATCATCTTGGGCTGGGGACGGTGAAGGACCCTGAGGTCTCTTGTGGGCTCGAGAGACACGCATGTGTGCCCCTTAAAGAAGGGTTACGGGAGACTTGAGGGTCAACCCGGGCTCAAGCTAGTGTCTGCAAGGGAGCAAGTAGATGCCTTCCCCTTACAGGGTGCACTTGCGTGTGCAGAGTAGGAGGACGAGAAGGTCGTCTCCTGTGTACTCAGGACGAGAAGGTCGTCTCCTGTGTACTCAGGTTGGCGTGACAATGGCGTTGCCTCAAGCAGTGCAATGCATATGAGTAGTGTGTGTAGCATCTGGCCTTAAAAGGTTCGATCTTGGATAGGGTCTCAAGGTAACAGAAGGGTTGCCCCGAAGTGTGGCTCGAGTGGGTAACCCACGAGCCTTGTGGTGTGTGTGAGGGGTGGAGACTGTGGGGTTTTCACCTCAACGTGATGAGCCTCTAAGGATAGAGAGCAATGGTGCAGAAATGTGGGGGGTAGCCCTATGGCGACCCACAGAAGCAATGGCAGCTTTTTTTCCTCTTGCAAAATGGAACTGAGCAGCCTTCCCGCATACCTCAAAAACACGGCCGACAACTGACTTCCCAATGGCTTGGTGCATGCTTTGTGGGAGAATAGAAGTGCTGCCGATGCAGGGTGCCTTGGTGGAGTTTCCGCCAGAGCGAGGAGATGGGGAGTGAGGGATTTTTAAGTCCCACCTCACCCCGGTCCAGGTTAAGACCTGGGAGCTAGACAAGGGGTCTTTGTTCAAGAGGATGGTTGGGAACAAAGTTGAAAGAACTTGTTCCTTAAAGACACTTTCGAATATAGGGATAAGAAAATCCCCGATCCGGATAAATGGGTTGCAGAACCCGCAAGCATAATAAAGTGTGTAAGGACAATGAAAGTAGATAATAAAAGAAGAAACTAGCCAAACAAGAATGATTTGACTAAGGGGTAGTAAGTCTCCAGTGGAGTCGCCAAGCTAGTTAGGTGCCTTGATCTCGCCCTCCAGATCCTTTTGACATCGGGTGGCATGTGTCTCGGGTTTCAAGAGAAGACCCGGGATGTTTTTTGAGATCGCTCTATCGGGAACCCCGTTCGAAAATGGGGCAGGTGTTACCAACCAGTGAGAGAGGAATTTAAAGGTGGGTTTGGGACTTACTCAGGATGACTCGCATGAGCGTCCTCTTAGATCACGAAGAAAGGCCCCCAATAATAAAACAGGTTTGGAATCACCTCCCTTAGCTTCTATTCTTCTTGTTTTATGCTTTTTTGCAATCACACACTTATATGGCAAACGTTATAAAACAGGTGGGTCAGACCTCACCCTTTTCCTCTTTGATGAACTTACACAAGCATACACATTCAAAAAGAAGAAGAGAAGAAAGACGGGGGAGAGAAGAATTCGATTAAGCGAGAGGATCAGAGTGGTGACTAGGCTATTGGATAATTGGCCTGATGTGGTAGTAAAACGGGTTGGGTAACTAAGACCGGCTCACAGGATTACTACTAGACATCATTACCAATACCGACTAGCTAGGCACGATGGTCAGTCTGTCGTAGCAATAACGAGGGCTAAGTAACCCTGGCACAAGAATGTTACGACTAGACGACAGGACTACCATGAGAGGCTAATCTCAATCCCTCTTAGTCAAATGAAAGAGTAGCAGAATTAAGGCTATCTGGAGAGAATAAGAAGAGAAGAAGGGAAAGAAAGAAGGAGGGAGAAGAAAGGAAGAGAAGAGTATGAAAAAAGAGAGAATAAATGAGAAATAGGGAAGGAAGGAGCAGTCGGGGTTAAGCATTACAGACTGTGCTTAGAAGGAAGAGAGAGAAATTCAGTTGGCCCTAGGCTTCACTTATCAGAGAGAGAAAACCAATCAGTGCTAGGCCTCGCCGACTGACAGAGGAAGAGAGAAAACCAGTCACGCTAGGTCTCAACAACTGACAGAGGAAGAGAGAAAACCAGTCGACGCTAGATCTCGCCGACTAATAGAGGAAGATAAAGAAAACTAGTCGATGCCCGGTCTCGCCGACTGACAGAAAAAGATAGAGAAAACCAGTTGACACTAGGTCTCATCGACTGACAAAAGAAGAGAGAGAAAACCAATCAATGCTAGTTCTCATCGACTGATAGAGGAAGAGAGAGAAAACCAGTTTGTGCTAGGTCTCGTCGACTAACAGGGGAAGGGAGAGAAATCAGTCAGCGTTAGGTCTTACTGTTTGATAAGGAAGAGAGAGATGACCAGTCGGTGGTAGGTTTTACCGATTGACTAAAGACGAGAGAGAAGACCAGCCGGTGGTATGCTTCATCGACTGATAGAAGAGGAGAGAGAAGAAGAGAGATAAGATCAGTCGACACTGGACTTCACCGACTGACAGAAGAGGAGCAAGAAAATCAATCGGTGCTAGGTCTCGCTGACTGATAAAAGAGGAGAGAGAAGACCAGTTGGCTCTAGGCTTCACTGAGAAAGAGATAGAGATGAGAAGAGAGGAGAGAAAATGAAGAGATAGAAAGAGAGGAGGAGAGAGAAAGAGGGGAGGAGAGAGAAAGAGGGGAGGAGAGAAAAGTTACTTGCTCGAAGGAGATAGAGATGGGAAGGGATGAGGAGAGAGAAAGAGATAGAGATGACAAGAGAGGAGAGAAAAAGAAGAGATAGAAAGAGGGGAGGAGAGAGAAAGAGGGGAGGAGAGAAAAAGTTACCTGCTCGAAGGGTATCGACCCTTTTCTTCTCTCTCCTCTCTCCCTCTCCAAGATGTATTCACAAACTCAAGAGGGAATCGAAATTTTATTGAATCAATCCAAAAATGAACCGAAGGCCCTTTCAATTTAGCTTTGCATGTTTATATAAAATTGGGCTAAAACGTGGGTGTAAGCCCAAAAAATAGCTAAAATTGAAAATTTTACAATTTCATTGAATTTAAAGAAATTCTAAAAATGGGTGAAAAATAACTGTTTTTCCCCTGTCAAACAATGTGTGGAATTTCAAAACAGTCCATGCTGCTCCTCGAGAACTTGTGTGATCTTCCGTGGCTGACCCGATGTCGTTCTGATGCCCGTTTGATCGAAATATTATTGTTTTTTTGTAGGGATCGGCATGGCGATCATTTTGATACCAACTTCGAGCCATGAATCATGTTTTTGAGGCATGATCATGAGACTTGAATCTTGGATGAATCTTTAAAACTTCGGATCGATTGTGTGCTCGTTCCTTGATATTTCTTTAAGATTTCTTCATTGAATCAAGCTGATCATGCTGTCATGATCATGTTGCAACGAACTCAGCTTGATTTCGTGTCCGGATGAAGATTTTTTCGTCTTGAGTTTTAACCAGAATCTTGAAATTCGACGGCCAAAATTTACAACAGCTTTGATGCCTTCGTGTGTGAAATCCAACCGTTCATCGTACGTGAGATTCATACCAGAGATAGCCTCGGACCTCACACACATAATGCAATTGGTTTCTTACCGATCGGGTATACGAGCATCGTAATCTGGCTGCTCGAACGAGGCGTGTTGCTGCTGAATTTTCTACAACTTCCTTCACGTATTGGCAACTTTCATTTAGTTTTCCTCTATGCTCGAGCGTCGTCATGGGGCGTACCATATATCAAATTGTTCGTCTTGATGAGACGAACACGCTTACCAAATTGGGGAGCGATCCGACTTGGAACGAGTTAGATATAGGCCCCAAAATTGGATATCTATGATAGTAAAAACAACCACCTTTAATGGTGTTTTGGTACAGTGAGGCCAAATGGGAATAGTGTGCAGCCTACCCCTTTTTAGTCTTTTACCCATAACGTTGTCCTTGAGTGCCCGATAAAGCCGAAACTTGACCAATAAGGGTTTTCGGCTGTGTCAGATCTAATGGCAGTGGTCCCACGACTGTTTAATGCACCAAAAGTATTATTCTAGTTATGGGGTCCATTTCAAGGTGCTAGAGAACGATTTTGCTGAAATTGTTTCTTTGTGTTCACTGCCTTAGGCATGTCTGATTACGATGAAACTCGGCAGGTGGTCCTTCGAAGTGTTGATGAAGATCCTAACCAGTTATGGGGCAATTTTGAGACTATCAGAAATTTCCATTGTTTCGTAGATTTTATTGACATGTTTCCTATCAAGGACCAAGGTGCTGAAAAATTTGTTCAAACAGTCACCCCAAAGTCGACAAGGCGACCCAAATTCTTGCCTCCGTGAACTGAGAACCTTCAGTGCATGTATCATTAGCTACAAGGACATTTCATTAGCGAATGCACCAGCTTCCACAAACTCTTGGCAAAAAAGATACAGCAATGCCAAGAAGCTCATGGTACCCTAAGAGGACACCCTCAAGTCCCTCTTTCGTCAGTGCAAGAAGACCTCCCAACATACGCCTAGGGAAACATGGAGCAAGACCCTCTTCCATCTCTCTTCCCAGCAATGCTTCAGCAGGGCCTCGTCACTCTCGAGCCCATCAGGCACCCTAAGCGCCTTACCCAAGGTACTGAAAACCTTGGTGCCCATATCACCAATTATGGGGCTACGAGATGAAGGAATGCTCTGGGTTCGAAGCTATAGTTGCGGAGAAAGTCTAGGAAGGCCACATTGTTTGTGTCGTCCTCGCAGAAAACTTCCAGGTCATCGCTTCCATCAAGAGGAAGCCACACTATAAGTCCCTCATGATCATACACTGAACCCTTTAGAACCCTTGACCTCTCAGCCCTGAGAAGTCTACCATGGGCGAAGTAGGCTCAAATACCTGAAGCATAAGGCAGTCCACCAAGCTAGGGCTACTCACCCACCCAATAGGACGGTCCAAACACCTCCTCAGGGATCCAAAAGGAGATGAGAAGAACCTAGGTCGGCTCGATGAAGAAATCGTCTTCCTCAGCAACCATTCAAGGAAGAATTTCTCAGGCCTCTCGCCCCTTTGCCGACCTTGTTGGACTTCATCCCAGACGCAGTTCACCTTGTCCTTCATCCAATCAGGTGGACATCCTTGCGTCACCAGCAGCTCGGGATTCATCCAATATGGGTGATGATGCTAAAAGTACCCCACCACAGTCCAAGCCAGGGCAAGACCTAAAATACCCCTGCACATGTCCAATTATGACGAGGACATAAAAAACTGCCTGGAATGTTCTAACTCTTCTTCTCCTTCCTACACTTCTATTTCTTCCACAGGTGCAGCTCAACAACGCCCAGACTTCGACTCTCTAATCAAAGAGCTTGGAGGTACCAGCCTCAACGAGTCGTAGCAAAAGTGCCTCAGAGAATTACTGGCCTAGCCAGCTGGATTTTCAATAGTTGTTAACGCCCCGGCAGCCCGAGCCAAAACCGAGTCATCTTCAAGCTCCTGCTCCCACGAGGCCTGCCACATGATCCAAGTGCTTGAAGCACCCATCTCGGGGAAAGCACCAAGTGATCCAAGTCACGAGATCATCGAATCAAACCCTTCCATCGCCTGGACTAGCCAGAGACCTGGCCCTCTCCCACACTATGCCCCTCCTAGAAGCCGAGATGTCGGGATCATGGGTTTTTGCATTCAAGGTCAATCAGAATCCTTGTGAGTCCTCTGACGAGGAACTCCAGGAAGCTCTAGAAGAGTGGGAAGAAGGTGGTCAGGCCACTGCTAATGAGCTTGAAGAGATCAACCTGGGGGATGAGGCCGACCTGAGACTAACTTTCATCTCAGCAAAAATGTCCCCAGAGGAGAAAGAAAGTTATATTTCCCTCCTCTGAGCAAATTGAGACGTCTTTGCCTGGCATTATCATGAGATTCCTAGTCTAGACCCCCAGATTGTTGTCCATCACCTCGGTATTGATTCAACCATAAAACCCACGAAGTAGAAATCAAGAAGGTTTAGAATTGACCTCGAGATGTGGATTGACGATGAGGTGAACAAGGTCCGGCAAGATGGATTCATACGTGAAGTCAAATACCCAAAATGGCTGGCAAATATTTTCCCAATCAATAAAAAGAATGGCCAAATCAGGGTCTGTATTGATTTTTGTGACTTGAACACCGCATGCCCCAAGTATGACTTCCCTCTGCCGTTCACCGAGATGCTTGTCGACTCCACGACTCATTGTCAAATCTTCTCCTTTATGGATGGGTATTTTGGTGATAATCAAATCAGGATGGCGCCAAAAGGTGAGGAGGCTACTGCATTCTTGACCCCAAAATGTGTCTTTTGCTACACTGTGATGCCTTTTAATTTAAAAAATACTGGTGCCACATACTAGCGAGTCCTGATGACCATCTTCAAGGAAATGATCCACAAGGAGGTCAAATGCTATGTGCATGACCTGGTGGTAAAATCTAAAACAAAAGATGCCCACATACAAGACCTTTAAAAGGTATTTGAATGGCTACGGTATCACCAACTCAAGATGAACCCCTTGAAATGCGCCTTCGACATATGCTCAAGAAATATCTTAGGGTTCATCGTGAGGAACCGAGGACTGGAGATCGAGCCACTCAAAATCAAGGCAATTTAGGGCATGCCGCCTACAACCCAGCATGAACTGCGGTCTCTCCAAGGACAGCTAGCCTACATTCAAAGGTTCATCTCAAAGAAGGACACCCCCTTCATATGGAACAAAGCATGCCAAGCTGCACTCAATGACATCACGTAGTACTTGTTGAACCCACAAGTACTCTCTACGCGAATGTTAGGAAGGCCTCTCATCCTATACGTGACTGTCCTTGATGAGTCACTCGGGGCACTCCTAACGCAGAACAATGATGGTGGGAAAGAGACAACACCCTGTTATCTCAGCCGCAGAACGCAAGGAGCTGAAAATAATTACCCTCCCATCGAAAAGATGTTCTTAGCCTTGATCTTTGCGATACTGAAGCTCCGCCATTATTTGCTCGGTCACGAGGTCAAGTTAATCTCCATGGTGGACCCGGTCAAGTTCCTTATGACCCGGCTATGCTTGTCAGGATATTTGGCCAAGTGGGCATTATTGTTGATGGAGTTCGACATCATGTATGTACCACAGAAGGTAGTCAAAGGTCAAGCCCTAGCAGACTTCCTCGCACCTCACCCAGTACCGTCGGAATCTCCCCTGTCAAGAGATCTCCCAGATGAAGAAGTTTTTTGTACGACGTTAACTCAGCTGTGGGAAATGTACTTTGACGGAGTATTCCTGTCTGATAGAGGGGGCACCAGAGTCATGTTCTTGACTCCCGACGGTGGAATGATTCATCTATCCTTCTCACTGGCAGAGGCATTTTCTCATAATCAAGCTGAATATCAAGCCCTCATAATCGGGTTGGAGATCGCCCAAGAGCTAGATCTGGGGTGGTTAAACATCTTCGATGACTCTGAGCTAGTCATCCGACAGCTTAAGGGGATTTATGACATAAGGAAGGATACTTTCAAGCCTTATCATGGCACGACCAAATCTTATATGGGCCAGTTTGATGATTTCTCCCTGAGTCATATCCCTTGAAGGTTAAACTCGCAGGCAGATGCGCTCTCAAAGCTCGGTGCCACCATTCAATTGCCTTTATCAGGGCCTACGCCAGTCTGGGTAATCGAATGGAGACATGTCGACTTGAGAGCTGAAGTTGACACAGATAATGAGAGGGGTGTCTTCCCTAAATGCCCTCCTTACCCATTCGGAGCACTCCTTGTGGCCAAAGATGCCATTAAGGCCAAACAGGAACTATCCCGAGGTAAAGAATCCAAGGCCGAGAAGAAAGAGGCTGAATTCTTCAACCCGATGTGCATGGAGATCGAACAAGGGGAAGACTGGAGGGAGCCTATCATGGACTTCATAAAGCATGGAAGGGTACCTCAGGATTGGGCGGAACACAACGGCATACGACAGATGTCTATCAAGTACGCCCTCCTCGATGGGGATGTTCTTACGCGTCTATCATTTTATGGAATTCTCCTCAGATGCCTCGATGCACAAGAGGCAAGCAAAGTGCTGTAAGAAGTGCATTTAGGTATTTACAGGCTGCATCAGTCTGGCCATCTCTACGAGCGTATATGCAGGCTCGGCTATAATTGGCCTTCAATGGTGGCTGATGCCTAAAATTATGCCACGAGATGCCAAGTGTGTGAAATTCATTCAGGCTTCATTCATCAACCCCCGGAGCCTCTCCATCCTACAGTGACATCATGGCCCTTTTCCCAATGGGGTATGAACATTGTAGGACCCATCGACCCTCCTTTTACCTTGGGTCATGCCTTCATTCTGGCAGCGACAGATTAGTTCTCCAAGTGGGTTGAGGCAGTCCCTCTCAAACAGGTTCCATAGCTCACTGTGGCTAACTTCGTGTGTCACCACATCATATACCGGTTCAGGGTTTCGGACCAAATAATCTCTAATAACTTCCCTCAATTCAGAACCCATCACATTGATCACCTAACCAACCAGTTCGGTTTCGAGTGGAAGTACTCGACCATGTACTACCCTCGAGCTAACGGTTTAGCTGAGGCGTTCAACAAAACTCTGTGGGGGGTGCTCCGGAAGTCAATCTCAAAGTCAAAGAAGAACTGGCATAACAAGTTGTCTAAGGCTCTGTGGGCCTATCGCACCACCACTTGCAATGCTACAAACTCTACCCATTTTTCCCTGGTCTATGGAGGTGAGGCAGTCCGACCCCTTGAGGTTCGAATAACCTCACTCCATGTTACTATACATCAAGGACTAACCAAGCACGATAGGGTTAAGCTCCGTTACCAGGAGTTGGATGCCCTTGACGAAAAGAGACTTGAGGCTCAGCAGAACCTCAAGCTCAATCAAGAAAGAATGAAGAGAGCCTTTGACAAGTTTGTCAAGGTTCGCTCATTCTCTCGTGGGGACCTAGTCTTAGAACTCAAGAGACCCATTGTCATGCAAGGTCACTGCAAAAGAAAATTCGAACCCAAGTGAGAAGGCCCATTCATAGTCAAGAAGGTCACACCAAATGGGGCCTATATACTGGTGAACTCAGATGGAGTGGAGGCAATGCCCCTTTCAATGGGCAATACCTAAAAAAGTACTATCCGTTATGTATACTCAAGAAAAGAGACTCAACAGAAAGAAAGCAAGGCAGCTCGAACAACTTCAAACTCTTTTTATTGCAATAAAAATGAGTTATAAGATACAAGCCAAGAAGCCCATTATTAGGGAGATTACAATTCTCTTATATCTGAGGGAAGGAAAATGTTGACACCAAAAGTGTTGCTCTTGCATCTGAGGATAAGAAGACGGTTACATGCCAAAAGAAATGTCTTCCTCGTGAAGAGGAAGCAAACCCACCAAAGAAATGCTCTCCTCATGAAGAAGAAGCAAAACCACTTGGAGAAGTTAGCTTCAGTTCATCTAACAAGTGCCACCAGAGAGGATGTTTACATGCCAAAAAGAAGAAGCCAACCATTTCTGAGTCAGCTTCAAATCATCTAATGAGGCATAGCTAGCTTCCAAGGAACCGGCCCATGATGGAAAAGCATGGATTTCACAGTTGTGTTGGAGGACTTTGCTTCCAACAGACTGCGGCAGCCCGTTTTCCATCACTCTTAACCTCCGTGAGACATCGCTCTCCCTGGTCATCGCCGTGTGCAACTCAGCACCATGCGCAACCATCGTCGTGCGCAACACAATGCCACGTTTTACCACCACCACGGGCAGGCCAACACCACGCAATACCGTCGCCGCGAGCGGCATGCTCCCGAGCATGGCTATCGCCACGTGTGGCCTATGGACGCACGAAGGCAACACTGCATGCAACTTAATGTCACGCATGCCCTTGGAGTGCCCAGTTCCCCAAGGAAATTAACTCTCACCCCTCTTTGGTTTTCCCAACCATCACTCCTCGCGGACGGTCCACCTTCTCACAACCTTTCCAACCTTCGAGTTTCACCGGAAACACTTCTCCGCCCGCCAGAAACCCTTGTCCCTGTTCTTTCCCCTACTGGTGCTTCCCCTCTTCAGCGGGAGTTCAATCGTGCTCACCGGGAAACCTTTCCATCACTAACTGAAGTTCGTAAAAAACCATCGGAATCCCAAGAAAACTTCCCTGTGACCCTGCGGGTTGCCCCTTTCCCTGCTTTAGCCCTTCACCAATTTTTCAAAACTCACCAAAGTTCCATTGAATTCCTGGTGAGCCCACTACTATTGCTCCTTCTTCCCCCTGATAGCCAGAGGACCATCAGATTCGCCCCACTTCTCTATGACCTCCCCTTTAGCCACAGGATTACCAAAGAAGGCACCAGCACTTTGGCAGAGCACCTCTGTAAATCTTGCTAAGGCCTTGAGGAACCTTGATCGTTTCTCAAAAAGCCTCGGCACTCTTCAAAAGTATCTACAAGCATGGTACAAGGCTCAGGACCTGCTCGAGTTCACCAGAAAGCTCCTAAAGGCCTGACTACTACAAACTTTGGCTGCAAGACTCTCCCTGGAAGTCTCTTCTCAAAAGCTCAGGCTCTATCTCTCTCTAAAAATTCATTAACTATTTTACCCTTCATTAAAACATTAAAATGGGATTTTCCCCCTTTTATACTAAACAATCCTACAAACTGCCCTTGACAAATATGAAATGACGCTCTAGTCCCCATCTTCTGATCGTAATAAGACTAGGTCGGGGCAGGTCAAGCCCGAGACCCGAAAGGGTCATCAACGTGCATTTCACCCAAAGGCTATCACCACGTGCTTTGTCAGGAGCTACCGTCGCGCTTCGACAGAAGGCTATCACCACGCACCTCATCAAGACTATAGCCGAGTGCTTTGTCAGGGGGCTATCGCCATGCACTTCGTCAGAGGCTACTGCTGAGTGATTCACTAAGGAGCTAACATCATGCGCACATCATCTAGGCCTAATCTCGCGTGTGCCATTCAACATTTAGTGCCACGCACATGCCATGGCACTCCTATTCGGACCATCATCCTCGATCCTCGAGAAGTTCATTCCTTGTAGCACAATCTCGCTCCTCAAGGGGTCCAGTGCCCGGTGATGGCTCTGTTCCCCAAAGAGTTGCATTCCCTCACTACACTATGGTCCTTGTTGCATGACTTTAAACTACATAGCCACGGTCCAGACTATATGACCTTAAACTGTAGCGGAGGTCTAATTGCATGACCTTAAACTGCATGGTCCATGCTACATGACCTTAAACTGCACAGCCATGGTCCAAACTATATGACCTTAAACTGTAGCGGAGGTCTAGTTGCAAAACCTTAAATTTCTTAGTCCTCGTCTCATGACTATCAACTGCACGACCATGGTCCAGTTGTCTGACCTTAAACCATAGTGCACATCTTAGCTGCATGACATTAAAAGGCTCAACATCATGGTCCAAACTATATGACCTTAAACTGTAGTGGAGGTCTAGTTGCACGACCTTAAACTGCATGGTCTAACTGCATCGCCATGGTTTGAGCTACAAGACCCTAAAACTGTAACACACGGCCCGAGAGATGAACCACCTCTTCGCTAAGGTGTATTTCGTCAACAACCCCAGTGAAGTTAGATGTATGCAAAGGTCATATCTAGCCCTTTAATCCTCAATGGGTTTGTTTCGCACCAACATCCCAATGAGAGTCACATCCTACTATGACCCACTATCCCCAGGGATCCCTTCAACCCTCAGTGAGGTTCATCTGTGCTCTGTCATTTTCAGTACAGTTACATGCATACCATTCCTCATTGCTCCCGTGGAGTCACACTGGCCCTCTTAATGCCCAGTGAAGACACTTTCACCTTCCACTCCTCGTAGGGCCACCATCTTCATATAAATCTATCTGCTTGTGTATAGCCTTAACTATCTTTATTCCCAGGGAGTCAGATGGCTATCCATGGACCTATGCCCCATGCAGCTTCACTTACATGGCAACTCACACTCTGGTCCGTACTGCATGACCTTAAATTGCACAGCTCTAGTCCATACTGCATGACCTTAAACTGCACAGTCGTAGTCCTAACTGCATGACTTTAAACTACACAGCTCCGGTCCTAGCTGCATGACCTTAAACTATACAAGCCACGGTCCAAACTATATGATCTTAAACTGTAGTGAAGGTCTAATTGCACGACCTTAAACTGCACTGTCCTAGTTGCATGACTTTAAACTACATAATCACGGTCCAAGCTATATGACCTTAAACCATGGTGCACGTCCTGACCGCATGACATTAAACTGCTTTAGCCAAGTCTAGGAGACATGACCTTAAACGCGGCCTCACATACGCACACACCCCCTTTATGTGAATCTTCACACACGCCTTCCCTAACCGACCCGCTCATGTTCGTGCACCACCTTCATTACCTTCTTTGTGAGTCCACATATGCGCACACCCCTTTTACGTGCATCTTCACATACATTTTCCTTTACTGACCATTCGTGTGCGCACACCACCTTCATTACCTCCCCAGTGCGTCCACATACATGCACACACCCTTTATGTGCATCTTCACCCATGCCTTCCCTAACCGACCCGTTCATGTGCACACACCATCCATCATTCCCCCAGTGAGTCTTACTCATGCTCACAAAACAGCGAACCATTCCACAATCCATATTCGCCATCAGCTAGTGGGTCACCACTTTTTACCCACCGTTCATACATCATCAATCCTTCATTGGCAACCTCATGCTATCTTCCCAAAGTGAGTCGAAACCATCACCATACTCACTCCATGGCCTCTACAGACTGCCATTCATCACCAACATGATCCAGTTGTATGACCCTAAACTATAGTGCACATCCTGGCCGCATGATGTTAAAAGGCTTCACATAGGTCTCGAAGGCACAACCCTAAACATGCCTTCACACGAAAAACGGGCATATTGTACACCTAAACAAGGGAATTCCATGAGTAAAAATGATGGACGGGCATGGTCACGAAACCATGAGTAAAAGAGTTCCATGGAAACAAAACTTAGGCACGGTGACAACCCCAAAAGGGCATCGTGAGAAAAAATGAACGAAAAGGGTGGACATGGCCGCAAGGTCATGGGTAAAAGAGCCCCCAAAATGAAGGAAGTCAGTGAAAACCGTCTCTACGATGCTACTTCCCCTGCACAAGTGAAAACCAGCGAAAGGGCGCTTGAACCGACAAAACAGGTTGATGCATTACTGATGCCTCAGCCGACATTCAATTCCCAAACAAGTCACAAGCCTGGTTAATGAGGTCTACCTAAAATCCTCAAATGTCAACATCTAATCACAACATAAATTGGCTCATCAGGGAGTGAGAGTCGCATAAGATCTCCCACATTTCAACATCAACAACAACAAGAGTCCTTGAGGGTGAGGAAGATGACCAAAATATCCCTCCGGAACACCAAAGACCATCACAAAGTCAAGAAACTGATGAAGCCAGGGTCTAACTTGCCAAAGACTTCAGGGTATTCCTCGCCAAAATCCCCTAGCCAACAAGGGCTCAGACTTTCAAGCAGGTTAGAAGCCCTCGACTGGACCCCTCTAGACAAGACCTATAGAGATACCCTGAACATCAAAAGCAAATCTGGTGTAGCAGCGAACAATGCCGACCAAAGATTCATAGCAGTTGGCCTTTAGATAGGCTTGATTCTGTCTCAGGTTGTCCCTACAAAAGCCTCACTCTTCATAATCACAAATAGTCCCTTGAGGGTGAGAACTACGACATGATCTCTCAAACTTCCCAAATGATTTCACTTCTCGATTATCTCGAAGTACAACATTCGGTGGGGCATGCTGTTGGAAGATATTTTCATCAACATGGGGCGCCCGCTAAATAAAGGCCTACCAAATGGTGGAAATTCTGACAGTCTCATAATAGCCCTAGAACTGGTCAAGATCTTCATGAGGACTCTCAAAAGACTCTCGCCAAGTTTTGTCACATTTCGACATATTTAAGGTCGTGCAGACTGAGAAACAGTTTCGATAAAATCGGCCTCTAGCACCTTGAAATGGACCCAAAAACTAGAGCAACATTTTCGATGTCTCAATCTATTGTGGGACTACCACCATTGGATTTGACATGGTTGAAAATCCTCAAGTATCAAATGTTAGCTTAAACGAACACTCAAGTATTAAGTTGTTGATCTGTAAAGAAAGTGCAGGAAATTCAGCAGCATCTAGTGAAATCATGCTGCTCGTGAGCCTGATTGACGTGAGACCAATTACATCATGTTAGTAAGGCCTACGGCTATCCCTGACCTGAACCCCGTACATGATGAACGGTCGGATTCAGCACACGAAGCTGATAAAGTGGCTGCAAATTTCGACCAAAATTCCAAAGTTGCAAAATCTTTGTTCGAGCATGGAATCGAGCTTCATCTATTGTCCTACGATTGTAACGACATGCTCAATGTGATCCAGAGAAGAAATCACAGAAAAACATCAAGGAACGAGCACACTATCGAAGTTTCAAGATTCAACCAAAATTCAAGTCACATGATCGTGCCCTAAAAACATGATCCATGGCTCAAAGTTTTTATCAAATCGATTGCCATGCCGAGCCCTACAAGAAAACAATCATCTTTTGATCAATCGAGCATCATGATGACCTCAGATCATCCATGAAAAATCATGCACGTTCTAGGGCAACATAGGGACTGTTTTGAAATTCCACAAATTGTTAGGAAGGGGCAAATCTATCATTTTTCACCCTATTTGCTAATTTATTTTAATTCAATTTAATCTTAATTTTTAGCAATTACGGTTACTTTTGATCATCCACCCATGTTTGGGGAAAAATCTATATATACCATGTGGCATCATTGTACGCTAAAGCCAATACACACACACAAAATACACAAAGAGAGAGTTTTTACTGAATAAAGTTTACCTTTCTTCTCATTGTTGGGTCATGTTTAGAGAGAGAGAGTAAGGTGTGAAACCTTTGGACTGGTACCCCTGAGCTCAAGGTAAACCTTCTCACTTTTTTCTTTTCTCTTCCTCTCCTTCTCCTTCCTCTTCTCCGTCTGAATTCCCCTCAAAGGTCATGCACAACAGTGGCAATGCCGTGCATGCCTCTCCTATGGTCTCACAAGTCACACATGGTGATGGCAGTGCCATGCACGAGCCTCATTCTCCTTCTATTCGTCCATCTCTACCTCCCAACGAGGCTTGCAGATGGTGCTGCTCATCATCATCCGCAGATGTGTCCTCAACGCCTCAGTGAAGAGCGTAAACAGTGAAACTCATTTTCGCCCGCAAGGGTCTTCCCACATTCTGCGCCTATCACAGACCGCGATGCCTAGTGCCGCCTGCGAGAGGTCTCAGCAATGCCTATCGCCACCGACGAGCTTTCTTCGTGTGCGTGGTGCCTATCACCGTCCGCAAGCCTCCTTTGTGTGTTCAGTGCTTATCGTCGCTCCCCCTGCATCCCACGCTCACCACCGTGGGCCTCATGAGAACTATCATCGCGTGCTTCACATATGGCTATTGCCACGCGCTACATGAGAGGCTATCGCAGCTCACACAGGGGTGCACTGCCTTCTTGTGTTGCCAATGGCAGTTGTGACACATCTACTGCACGGTCATGGGTGGCGATGCCTAGCACCATCAGGATCCTATCTCTCTGCCATCTCATGCGTTCTCTTCATTATCTCCTCTTCTCACTTGATTCCTAGCCTAGCACCGCCATATCGGCCTTGGTTTTGAGTAGTCATGCTGCCGTGCTGGTTTTGAGTACCTGGTTTTGAGTACCATGCCTGTCTTGCTACCACTCCGAGTTGGTCACTGTCTAGCTATCAAGCTAGTCTCTTCCCTTCATCAAGTTTCCCTCTTTTCTACCTTTGCTCGAAACTTCCACCTCATCATCCTAACCTCTCACATTCTTAGCCACACGAATGTGCATTGCCCTAAGATAAGGGTGGGTCTCTTCGACCCACTTGTCTTGCAAATTAACCATAGAAGTGTTGTGCCGAAAAACAAGGAGATTATTGGTCAAAGGAGGCGATTCCGAACCAGCTAAAGCAGCTGGGGGGCTTTCCGACGTGATCTAAGAGAATGCCCATGCAAGCTAGCCCGAGTACGTCCCGAACCCACCTTAAATTCCTGTCTCATCAATTGGTATTCTTTCTCTTGCTCTTAAGCAAGGTTCCAAAAGAGTGATCTTAAATCTCAAGTTCACTCGAAACCCGGATACATGTCGCCTAATCACCTAGATCCAGAGGACAAGATCAAGGCACTTAACCAGTAGGTAGTTATACTCATACAACCATGGAGTGCCTGGCTAGTTTCAAGTCTTCATAATAGGTATAGGAAGTTGGCTTTAAGAGCGAGGCCAAATCGACTAACAGTTTAACCTCTTGTAGTGATGGAGGAAGTCCTTTCCAAAATGGTTTTGGAAATGGATGGTTTTAACAATCAAATTGAAAAAGAGTTTTCAAAAGGGGCGGCCCCTACAGCTTTGTCACCTGTGACCCCTTTGGTGGTCATTTTCTTTATTATTCCTTGTGGGATCATGAGAACTCAAAGGTCTCGAAGTTGTCCTTTCACCTTTGAAGCTTTCATCATGTGCTTCATTGGTCCATGAAGAGTTAACTAGATTCTTGTCAGGCTTCCATCTTGGAGAAGTCTCAAAATTCTTCCAGGGTTCGTCGAAGTCACTTCGGTTTTCCATTCATGTCACCCTCCCACATCTTTCTGAGTTGGTTCTGTTGGGAACCTACAAGGTTTAGGAGGAGTCTTCATCCTCAGGGTCTGCTAGTGCATTACTGTTGGAACTTGCAAGTACTTGTTTGTACTTGAGTGTTTTGCTTGTGCAATACTGTTGTAACTCGTAGGTACTTGTTTGTACTTGAGGTTTTGAATCGGAGAATTTTTTATTTTACCTATGATGCCTTTTCAGGTTTTCACCACATCCATTTTTTTTATTTTGTTTTTTGTTTTTCTTTGTGATGCCTTTTTACCACACTTTTGAACCCGTTATGGGTAGTATTTTATGAGATACATCGCATTAATGGGGGTCGTTGAGTTCATACCCCTCCTAATTTTTTATCTTCTAAGAGTTGCCTGCTTGCACTCGAGTAACCACGAATGGCCCCTCCCAATTAGGTTTGAACTTGCTTAAAGGGTGTGGATTTGTAAGAGTGTGGAAGATTTTCTTAAGTACCATGTCCCCTTCTCTGAATTGTCAAGGAAAATCTTTTCTTTGGTATGCCTTCTCGATTGTATGCTGGTAAGCAAGGATATTTTCTATTGGTCGTAGTCGTCTTTTATTCAAAGTAACCAAGGCAACAATTTGTGCTTCGATCTTTTGTGAATAAGCACTCGGAGAGACGATATCTCAACTTCAATGGGTAACACTGCTTCTATAACATACACCAAAGAGTTTGGGGTCATGCTAGTAGGAGTCTTCTCAGTTGTTCGGTAGGCCCATGGCTCGTCATCTAGCTTTTCATGCCAATCTTTGCAACCAATATTATTCTGTCTATAACCCTGAGAAGTCCTTTATTCGTGACTTCTGCTTGTGAATTTCCTTGAGGGTAGTAAGGTGTGGAGAATTTTTCATTATCTCAAAACTTTTACATTATCGCAAACTTTTTGCATACCTTAGTGACGTTTTCATTTTTGAAGTTGGATCCATTGTTAGTAATGATTGACTCAGTAACACTGAATCTGAATACAATGTTGTCCATTATGAAATTGGCAACATGTTGTCCCTCAATGTTTACAAATGATGTGGCCTCTATGCATTTTGTGAAGCACTCTGTAGCTGTTAATATAAAACGATTGTCGTTTGAGGCTTTTGGTGAGATCATTCTGATGATATCAAGACCCCACATGCCAAAGGGTCATACGGCCGGTGTTGAGTTGAGTGGTACGTACAGTGCATAGTTGAGGTCTCCATAAAGTTGACATTTGGGACACCTCTTAACGAACTTCCATCAATCTTCATCCATGGTGGTCCAGCAATAACCTTGGAATCTTACTTGGTCAATTTCTGGCTGATCGAGATACTATAGAATGATGTCATAGAAAGATATCTTGAACAGGAGATCACCTCTTACTAAAAATCCCAAAGAAAACCTTCAAAGGGCTTCTTTATCCTTTTTAGTGGCTCCTTCGGGGTATAACCCATCTTTCAACAGGGACAAAACATCATGGAACCATGGTGTTTCCTTAACAAGCGCATCAGAAGCCACAAGAGACACTTCCCCATCGTTCTCATTTTCTTGCTCTATTTTTTTCGATCCTTGGTGGGGAAGGGCCATGTTTGCTCCTGATGTAGAATGTCAACATGGTGATTTCTGAAAGAATATCAACCATTGAAGCAAGGGTCGCAAGGGTATCGACGAATCGATTTTTTTCCCTAGTTACATGCTGAAAGGTGATTTTCTTAAAATATGGGATCATCTTTTCCACCTTTTCTTTATAGGGTTTGAAATTTTCTTCTTTCACCTTCCAAATCCCTTGAACTTGGTTTATGATGAGTAAGGAGTTACCAATCACTCGTATTTACTAGATTTTCATTCCCGTAACATTCTCGAGCTCGGCTATCAAGGCTTCATAATCAACAATGCTATTGGCACATGGGAAATTCAATCCGGTCACTATTGGCATTAAAATATTCTCGGGTGAGCGTAGAATGGCCCCTACACCTGACCCGTATTCGTTCTTTGCACCGTCAAAGTATAGCTCCCAAATTGAGTCCTCGATTGTGAAGATATCCTCATCAGGGAGATTCGTGTTAACGAGAGTGTTATCGGGCAGTGTGTCTTCAGCTAAGTGGTCAGCAATGGCTTGTCCTTTGACTGATTTTTGAGTGACATATTCGATCTCGAACTTGCTCAGTAGCATTCTCCATTGTGCCAAACACCTATCGAGGACTGGTTTGTCCAAAGGTACTTGAGTAGGCCAATTTTTTAGATGAGATTGACTGTATGAGATAAGACATAGGGTCTTAACTTCTGAATGGCCCACACAAGCATCAAGTAGTGCTTCTCCACATCCATGTATTTTCTCTCGTAGTCCATCATAGTTTTCTTGATGTAGTAACTGGTTTGTTCTTTTCCATGGTCATCATATTGTCCGAGCATTGCCCCCATGGTCTTGTCTTTCACTGACATGTATAGGAACAGGGGTTTATCAGGACTAGGAGGACTATGGATGGGAGGTTTGGTGAGGTACTCCTTGATTTGGTCAAATGCTTATTGGCATTCATTATCCCATAGGAATGGGGTATCCTTCTTAAGGAGCCTATTGAATGGCTCGCACTTGTCTGCCAATTGAGAAATAAAATGCCTTATGGCTTGTATGCGACCTTGAAGCCCACAGATTTCTCTAATGTTTTGAGGAGAGGGCATTTCAGTGATGGTTAACCTTGGGTCCTTCTCAGTTCCTAGGTTTATGTCGATCGTCTCTTCGATGATAGTCGTTGGGTCACCATCAAACCTCTTATAAAATTGCTTAACATGGGACATGAGTTCCTTAGGTTGAGGGATTTATTCAGACTCTTGGCTCTCTTGATCTTTGTCACGGTCGTCCAATTTGTCGTCTTAGGTATTGTGGACCGTTATTGGGCTATCTTGAGTGTTCGCCATTTTTGAAAATTATTTTTCATTATTATCAATTATGTCATGTTTTGAATTTCCACCAGTTTTTGAAATGTCACAAGAGGTATCCCTTATGGGACTCACGAAAGATATGTTGGGGATCTGACGTGCAGGGTAGTTAGATGGCCACCCTGCGCCGATCCATTGTTTGACATCGGGACTTGAAGGTGCCGCTGGTATGCTTACAATAATTTTCGAGATAGAGGAGTGATTGACTAATTCTGTCCCTGGGTTTGAATAGGCGGATGAGCATGCTTGGTTGTGTCTGAGCTAATAATGCATACCTTCAAATCCAGATCAACAAAAAGGTCTTCAATTGCTAGTTCTTGTGTGTGTTGAGGTGTGGAAGAGGAATTATTTTCTGTTGGGGATTCAAGGATCACCTTTAGCCATTTTGAAGGACGGGCATCAAGAGGATCGAGGCTTTGAATGCTTCCAGTTACAACACCCGGAGATCCGGCTTTGAAATAAGGTGAGAGTACACCCGAGTCCCCTTCGATCCCATTTTTCCGTTTTGGCTTGGGGAGATTTAGAAATTGTCTTCGTTACACCTTGCCCTTGACTCCCCAAGCCTTGGCCTGGTTGAAAGCCTTAGGAGAAGAGCATGTGCTAAGCCTCGAGGGACCCGAAACTTTATCGATGTTGACATTGGATAATGTCATCCATCGATGCGGAAGTTTGCAAGATTTGGAGAACGGGTCGCCGGCCTCTAGGCTTAAGGTGTCACAATCGGCTGGCTCGAAGGAGGAGAATGGGATTTCTCCAAGCTCAACTCCTACGGCTAGCTTCCCATTTCCTATAATAGGATTGAGAAAAGAAAAAGGTTTAACACATACCTTCGTGACGCCCTTTTTAGTGGGAAGTTTGAGGCATTGATGGAGCGTAGAGGCGACCACGAGGTTTTCATGCAGCCATGGTCTTCCTAGCACCATGTTGAATGAAGGTTTATGTCTAAGACATAAAACTTTATCACGTGGATGATAGGGCCGATCTTGAGTGTGAGAGGCAGTATGCCTTTAGCTTGTCTCTTGGTCTCGTAGTATGCAGCGATAGTTAGTTGACATGGCTCAAAGTCATCTAGGATTTTTCCTTTTTGCTTTACTATTTTCATAAGGCATATGTTTAAGGATGCCCCATTATCAACAATCACTCTCCGTATCTCATATCAGTACATGAAAACGGTGATGTGCAGAGGTTGGACATGAAAGCAGTTGAAGCTGGCTGGGTTGTCGTCTTCCGTGAACACGATTGGCATTGGTGCCATCAGTTGGTTGATCGGATGTGTGTCTTGGCGAGGACCCTTTTGATCTGGGCTTTGTGTGCTGGTGAATTGGCAAGCAGCTCCAAGATGGAGATTTGAGCTTGGATCTTCCCGAGATGAGTCGGTAGATCGTAGGTTGTTGCAGATCCTTGAATTTCTTTATTCGGTTAGTGATCTGCGACCCCTACTGGTTGTCTAGCTTTTGAGGTGTTTCTCATTCTTTCATCGAGAGTATCAGCCATCAATTGAATGGGTTTGAACACTCGGCCTCCTTGGGTTAGGGAATCAACCTCGCCAGCATCAAGCTCGACAAGATTAGCCCTAGCGAGAGTAATTGAAGATATCAGGGTGGTGGCCCCTTGCTTACGAGATGACGTCTTTTCATTGATTTTGACCATATCGATTTCTTACGTATCATCTTCGCCATATTGGTCCCATTTGGAAAGGTTATCGAGGTTCGGAGGTGAAGGGTTTCCTCTTAGAAGGCTCAAAGATCTTCTTCAGACTCTTGAAAGTGATGATCACAAGCAAATATGAATTGAGTGGGATCATCTTTTTCGTCTCCATCTCAATCATGTGAATGACGACGTTCTCTTTTGAGTTGTCTTAAGCTCTCGGCTTTTCGGTTGTATGACCATATTTTTAGGGAGAGGATTTGTAAAGATACCCATCTTTTGATTAGGTTCTTCGACAAGTTGATTTCTAGGGACATCACTTGATTTTTAGGTACGACAGTGATGTTCCCCCTTATTGATTAACCCTTGAATTACCCATTTCAAATACAAGCAGTTTCGAGTATCATGAGCATGGTTTTAATGCCATTTGCACCACTTGCTCTTATCCGTGACTTGAAATGGTGGTTCAATTGGTGGAGGGAGATAAACCATATTTCTAACCAAGAGTAATTCCAGCACTTTTTCTATTGGGTCTTTGAGAGGGGTGAAATTATCCTCTCACCTTTGGTTATTATTTTGAGTGTTGTCTCTAGGCTGACCTCTTTGGTTTTGGTTCCGATTGTTGTGCAGAGTGGCTGAAACTTGAGACAGTCCATTAACGACAATCTCATTAACCTGACCGGAAGCCTTACCCTTGTTGTTATTTTTGTTCTTGTTTTGGGGAGTTGTTATCTGTTTATTATCGAGCCTGGTGTTGAGGGGTGTCCCTCTAGCCCTTTCATGTCATGCCACCCACTCAATCATGGAGTCGAAAGAGTGGGGGATAAGACCTTGGTTGAAAAAGGTCATGTATTCAGGAGCGGCGTCCTCTAAGGCCATGGAGATTTTGGCTGAGTCCGTAAGTAGACATTCTATGACTCGCATCGCCACCTCACGGAATCGACCGATGAAATGCTCGAAGGATTCTCTTGGGTTTTGTTTTGTTGCACTGAGCTCGCCAGGGAGAGAGATCTTGGTGTTGACCAGCGGTAGTGAGAGACGAATCGGTAGAACATTTCGTTTGGAGTGATGTGTAGTTCAGCAGACATTATTCTCCGATGCTAGTTCAAGGCCTCGTCAGTCAATGTTTGTGAAAATATGGCCTTCAGCTGGTTAAGCTTATCTTGTAAAGCTTGAACGGATATGAGGTATGAGTTGACATGCGTATCTGGATCTCTCTTCCCAATGAACTTGTTTCTAAATTCTGGGACGACAAATCCCAGGGGAAGATCTTCCATGTCTCCATGGGTCTCATGAACATAGGCCTTCAGGGGTAGAATTTCATGCATGCTCATTTTTACAAGCATATCTTGCATTGCTTTTATGGTGCCTTCGTGTTGGGCATTTAACATGATAGTAGGCCCACCGGTTGGTGGGTTCCTAAGAGTAGACTGATGAGTCGAGACTTGGGGTACATGTTGGCCTGCATGGGCCTGAGATTGATGAGCCACAGTCACCAGTGCGGTTTGATACATTTTTGCTAGAGGGGTGTACTGACCCATAGGTTTCACCACCGGTTGCAAAAATTGCATGGTTAGTTGGACCGGATGAACTAGAGGGATCGATTATAGAATTGGCTGACTCAGTTGTGCTAGGGGTTGACCTATACCATTAAGTTGCTTTGGGATCGACCCTTGAGCTGGTGCATGAACGGTATAACCTAGGTCAACTAGACAGTTAAGGGCACCTTGGACACCCATCTCACCTAAGGGTCGGTCTTGATTGACACCTCTGCTTCGTAGAATGTTCAAGTCATCACGGGCTGTATTATGGTGGCTCGCGACTGGGTTAGATCCCTTAAACCTAGGTGGGTCTTGGTTTTGAGAGCATCGTGCCTTGAGGTTTCTCTGTTAGAGTTATGAGAATTAGCGTTTGATACTGCATGAACTTCTTCCCTCACTTGACTTTTACTTTGGTTGCCTAAAAGCCCCTGTAGGATGACGCCCGGTTGGAGCCCTTGACTATTCATGATTTTTCGGGTAGAGCCAACTTTTCAGATAACACAAATTCTAGGATTAGAAGTGGACCCTTGGGATTCTACCTCTAATTGAAGGCCTGGGCATTGAATAATGGATTAACCTGAGTTCTGTTGATAATCCCAGGAGATCGCGACATACTGGCTCCTAGGTTTGGGCAGGTTAGGCTTAGAGTCGGCCGTGGAGTAATCATCATAGTCACCTTCAGTGATTGACATGGTGATCGCTTTTAGTGGGGTTCTAGAATCTGGGCTTAGGTAAGATCTAGAATCGATGACTTAGGGCAGACCTAACCTGACTCTAAGGGCAAAACCTTAACTGAGACCTTAGCTAAGACTAGACTGGATGAAACTTGCTAGACTCAATGGGTTTTGGTTTAAACCCTGAACTAGGGTAAGCCTAGTCTAGCTCTGGAGGAAACTCTAAGCTTAGACATATGCTAGAACCTAGATTGAGATCTAGACTAGACGGGTACGAGTCTTGGCTGGGACCAAGAGTGGGTTTAGGTTCGGACCTGAGTGTGAGCCTGGTTCGGACCTGAGTGTGAGCCTGGTTTGGACCTGGACTGAGCTGGGTGCAAGCCTATGCTTGGACCTAGAGGGTTGTGAAACTTAGACCGGGTGTGGACCTGGACTGGATCAAGGTTGGGTTAGGTGCGAGCCTTAGCTCAGACCAAAAGGGGGCCCAGGTTCGGACCTGGGTGTGAGCCTGGTTCGAATCTTGGCTAGGCTAGATACAAGACTGAACTTAAACCTAGAGAGTTTGGATGATTAGACCAGGTATGGACCCGGACTGGATCACAGATGAACTAGGAACGAGCTTTCAACTTGGATCAAGAGGGGGCTTAAGTTCAGACCAAGGCGGAACCTGGTTCGGACCTAGGTGAAGCTGAGTATAAGCCTGAACTTGGACCCAGAGAATTTTGATGATCAAACTAGGTATGGATCAATACTGGATGAAAGATGAACTAGGAATGAGCCTTCGTCTCGGAACGAGAGGGGACCTAAGTTCGGACCAAGGCGAAACCTGGTTTGGACTTGGGTTAAGCTGAGTACAAGTCTGGACTTGGACCTAGAGGGTTCAGCTTGGACCAAAAGCGAGTTTGGACAGAGATCTAAGATTAACCAATAAATAAGCAAACTTAGCACACAAAACCTTTTGACCTAGACTATATAGGTAGGCTTGGCTTAAGAGCGGGCCTAACTATTGACATGTGGCTAGGCTGATAAAGGTCCCCATACAAGTTCTGGCATCCTGTTATAGGATTTTCAGCAAGTCCTACTATACACGAAGTTTCTTTGAGGCAAAGGATTAAGGAGGGGCGCACACAGTTAAAGTTACACGTATCCAACCGCCTCGACTCTCAAAGGTAGGTTCCCATCACATCGTTAATGTAGAGTTTGGGGGTTTTCGAAATATTTGTTTGTTGGTTTCTCCGGCATTCCCGGTCCAATGTGCGATGGAGTGTGTAAAGAAGCACGCAATCAAAAATAATTGTCAAGCACACAATGCAATGAAGAAATAGAGCAAGTGCTTGACACTAGTCGTTCCTAGCAAAACGCGCTTCAAGACGAAGCTCACTCGAAGCACAATATAGATGGACGGGTAAGCAACCCCTAAGAAGGTACAATCAAAATAGTGAGACCAAGCACAGTCTGTGCTAAGTCGAGCGCGGCTCGAGTCGAGGTGATTCGAACGAGATATGGTTCAGGGATGGTGCAAGCAACTTTCAATGTATTTTCTTTTAATTTTTTTTTTCATCTTTTAAACTTTGATGAAACACAGTTAAACTAAGCATGGTGAAAGCATAGAAAACATGATTTCAAACAACATTAACAAACTAAAATAAAATGAAAAAGCCAGGAGCAGAACAGACCTATTTGAAGCAAAATATTTTTTTTGTAATTTTGAAATTTTTATTTTAAGCAAAACAATGGTGAATAGGGAAGCCAACAGCCTTTGGATGAGGCTTGTAGGGTCCTAGAAAATTTCTGGGACCTTCCAACTGGGCAACACAGGTGGTGTCGCTCGGGCGGCACTACTGGTGTTGCCCTAGCAGGCTGGGCAACATTGCTGATGTCGTTAAAAAAAGCATTTTTTTATTGTTTTATTTTTATTTTTTTAAATTTGATGAAATAAGGTTACAATAAATTTACAGTAGCAGGGAAAATAATATTTCTGATGGAATAAATTAAAATAATGTAAAACAGAAAAGCACAGATAGAATAAACCTATATTAAGAAAAATATGTTTTTTGTATTTTTAAAAATTTTATTTTGGTCTAAAATTTTTTCGAATAGTCACAAGAGAGTCCCTGGAATATAAGACTGCAAAGTCTCAGAAAATTCGTAGTCTTCTGCATATGGGCGACAATAGGTGTGCCGCCCTTAACCTAGGCGACACTGGTGGTGTCTCTCGGGTGACACTACTGGTGTCACCCAGAACAAACAGGGTTTCGCAGCACTAAAACTCTAGGTCTTGGTCATAGTCGATTTTTGGGACTTTTTTTGTGACTGACAATAGTAAAAACAGTGAATAAAATTCGTGTTTTGAAGCTTGGATCAACTCGAAATGCCCCACAGTGGGCGCCAAACTGTTTACGATGACAATCGAACAGATCTTCCGACGAAGATCTCTCGGATTTTGACACCTTAAACTGATAAAAATAATGTAGTAGAAAAATTGAGACAAATCAAATTCATATGTGAGGCCAGATCTGCCTAAAAATGAGCAGACCCGCTTTCAGATCCTTGGCGGAGCCAGCATGACCCAAAACATTAAAACATGAGTTTCAAGCAACAAACTGACCAAAATTAATGAAATCAAAATAGTAAGAAGACTAAGAAAGAAAGGATAAGAGAACAATAACAAATTGGGCCAGATGGCCTTGGAGTTTTATAGCCTTCGAGGGCTCGCCCGATTCAGAACCGGCTTCCTCTTTGCCTCTCTGATTAAGAAGTTGACTAGAAGATCTCTGATTGAAAAGGGTTGTTGTGCCCTATATATGGTTTAAAACTAGGTTTCCCTAAGTCTAAGTTAAGGTCTCTCAAGCTTAGGGTAAGGGTTTTTCAAATTAGGGTTTCACCAGCTCCCCAAGTTTTTCCTCTTCTCTTTCTCCTGCTCCACTTTTGGCAACAAAAATGAGTTTTATAAAGGCCAAGATCTATTGGGAAGGGCATATTTCCATAACCAGCCAACTTCTAACCTTGGGCTGCCTTTCTGGCGTCCCAGGTCTAGGCGACACTAGGTGTGTCGCCCAGTCAAAATTGGTCAAATTCAGGAAATTTGACCTAAAACAGTTGGGGAGACCTCTAGCATGCGGAAACTTCCATTTTCAGAATGTCAGAGCTGTTTCCAAGTCAATACTACTCGAAACTGGAAACTTCCAGTGCAAGGTATATGCTAGGGCTGTCAAGATGTTGTCTGCAAAAAATCGTCCAATTTGGGTATGTCTAGGCTGGGCGACACAAGGTGTGTCACCCATACCAGATCTACCAAAAATGGCAGATTCCTACTCAGCTAATCTCTTGGTAGTCTTGGCAAAAAATGAAGATTTTGGGTCAAACGGGGTTGGGCGACACACAGTGTGTCTCCCAAATTGCGGCGACACTGCCAGTGTCACCCAAACCAAATCGGACCAAAACTGACATTTCTTGGTTCAAGTGTGTAGTGCAGGC
This sequence comes from Amborella trichopoda, assembly GCF_000471905.2. The sequence goes on along the minus strand of NW_006497511.1, from coordinate 1,895,610 downwards.
TCTTGTGGAGCTCCTAGAGAAAATTTGGGTCAAAGAGGATTTTTTCTACTATTTTTAATGATTGTTTTGGTAAAACTGGCGTTTGCAAGACTCTGGGTGAAAACAAAGTATGTGCCGGATTCTGGGTGGGCAAAATGGTTTTGGGTCACAGGGTAGGCTGTGTGGGCTATAGATTTGGGTTTACTAAGATCCTAAGGGTTCAAGAAACCACCAAATTTGCCAGATTTAAAATGGAGTGTCTACAGTTGTCGCTCTTTGGTACTCCCTGTCTTTCGAGGAACAGGTGAGTGGTAAAGAACTAGACACTTTGGCATTCCCTATCCTTCGAGGGGCAGGTGAGCGTTAAAGATAATGCAGACATTTTAAAATTCATCCTGATGTTACGTAGTCAAAGGGCACACCATCTAATCCCTCCAAGTCATTGCACTTACCAAACTCACTCACCTAAGGCATTTTCATCCTAGGGTTTTTGGCGTGAGATGTCGATGAGTTACACAAGCTTGAAACTCCAGTTGGATTTTCTGGCCATGCCACTTAACTTTAGAGGTTTCATAGTTTGAGCCCATTCTGATATGTTTTGGTCATTGAAAAGCTCTACAAAAAAAACACGTTAAACCCCTGGAATTTTATTTCACAAATCTGGCATGCCATAGAAAATGGCTAATAACTTTCAAACCAAAAGAGGTAATTATAAGAGGTATTTTCTATTTTAAAATAGACTCAAAGGGGTACTTGCCCACAAAATTTCATGATATAAGGAGATATATTGGATACTCAAAGAGTTTCTCAAATTGAAGCCACAGTCTTGGAAAATAAAGTACACTTTAGCTGGATTTAAATAACATGCATCCTTACCTATTTTCACACCCATACTCATGCTTAAATCTCATAATTTGATAAGCTAAACAAACATGCATCAATCTAAAGCATGAAAATATGGAAACCAAATCCACTTACAGCACTAAATGAAACTCCAAAGTTTTCCACAAGTTTCACCTCAAATACCTAGCTCCACAAGGATGGGTTCAAGCTTAAAGGCTTAAGGTTGGGAAAGGTCTCATGGGTGGTGGGGTGTATAAATAATCAAAGATGGTGGCAACATGAAATTGCCACATGGCATCCAAGAGGGCATGCATGAGGAGAGAGAGAAAAGAAGCATGGGAGATTATATCATGGGATGGAAAGATGCAATTGACAAGTGGTATACTAGAGGAGAGAGAGGGAGCAAACATGGGAGACTTCATCATTACGGGCTAGAGCATGCTTGTGCCACATGGCACACATGCATGGAGAGAGAGAGATCATGCCATCATGAGAGAGAAACGTTCCCCTTAGACTACTGTATACCACCCGTGCCCAACGGCGCACACAAATTCCCACTCTCCCAACAAACTCATCTCCTCATGCTTACAATGTGCATCCATATCTATCCTCACTCGCCAGCGCACCATAACCATCCACGCTCAAAAGTGCTCCAATCCACCCGTGCACAAAAGCACAATATCCATCTATGCACCCCAGCGCACAACCCATCTACGCATCACGGTGCAGTTATTCACCCATGCCTAACTGCAAGGGCACACACACCCGTGCCAAACTGCGCATACCCACATCTGCACTCTCACGCGTGCTCGCCACTCCGCACTCAGCAGCGCACACATCCACTAGTGCTCTCAACACAGCCAGCCTACTCGCACATGCTAAAGGGCAGTAGACACCCCATATTAAAACTGGTAAATTCTATGGTTTCTTGAACCCTTAGGACCACACATAACTTAGTAAACCCAAATTCATAGTTCACATAGCCTACCTTGTGATCCAGAAGCAGTTGGCTTGCTCAAAACCCTGCAGATGCACTGTTTTGACCAGATTCTTGTAAATGCCCTATTTTACCAAACAAATCATTAAAAATAGTGAAAAATTGATTTTGACCCAAATTTTTTTTGAGAGCTTCACAAGAGGCTGAAGAACACACCAGAAGTGAAAAATATCAATTTCGACAAAAATTGGTGTGTACTACCCAGGCGACACTCGAGCTGCCCAAATCCGTAACTCTCAAATATGTGACTTTTGATAGAGGATTTGCTTGTTACGCGTGCTTATTTCACAAGAAGTTTTGACCCCTATAAGGCCTCTTTTTGGGGTCATTTGAGGAGAGGCTTGAGACGAGAGAGAAAAACCCTAGCAGAGACAGAGAATACGATTAGAGATAGAGAGAGAAAAACCTCAAGAGATAGACATGAAAACCCTAAAGCGAGCCTCCTGCAACTTCAACCCTAAAACCTGAGAGAGTCTAGAACCATCTATAGCACACAACCACCCTGTACTAAGGGATTTACTGGCTAATATCCAAATCAGAGAGACAAAAGAGGATCGGTTCTGATACGGGTGAGCCCTAGAAGGATCGGGTGTCCCGGGTCAGCTGGCCTGGTTTGGTATCATTCTCAACCCTCTCTCTTTCTTCATTTATTTACTGATTTATTTTATTTTGATTTTTTTTTATTAATTCGCTCCAAAAATCATATTTTGATATCTTGGACCATGCTGGCTCCGCCACAGATCTGAGATCAGATCTACTCGTTTCTGAGCAGATTTGGCCTCAGATCTGAATTCGATTTGTCCCACCTTCTCTCCTATTTCATTTTCATTATTTTAAGGTGTCATATTCGAGAGACCTCCATTTCAAGATCTCTCTGATTTTGCACGGTAAACAGTTTGGAACCCATCGTGGGGCAAATCGAGTGTGAGCATTAAAATTTTGAAACTATCATAATATTTTGAAACTTTGCAGGCATATTCTAGGTACCATTTTGTGACTTATCTCTAAGTTTCAGATCAAAATGAAATATTTAAAATAAAAAAAAAAAAATTATGTTAGATATGCAGTCTCTGCCTGTTGCTTTATTTTAATTTATTTTTATCAAAAAATGATTTATTTGTTGTTTCTCCAAGTTTACAGTTACATTATTTTATCAATATCTATAAGAAAACAATATAAAATAAATAATAAATAAATAATTGTTTGGGTGACTCTAGGCGTGCCGCCCAGGCTATGTGGGTCATGCCGCCGAAGTCCAGGGCGACACGACCTCTGGTGCCCCCCTTCGCCCAAGTCATGTTTTTATGAATTTTTTCAGGCTGGGTCCTTGGTCTCTTTTGTAATTTTTCACAAAATTTCAGAGCAAAATGAATGTTTTAAGAATACCAAAAAACTATTTTGCTTGATACAAGTCTATTCTATCTGTTGTTCTTCTGTTTCACTTTGTTTTAATTTTATTTCATCAAAAAGTCTGATTTTTCTGCTTTTGCAAGTTTCAGTAGCCTTATTTCATCAAGATCAACAAGATAAAATAAAAAAAGAAATAATTTTTTTTTTTTGGGCGACGTGACCTGTGCCGCCCTATCACAGAGGTCCCAAAAAACTTTTGGGACCCCACAGGCTTGTTCTAGAGCCTTTTTTGTGCTTGTTCACCAATTTTGGCCTAAATGAAGTTTTTAAAAATATAAACAAAATATTTTGCTTCAAATAAGTCTGTTTAGCTCTTGACTTTTTCTTTTTTATTTTAGTTTGTTAATTCCATGTTTTTCCGGCTTTCACCATGTTTAGTTTAACTGTGTTTCATCAAACTTAAAAAAGATAGCAAGATAAAAAAATAAAAAAAAAGAATACATCAAGGGCTGCCCGCACCCTCCTTGAACCGTGCCTTGTTCGAGTCACCCTCCACCCAAGCCACGCTCAACTTAGCACGGACTGTGCCTGGTCTCATTGTTCTGACTTTACCTTCTTAAGGGTTGCTTACCCCTCCATTTATACTATGCTTCGAGTGAGTTTCGCCTTGAAGCGCGCATCGCTAAGCACGATCTGTGCCGAGCGCCCACTTATTTTCTTTCTTTGGATTGTGTCCCTGTGTGCTTGACTTTATTTTCATTTGCATGGTTCTTTACACACTCTAGCACACACCAACGGGGAATCCTGGAAAAGTAGGAAACAAATTTTTTGAAAACCCCCCAAAATCAGTTTTAACGGCGTGAATGGAACCCAACATTGAGAGTCGAGGTTGTTGGGATTCGCTTAACTTTAACTATGAGCGCCCCTTCATAATCCTTTGCCTCAAAGAAACTCTGTGTATAGTAGGACCTGGAAAAATCCAATAATAGGAGGCCAAGACCTATGCGTGGACCTCTATCAACCTAGCCGTATTTCAATAGTTAGGAACCCACTCTCAGGCCAAGCCTACTTATAGTACAATACTAGGTCAAACGTTTTCGTTTGCTTGCTTGCTTACTGATCTTGGGTCTCAGCCCGAATTTGCTTTTGGTCCGAACTGAACCCTTTGGGTCCAGGTTCAGACTTGTACCTAGCTAAGCCTAGGTCCAAACCAGGTTTCTCCTTGGTCCAAACTTAGGCCCCTCTTGGTCCGAGCCGAAGGCTCGTTCCTAGCACATCTTTGATCCAGTCCAGGTCCATACCTGGCCTGGTCATTAAAATTCTCTAGGTCCAAGTTCGAGCTTATACCTAGCCTAGCCTAGATTTGAACCAGGTTCACACCCATGTTCGAACGTAGACGCCTTTTTGGTCCGAGCCAAGGGCTCATGCCTAAACTATCTTTGATCAAATCCGGGTCCACACTCAGTCTAATTATCTTAACCCTCTCGGTCCAAGCTTAGGTTTTCACCCAGCTCAGCCCAAGTCCGGATCAGGTTTGCACCCAGGTCCGAACTTAGACCCAGTCTTGGCCGGGGCCAAGACTCGAACTTACCTTGTCTAGATCTTTGTCAAGGTTCTAGTATAGGTCTAAACTTAGAGTTACCTCTAGGGTTGGATTAGGCTGACCCTAGATCAGAGTCTAAACCAAAACCCATTGAGTCTGGATTCCAGATTAAGTTTAACCTAGTTGTCACTCAAGGTTGGCCCTTAGAGTCAGGTTACGTCTACCCTAGGTTATCGAGTCCAGATCTTACCCAAGTCTAATTCTAGAATCTTGCCAAGGGCGATCACCATGTCAGTCACCCAAGGTGATTATGATGACCGCTTCACAGCTGACTCTAAACCGAACCTTCCCAAACCTAGGGACCAGTATGCCTCAATCCCTTAGAATTATGGCCAGAACTTGGGCCAATCCATTATCCATCATCCAAGTCTTCAATTAGAAGCCGAGTCCCAGGGATCCACTCCTAACCCTGAGCTCTGTGTGGTCTGAAAAGTTGGCTCCGCTCAAAAAACATTGAACAGTCAGGGGGTCCGGCCGAGCATTGTCCTACAGGGAACCTCACGTAGCCACAGTACGAGCCGTGTGACCTCAAGCAATCAAAGCAAGAGCCATGTGAGGGAAGAAGTTCACGCTGTATCTAATGGTTCGCAGAAGTTGCACCAAGATAACCCTGGGGCTCAACTGTCTCAAAATCAAGAACCATCTAGGTCTAGGGGATCTAACCCATCCTCGACCCACCGTAGTACATCCCACGATGTCTTGAACACTCTACGAAGCCGAGGCATCAATCTAGACCAACCCTTAGGCAAGATAGGCATCTAGGCTGCCCTTAAAAGTCTAATTGACTTAGGTTACACAGTTCATGCCCCAGTTCATAGATCGATCCAAAACCAACCTAATAGCATAGGTCAACCCATAGCACAGCCGAGTCAGCCGATTCTTCATTTGGTCCCTCCTGTGTATCTGGTCCAACCAACCGTGCAGTTTTTGCAACTGGTGGCGATGCTTATGGGTCAGAAAGCCCCTCAAGGACAAATGTGTCAAACGACCCCGATAACCATGACTCATCCATCACAGGCCCAAGCAGGCCAACATCTACCCCGAGTCTCGACTCATCAGTCTATGCTTGGGAACCCACCGATCGGTGGGCTTACTCTCATGCCTAATACCCAATAAGAAGGCACCTTAAAAGCGATACAATATATGCTTGTAAGGATGGGTATGCATGAAATCCTACCCCCAAAGGCCTATGTTCATGAGAGCCTTGGAGGCAAGGAAGACCTTCCCATTGGGTTTGTCATCCCAGAGTTTAAAGACAAATTCAATGGGAAGAGTGACCCAGATATTCACGTCAACGCGTACCTCCTCTCCGTCCGAGCGTTGCGAGACAGGTCTAACCAGTTGAAGGCCATGTTTTCACAAACTTGACTGGTGAGGCTTTAAACTGGCATCGGAGAATAATTATCGCTCAACCACACATAACTCCAAATGAAATTTTCAACTTGTTCGTCTCTCATTACCATGGGTCGACACCAATATCTCTTTCCCTGGGCAAGCTTAGTGCATACAAACAAAACCTAGGAGAATACTTCAAGGATTTTATCGGTTGATTCTGTGAGGCGGCGATGCGGGTCATCGAATGTCCACTTATGGACCCAGCTAAAGTCTCCATGGCCTTTGAAATGCAACTCTTGAATGCAGGACCTTCTTTAGCCAAGGACTTATCCCCCACTCTTTCGACTCCAAGATCGAGTAGGTGGCGCGACATGAAAGGGTGAGAGGGACACCCCTTAGTACTAGGCCCTTTAATAAACCCATCACGACTCCCCAGAATAAAAATAAGAGGAAGGCAAGGGAAAAGCTTCCTATCAGGTTAATGTAAATGTTGTTAACGGACCGGCTCAGGGTTCAACCGCCTAGCACAATAATAAGAATCAAAATCGAAGGGGTCAACCTAGAGCTAATACTCAAAATAACAGTCGAAGCCTAGAGGACAACTTCACTCCTCTCAAAGACCCATTAGAAAAAGTGCTAGAGTTACTCTTGTAGAAAAACATGGTTAAACTCCCACCACCATCTGAACCACCATTTGAGGTTAAGGATAAGAACAGATGGTACAAGTGGCATAGAAACCATGCCCATGATACCTAAAAATGTTTCTACTTGAAGCGGGTGATTCAAGGGTTGATTAATAGGGGCGACATCACTGTCCGACCTAGAAATCAACCTGTTGAAGAACCTAATCAAAAGATGGGTATCTTCACAAACCCTCTCCCCAAAATACGGACACAACGACCGCAGAAATGGAGCTCCGAGTAACTCAAAGGAGGATGTTATCATTCACATGATTATAAACGGAGACGAAGAAGATGATCTCAGCCAATTCATATTTGCTTGTGATCATCATCTCCAAGAAGTTGAAGAAGATATTTTGAGTCTTCTTAGAGGAAACTCTTCGTCCCCGAACTCTAATGATCATCCTAAGTGGGACCAGTATGACGAAGTTGATGCCCTCGAGATTGACATGGTCAAAGCTGATGAAGAGGGATCATCTTCCAAATAAGGGGTCAACACCCCGAGGTCTCACATTACTCTCGCTAGGGCTGACCCCATCGAGCTCCAGGCTAGAGAAATGAATTCCTTAACCTGAAGAGGTCGAGTGTTCAAACCCATCCAATTGATGGCGGACACTCTTGATGAAAGAATGGGAGCCAATTCAACAGCCAAACCACTAGCAGGGGTTGTAGATCATGAACTTAAAAAAGAACTCAAGGATCTACAACCACCTATGAACTACTGAATCATCTCTGGAAGATCCAGGCTCAAATCTCCATCTTGGAGCTGCTGTCGAATTCGTCGGCACATAGAGCTCAAATTGAAAAGGTTATTGCTAAGACCCAAATCCCGAGCAACACACAACTGGATGAGTTGTGCGGGATGATCAACCAACTAATGGCACCAACGCCAATCATATTCACAGACGATGACATCCCGGCTAATGTTAATCACTTTCATGTCCAGCTTTTTCATATCACTATTTTCATGAAAGGATATGAGATACAGAAAGTGCTGGTTGATAGAGGGGCATCCCAGAATATATGCCCTATGAAAACGGTGAAGCAGATAGGTAAAACCCCAGATGACTTCGAACCGTGTCAGTTAACCATCGCTGCATATGTTGGGACCAAGAGGAAAGCTGAGGGCATATTGCCTCTCACACTCAAGACGGCCCCATCATTTAGCCAGTAAAGTTTTATGTATTGGACATAAAACCTTCCTTAAACATCTACTAGAAAGACCCTGACTCCACGGAAACCTCGTGGTCGCCTCCACACTACATCAATGCCTAAATTTCCAAAAAAAAATGGCATTGCAAATGTTTGTACCAACCCCCCCCCCCCCCCCTCTTTTCTTAAGCCTAGCACACATAGCGGAAAGCTAGTCGTAGGGGTCGAGCTCCGGGAAATCTCGCTCGCTTCCTTTGAGCAAGCTGATTATGCCACTTTACGCCTAAAGGTCGGTGACCCCGTTCCTCAAATTTTGCAAACTTCCACATCAATGGAGGTGATTATCCAATGCCAACATCGGTATGGCTTCGGGTCCCTCAAAACCTGGAACATACTCTTCTCCCAAGGCTTCTAACCTGGTTATCATTTGGGAAGTCAAGAGCAAGGTGTAAATGAAGCGATTTCTGTATCACCTGAAGCCAAAACTAGAAAAGGAGATCGAAGAGGGCTCGGGTGTACTCTCACCCTATTTCAAAGCCGGATAAAGCCTTCAAGCCCTCCGTGCTTCATATCAGGGGGCATTCAAAGCCTCGATCCTCTCGATGCCCATCCTCCAAAACAGTTGAAAGTGATCCTTGAAGCCCCAACAGGGGATAGTCCCTCTTCCACAACTCAGCACACACAAGGACTTGGAATTGAAGACCTATTTGCTAACACAGTCAAGGGTGCTCATCCACCAATACCAACCCAGGTATGGAATTGGTTGATCATTCTTTTATCTCAAGAATCGTTGGAAGCATACCAGCAACACCTTCAAGTCTCGGTGCCAAAAAACGGATAGACGGGGGGTGGCCACCTAACCACCTTGCGCGTCCAATCTCCAACATTTCTCTCGTGAGAGAGAAAGCAGTTGGCACTAGGCTTCACTGACTGTCTTAGATGAGAAGAGAGGAAGGGAGCCAACTGGCGCTTAGTCTCGCCAACTAACAGAAGAAGAGAGAGAAAACCAGTTGACGCCCGGTCTCGCTAACTAATAGAAGAAGAGGGAGAAGACAAACCGATGCTAGGCCTCGCCAACTGGTAGAGAGAGAAAAGACAATTGATGCTAGGTCTCGTCGACTAGTAGAAGAAGAGAGAGAAGACCAAATGATGCTAGGCCTCACCGACTGGTAGAAGAAGAGAGAGAAAACCAACTGGCGTCAAGTCTTGTCGGTTGCTAGACGAAGAGAGAGGAGACCAATCGGTGCTAGTTCTCACCAACTGACAGAGGAAGAGAGAGGGAACTAACCGGCGTTAAGTCTCACCGACTGATAGACGAAGAGAGATGAGACCAACCGATGTTAGGTCTTTTCGACTGACAGAGGAAGAGAGAGGAAACCAACCGGTGTTAAGTCTCACCGACTGACAGAGGAAGAGAGAGGAAACCAACAGGCACTAAGTCTCACCGATTGATAGAGGAAGAGAGAGGAAACCAACCGGCGCTAAGTCTTACCGATGGATAGATGAAGTGAGAGGCGACCAACCGATGCTAGGTCTCGTTGACTGATAGAGGAAGAGAGAGGGAACCAACTGATGGTAATTCTCACCAACTGATAGACAAAGCCAGAGAAGAAGAGAGAAAGAGAGAAGAGAGAGAAGAAGAGAGAAGGAGAGAGAAGAGAGAGAGAGAAGAGAGAGAAAGAGGAGAGAAAGAGACATAGATGGGAGGAGAGAGAAAGTTGCCTGCTTGAAGGTATCGACCCTTTCTTATATCTCCTCTATCTCTCTCTAAGACGTACTCACAGGCTCAAGCAAGGAATCAAAATTTCTACTCAATCTTCCTAAAAATCAACTGAAGGCCGAGGTTCTTTGTGGGGGTGAGCGTGTTTTTACAATGTGGCAGTGCCTATTTATATAGAGTTGTGCCCAAACATGGGTGGATTGATCAAAATTAAACCTAATTGCTGAAAATTAAGATTTAATTGAATTAAAAGAAATTCTAAAAATAGGTGCAAAAGGACTGTTTTGCCCCTGCCTAACTGGAATTTCAGAACAGTCCTTGTGGTTGCTCGAGAACCTATGTGATCTTCCATGGCCAACCCGAGGTTGTTCTGATTGCCATTTGATAGAAAGATTATTGTTTTCTTGTAGGGCTCGACATGGCGATTTTTTTGGTATCAACTTCGAGCCATGAATTTGTGTTTTACTATGATCATTAGACTTGAAATTTGTTTGAATCTTGGAAACTTTGGATCGATAGTGTGGTCTTTCCTTAATTGTTTTTTGTGATTTCTTCGTCGTAGCGCACTAAGCATGTCATTATGATCGGGTGGCAACAATCGGAACCCGATTTGGAGCCCGAATGAAGATTTCATAACTTTTGAGTTTTGACCGGAATCTGGAATCTGGTGGCTGAAATTTCAGTAATTTCATCAGATTCATTCACGAAATCTGACCGTCCATCATCTATGTGGTTCGGTCCAATGATAGCCCTGAACCTTACACACACAATGGAATTGGTTTTGCGTCGATCCGTTGTTTGAGCGTCGTGATTTGGTTCATTTAGCGAAGCGTGTCACTGCAAAATTTTGTGCAACTTCTTCATGGATCGGCAACTTATCTTTAGCATTTCTCCTTGCTCGGATATCATCTCGGGGCGTGCCACATTGAATTGTTCGTCTTGATATGAATATGCTCACCAAATTTGGAGCAATTCGATTTGGAACAGGTGAGTTACGGGCCCTAAACGTGACTGTCGGTGACTGTAAAAACAACCACCTTTAATGGTATTTTGGTGCAGTGAGGCCATACGAGAATAGTGTGTGACCTCTCTTGCTTCAATATTTTGCTCATATGTTTGTTCGAAAATGTCTAATCAAGCGGAAACTTGGCCCATAGGGGTTTTTTTACTGTGTTGGATCCAATGGAGATGGTCCCATAGGGATTTGAGACATCGAGAATGTAGCTTCAGATGTAGGGTCCGTTTCAAGGTGCTAGAGGCCAATTTTTTGAAATTGTTTCTTTATGTTCACTACCTTAGACATGTCTGATAGTGATGAAACTTGGAGGGTGGCATTTTGAAGTGCTGATGAAGATCTTGAGAAATTCTGGGGCCTTTTTGAGACTGTCGTGAATTTTCGACTGTTTTGTAGGTTTTGTTGACCTGCTTCTTACCCAAGACCAAGGTGATGAAAAATACATTCAAACAATATATATATATATTAAAAACCAAATAGGGGGAGGAGTCATCAAGTTCAAGCCATCAAGATCTCATGCTTCATAAAAAAAACAAAAAAGTATATAAGAAAATCACCTCACTACAGGGGGATTTACATACAGGGGTATTATAGTCATTCTGCACTAGGGAGTATTTTACACCCAGAAAGGTAGTAAGGTCATCCTACCATCCTTAGACTAGGGGTCAGAAACAGTCATTCAAAATGACCCCCAAAAAACAGAGTCACACTCAAGTTTATTTTGATCATTTTGCACTCAAGGGTATTTTGGTCATTTTACATCCAAAAGTGCAGTATGGTCATCCTACCATCCCTGGTTTATGGGGACAGAAACAGTCATTCAAAATTACCCCCGAAAAATAGATTTCACACTCAAGGGTATTTTTATCATTTTGCACTTATGGGTATTTGGTCATTTTATACCCAGAAGTGCAGTATGGTCATCCTACCATCTTTACATTATGGGGGCTGAAACTGTAATTCAAAATTATCCCCAACAGGTAGTGTTTACACACAGGGGTATTTTGGTTGTTTTACACTCAGGGGCATTTTAGTCATTTTACACCCAAAGGGGGTAGTATGGTCATCCTACCATCCCTAGACTAGGGGGACAGAAACAGTCATTCAAAATTACCCCCCAAAAACAGAGTTCACACTAGGATATTTTGGTCATTTTGTACTCAAGGGTATTTTGGTCCTTTTACACCCAAAAGAGCAGTATGGTCATCCTATCATCCCTAGAATATGGAGGCAGAAACAGACATTCAAAATTACCCCCAACGGGTAGTGTTTACACTCAAGGGTATTTTGGTCATTTTGCACTCGTGGGTATTTTGGTCATTCTCAATCCTAGCCTATTCTGAACATGTTCACATCCTTAGCTAACCATCCTCACCATGGCTATCTCAAACCATCTCAACCTAGCTCCTAATGATCTGGGCTTTTTACCGAACAATTCACGAGCATGTACGAAGCATTTCGAATGAAGATTCCAAGAATGTCTGTGCATCTTTTTCGAAAAAAATTTGCTCACAACAAAAGTATTCCATGAAATCTTTACAAGACATCTTTTATTTTGGAAATTGGAAAACAATATCATTTTTTTTCCCTCCCAAGTCGAAGCAGGTGATGTGCAATCCTCAAAAATATCCAAAAAAAAAACAAAACAAACAAGCCAACATTCATTAGAGCATTCATCAAACATTTCAAAAGCTGAAGGCTTACCTTCTCTTGCCCCTTTGTTCTCGAGATATGACTCGATCCGAGTGTCCACTAATGTTCTTCGCCGTCCATCCTCAAAAATCAGTCCGATTTTGGTATGAAATGGAGTTTTTGCTAGGAAAACCCAAGAGGATAGGGTGGGAAAGTTTGAAATCCAAAAAAAAAAAGAGGGCGGTGAGACCCCAAAACAAGTGAAGGAAAAATGGGGAGAGGCACCCCTTTTATTTAAAAGCCCACTTGGGCTTGGCGGCACGCCTCGTGCTGCTCTGGCGACACGGTCCATGTTGCCCAACCTAGGCCAGGGCATTCCAAATTTTGTTCTAAAAAAATAAAATAAAATAAAAATTTCATATGGGTAGCACACTCGTGTCGTCCACCTCAGTTATTAAATAAATAAATAAATAAAACAATACTTATATGACGTGCCGCCCAAGGTTGTCGCCCAGGTGACACAGTCCATGTCACCCAACCCTGGGTGGCACGAGACGTGCTGCCAAAAGCTTCATTTAATGATTTTTTTTTTTTTTTTTAATATGGGCGGCACGCCTCCTGCCGCCCACCTCATTTAATCAAAATAAAAAAAAATTCTTTTTTTTGTCTTTTCTCCACAATCCCAAGAAATCGATCAGAGTGCAAAACAAAATTCTGGATATTTCAGATTTTATTCATCCCTTGAAAATGGCTTCATTACATGGATTCTCACGATCAAATCTGATAATGAGACTGAAATTCCTATTGTCTTAACAAACTTCAACAAAAATAAGACTGCTGAAAAATATTACTGATCATGAGATCAACTTATTTATGCTAAGAACAAAATAAAATAAAATAAAGAAACGACAATATTTTGGTTATTCAATCTTTGGCTTCGGATCAACATCATTCTCCTTGAGTTCTACCACGAAAGCCACCCATCGAGCCAATTCAGCTTCAGCATCTTCCAAACTGATGTCAGATATGTCCTCATTCGATTTGATTCGTTTATTAGAACAAGAGGTGCTATCTTCCCAATGGGGCACGAGCTCTTGAGCTGGAGCAAAGGACTCGCCATGAAGTCTCGAAGATTTAAGGCGTAGTAGAAGAGGGAAGGCATGTTCCCACCAAGAATCATAGTTCGAGTAGTTGTGGACTTATCTTGCTTAGCCAACGCCTCGTTAGAAGAGGACTTCTTTCCCTTCCCCGAAAAACTCGCCTTGACCAAAAGAGTGGAAGAATGCCAACGAAGCGGAAAGATAGGGCGACGATCGATCGCCTCTCCTGGAGAGGTATAATTTTGAGTATGGCAAAACTGGCGAAGCACCCTCTAAGGGAAGTATCGCTCTGCGAAGTGCTGCCCCGCCAGAATAAGACATGAATGCCCCATAGCAGGCAGCAATAGAGACACATTTTCAACACCCCTGATCACTTGATCGAATGACGACAACTCGTCAAGAATCCTACGATAATAATTGACATTCTGAGGTCGAGTGGTGTCATTAACATATGCCAGTCTCAAAGCAGCAGATACAGCAGTCGTTGATTGAGGAGGGCGGACAACAACGACGTATTCGTAAGCCCAAATCTACAGAAAATTAGGACACTATCCTCAAAACTGAGTTCTAGGGGAAAAATAAATAAAATTATGTTAAAAATTATACCTGCAAAATCAGGACACTGCCCTCAATAAATCGGCCACCTCGTGTGACCCTGTCGTGAAGACCCCGGTATATGCCCATCAACATGGTCGGAACAATAGTGTAACCCGCTCGTTCTCAGAAAGCATTTACTAAAGGAATAAGGGAACTGCAAACCGTCTTACGACCACTCAGAAAGAGAACGGAGCCCAACAATATAAAAAGAAATATACGGATCTGTTCGACGGCTTGAGATTGCTCGTGATTCTGGATCAGCAACTCCATATCAACCCACTGACCACGAGAAGAATAAACAGCCCCCAACAATCGTGCGCCCATGATAGAATGGTCGTCAGTGGCAGTGGAGGGTGATAGGCAATCCCAGCCAAGTTCGAGCCTGAAATCCTTGTAACTTCCTCCAAAGTTGGCGTTGTCTCGCCTGTAGGAAGAAAGAAAGTGTTCGTATGATAGTTGAACCTCTTAGTAAGAGATTCAAGGAGTGGAAAGTTCATATGGCAAGAGACCATGTTTAGGATGCCCATCATCGAAATTGAAGCCAGAAGGGCCATGAGCTCGGGCCACTGTCAAGTGAAAAGAAACCAATCTCGGAACCAGGGTTCGATTATAGGAAAGCCATTGACGCGTCGAGGAACCTCACCTGATTGAAGGCCCTGCGAGATATGAGAGGGCAGACCTTCAGGGAAGTGCCTAACCTTAGCGAAAAGGGGGGAATCCTCCTCCTCTGTTCCATTCGAAAACCTTCCCCTTGCCCTTGGAGATCGTGTTGTCCTTCCTAAAAGCCATGAAAACTTGAAGATAAAGGGAAGAAAAACCTGTAAAATCAGAGGGGAGATGATGAAGAAGAGGGGAGATGATGAAGAAGGAAGAGGATGAAGATGGGAGGAAGAGAATTGAGTTTGGAAGATGAGAGAAGAATGGGAAGGGGGTGATTTTTATAGAAAAAAAATGAAATCCGACCTAAAATGCGTCCTATGGTTATCCACTTTGCCCAACAGTGGGTTTAGCTAACCCTAAAATCAAGAATATATATATATATATATATATATCGAGGGTCGGAGGTCTGGGCGACACGCCCCGTGTCTCCCAATTCCATACCCGGACACAGGCGGAACTCCCCGTGCTGCTCAGGCGGCACGACCCGTGTTGCCCACTTTGTTTTGAGAAATCATTTTTTTATTCCATTTCTAAACAAAAAACAAATTTTTTTTTTTTTGGGTGGGCGGCACGCCCCGTGTCGCCTAAATGTTTTTCCCAAATTTTTTTCCCGGTCTGATCCCAAGACAATGTAATAATAAAAAAAATCATGTTTTTTATAAAATGACTTTTGAAATAAACTGTTTTCCAATGATTATTTAAATAATAATAATAATAAATCATGTTTTTTATAAAATGACTTTTTGAAATAAATTGTTTTCAAATGATTTTGAAGAACATTGGTTTCGATCATCCTGTCAGATGCTCCATGGTGGCACCAGCCTAAACTGCCAACCAATTTTCCAAATTTTCAAAAAAGAATAAAAATTAAAAAGACAATGTTCCTTGGTGGCATGATCCTAAACTGCCAACTCGTTTTTGAAAAATAACAATTTCAAAAAATTTAAAAAGAAATGCTCCTCAGTGGCATGACCCTAGACTGCCAACCAAAGTCCAATTCAGTTCAATGCTCCACAGTGGCAAGAGCTTAAACTGCCAACCAAGATTCAGTTCAATGTCAAACTCATGCGACGTAAAAGAGCTGAGATAGGGAACGTTTATCCCCGTATGATGCAAAAGGTCGGGTGTGTTCAGGGCACAACCACCCTGTTCAATCGAAAACGTCTAGCCCTGTATGACACTAAAGGTCGGGTGTATCCAGTTCAACGTCAAACTCGTGCGAAGTAAAAGAGCCGAGAGAAGTAAGTTTCATCCCCGTATGATGTAAAAGTTCAGGGCACAACCACCTTGTTCAACGAAAAACGTCTATCCCCGTATGACGTAAAAGGGTCAAGTGTATAGTCCATCACTGCATGACGCTAAACTGCTTAAAGGGCTCTATGGTTGTAAGAGTTAAAACTGCTAACCGACCTTGTTTTCAAAATATCTTTCACTTTTCAAAATTTTCACTACATGTCTTATGTTTCCAAAAACTTTAATTTCTTTATTAAAATAGTAGCATGTTTCTGCTCCGAGTTCTATTTCAAATCTCCCCCAACTTTCAAAATTTCTAAAAATTATTTTAAAATGAAGGAGCTTGGACATCAGTATATGATGATTACCGCGTTTGCTGCGATTGCCGCGTTGCTGCCTCGTCTCTCACTTCGGATTCGACCAAACAAATCTCTTCCTATAGAAAGCCTTTCCCTATAGACAGCCTTTCCCTATAGACAGCCTTAGGAGATCAAAGAAAATGCCATGGTTAAAAAACAAAATTGTGAACACCCCTGAAATTAAGTGGCATGGCCAGAAAATCCAACTTGAGTTTCAAGCTTGTGTAACTCATCGATATCTCACGTCGAAAACCATAGGAGGAAAAATGCCTAGGTTTGTGAGCTCGGTGAGCGCAATGACTTGGAGGGATTAGTTAGTGTGCCCTCTGACCACGTGACGTCAGATCAAAATTTAAAATATCTTATTTATCTTTGATGTTCACCTGCCCCTCGAAGGACAGGGAACGCCAGAGTGTCTACTTCTTTGCGACTCGCCTGTCCCACAAAGGATAGGGAATGCCAAAGAGGGGCAACTGTAGACACCCCATTTTAAAACTGGCAAATTTTGTAGTTTCTTGAACCCTTAGGACCAAACTTAACATAGTAAACCAAAATCCATAGTTCACATAGCCTACCTCGTGATCCGAAACCAGTTGGCCTGCCCAAAACGTTGCAGATACATTATTTTGACCCAGATTCTTGTAAATGCCTTGTTTTACCCAAACAATCATTAAAAATAGTAAAAAAAATTTTCTTTGACCCAAATTTTCTCTGAGAGTTTCACAAGAGGCAGAGGAACACATCAAAAGTCAAAAATATGAATGTTGAAAAAAATTGGTGTGTGCGACATGAAGCGTGCCGCCCAGCTTGAGCTACATAGAGCGTGCAGCCCAAGCGACACGACTTGTGCTGCCCAGGCCACATAGAGCATGTCGCCCAAATTCTTGACTCTCATAAATTTGATTTTTGACTGGGGATTTACTTGTTACTCGTGCTTATCTTTCCCAACAAGTTTTGACCCCAATAAGGCCTCATTTTGTGGTCATTTGAGGGGAGGCTTGAGACGAGGGAGAAAAACCCTAGTAGAGAAGGAGAATACAATCAGATAGAGAGAAAACCTAAAGAGACAGAGATGAAAACCCTAGAGTGAGACTTCTGCAACTTCAACCCTAAAACTTGAGAGAGTCTAGAACCATCTATAGGACACAACCACCCTATACTACGGGATTTGCTAGCTAATATCTGAATCAAAGAGACAAAAGAGGACCAGTTTTGATACGGGTGAGCAACAGAAGGCTTGGGAGTCCCAGGCCATCCGGCACGGTTTCGTATCATTCTCAACCCTCTCTCTTTCTTCATTTCTTTACTAATTTATTCTATTTTAATTTGTTTTTGATTAATTCACTCTAAAAATCGTATTTTGATATCTTGGATCATGCTGGCTCTGCCCTAGATCTGAGATCAAATCTGCTCGTTTCTAGGCAGATCTGGCCTCATATTTGAATTCGATGTGTCCCACCTTCTCTATTACTTCATTTTTCACCATTTTAAGGTGTCAAATCCGAGATATGTCCATTTCAAGATCTCTTTGATTTTGCACCTTTAAATAGTGCCGACGACTCATCGACACACTACAATCACATCAAAAATGTTCGGGTCCTTACACCGGGACAGACCAGCTGGGACGGGATTCACCCTCAATCCGAGTAGGCGGAGCTAAGGCAAGCTTTTCTTCACGAGATAGGTGCGCACCCCTTTTGCTCTGACTAAAAATTTCCTCTAGGTTGTCAAAGAAAGACCGTGTCCTTCTCTTTAAAGATAGCAGTTTCATCCCCTCCTCATCCCCGCTCAGTGAACGACGCTTGACCAGTTCCTGCCAGTTGGCAATAATGATCCAAGACGAAAATGACGGAGAAAGGAGGAGGAACGAAGTGCTTTCCGGCCCTGCCATCACGTCTAGAGCCACTGGCAGCTTGCCATGGATGAGCCACGTCCCAATTCAACGTTAAGGGAATCCCACCATCGTCGGTAGTCCGCAGTCATGTGACCCACATGGCCATAATAGGGGACGATAAACCTGCTTCTCCCAGCTAAAAGAAGACAAGTCTCCGTAGCCATTCGCATGTCGAGGTCAGTCCAGACCTCGCGACTCATGCCAGGGGCCTCATGATCATGCAACGCCCCCTTCTTCCCATATTTCTTTGAGAAAGAAATGGCGGCGCAACATCCTTGATCTAGCCCATTCTAGCTCACGAAACGGTGAGGGAAGTAAACCTCCAACGTTTTGCACCCCACCCCCCTGAATGGAAGGATGTAACCTAGGACGCTTACACGATACATGGCCTCTTTTATCTCAGTAACCGCCTTATTAAGTGTGAGGCCAAAGCCATCGATAAAAACATTGTCAAAGGGGCCACCAACAGGAAAAGGCCTCTCACAAGTAAAGAAATATGCACCAGTCAGGAGTTCATGAACTGCATCTGGCTCTCTAACTACAGCCTTCATCCCAACAATCTTCAGCATAAGCGGGCATGTTGCTGTTGCAATATTCCCATTGAGCTCGTATGCCCTAGGAAAATATGCAGAAAGCCACCCGAAGACATAATGCATCGAGAAGCTCGAGGTAAAGCGCCCTGGGAAGCTTTCACCCAGGAAGACTTCGTTGCTATTGTCCTTCGAAGGGACTTTTCCACAAGCAATTGACCCAAGCCCGTGGAAGATGCTGCATAAAACCGACTAGGCCAGCGCAAAGCCAGTGCCCTGGGCCATCATGTAGGCCGCATAGAAGCAACCAGGCTGAATGACATAGCCCTTCTCCCTCGGAAGAGTGAACTTGCACATCGAAAAGGTCAAGTACATTTGGTCCCACACATTTCGCCTCGGAGGGGCAATCATTCTTCAAAGCCTTGATTGCTGTCGTCCGCTGAGACTCTTCTGTCCATGAGACTCTCAAACCTACGTCTTCACCTTTGGGTGGTTACAGTGAAAGTAATCTCGCCATGCTTTGAAATGTACGCCACCAGTTTTAGGTTGCGACTCTGAGTACAGGAGCTAATAAATCTCGAACAGCTCACTGAGACTTGAAGGAGCCCTGTAAGGACCCAGACTTTTCCGACGTGTAAGTGACACCACCATGTGCGCAAGAGATGTCACTATGCGTGTAAGCCACCATGCGTGCAAGTGATACCGCCATGTGTGCAAGGGAAGCCACTGTGCGTGCAAGTGATACCGTCATGTGTGCAATGGATGCCACAGTGCGTGTAAGCCACCGTGCATGCAAGTGATACAGCTGTGAGTGCAAGGCATGCCGCCATGTGTGTAAGCCATCATGCGTGCAAGTGATACCGTTGTGTGTGCAAGGGATGCCGGCGTGCGCGTCACCTCTGTATGCGTCACTGCCATGCACTACACTGCCATGCGCATCACCATCGTGAGCGTCACTGCCGTGCGTGACACTACCGTGCGTGACACCACCGTATGTGAAGCTGACGTGAACGCTGCTGCCAAGGAGGAAGCCATTGTGCGCGACACTACTGAACATGATGTTGTCGACCACAACACCATTGGGAGTGTTACTACAGAGCGTGATGACAGGAGAACTCTTATGCTTTGTTCTTACATGTCTGCCACTTGTATGCCACAGTAAGCCACCTGGATGCCACTATAAGCCACTTGTGTATCACTTGCATGGCACCTGCTTGCTGCCCCCCATCTCTTTGGTTATAAATACTGCCCTTCACACCCCTCCAAGAACTTTTTCCTTCTCTCACCCACGTCTGCCCTTTTTAACACTTGGGACCTTAAGCTTGGAAGCTTGGCCTTTGAGGGGAACTTGTGTGGGGAAATTTGGAGTCTTTTGGTGCATGTAAGTGCGTTTAGCTACCATGTATTTATGTTTTTTGTTAATGTATGTTTTCTTAGTCTAACAAATTATGAGGTTTAAGAATGATTTTGGATAAAACTTTGAATATGAATATGGCTTGAATGCTCTTGCAATCTTGTTGAATGTGCCTGTTTTTCCAGACTTGTGACTCCACTTTGAGTAGTTGTTTGGGCACTGAAATTATTTCTGTTGATTATGAAATTTTGTGGGGAAGTTCCCCTTTGAGTCTATTTTTAGAGGGAAAATACCCCATATCAATAACTATTTTTATTGGAATGTAACGAGCCATTTTCTAGGACATGGGAGAATTATGAAAAGAAATTCCATAAACTTTACATATCTTGTGAAAGATTGTTCACTAATCAAATCATGTTAGAATGATCTCAAATTACTTTTGAAAGAAATATGAGTAAGTCTAATTTAAATATGGTTTTGGAATCAAAAAAAAATTTCCTATGGTTTGGAAATTATGCCCATTTTTCTATGAAGATGTCACTGTTGTGAATGCAGGAACGTTTGCAGAACTGTTGCATATGTTGTGTAAGATTGTTCACTGACCAACTCATGTCAGAATGATCTCAAACAAATTTTAAATGAAATATGTATGAATATATTTTAAAAATAGTCTTAAAAGAATGATCGAATTCTCTGTGATTCAAAAGTTATGTTCATTTGTCTACAAGGATACTATAATAGATTTTCTTTTGAATTTTCCAGAACTATCACATGTTTTGTGTCGCATTGTTTACTGACCAAAATGCCTCAAAATGAGGCCAAACGACTTCTAAAAGACATATGAATAATATATTTTCAATGTAGCTTTGGAATCATGATCAAATTCCCTATGGAGTGGAAACTATGCTCGGTTTTTCTAAGAGATTGTTACAATGAAATTTTTGCTCCGCTATGAAATATTGAATGTGCATGGTTGTAATAAGACATGCTTATAAAATAGTGAATGCTTATGAAATGGTGAATACTTATGAAATATTGAATGATCATGGTTGTAATAAGACATGCTTATGAAATAGTGAATGTTTATGACATGGTGAATGCTTATGAAATATGGAATGGGCAGGGTTGTAATAAGACATGCTTATGAAATAATGAATGCTTATGAAATGGTGAATGCTTATGAAATATTGAATGTGCATGGTTGTAATAAGACATGCCTATGAAATAGTGAGTGAGCATGGTTGTAATAAGACATGCCATAGATGTGATATGAAGCACTATGCAATGTGTCATCCATTGATAGTGTGATATGGTATGATATAAATGTGATATGAGGCACTACGCCACGGGTCATCCGTTGGTAGTGTAATGTGATACGATATGATAAGAAAGTTGTACCGACGGTTGAGATCTTCTCTAACTCCTCATGATAGGATGGGAGTTAGGATGTGAATGTGAATAGTCAGGAGAGTCGCACCCCCAAATCTATATGGACACTACGCATTGGGTCATCCATTAGTAGTGTAACTCTCTCTCGCCAGAAGGGCATAAAGAGATGATCATGTCTTGCAAGACCTCTACCTATCAAAAGCCCCAAAGCGTGCTGGGGACTATGTGTGTGTGAAGATATTACGAAATAGGTTATCCATTTGTCATTATCTTCCTTCTTGAGGAATGGTAGAAGTCTTAAGTAATGGGATTGGCTTGGCCTGATGGATAGGCCTTCTACTTCGGGAATAGTTGTCTTTCGGATTGCATGTAGTTAATATATGTTTGCCTGAATTTGTTGATATGATAAACTGTTAGCTCATGTGATGTCTGATATCTGATTTGCGATTGCCCCACTATGAGAGAAATTTCTCACGACATGTTGAACTATGATGCATGATTCCATATTGTAAAACCTGTATGAATTCTGGGGGGGGCTATAGAATAACTGTATATAGTCAGGAATGCATAGCGCTTTGACCTACTTACTAGGCTCCATAGCTCATTTTTTTTACTTTCTTGAATGTAGAGTGATAGCTCGTGAGTCGAGGCCAAACGGTTGGATGATTGCGACTGGCTGTTGAAGACCTGCACTTGACGAGAAAGCTTCCTTCGATTGTAAGTGTTAGATGACAGTTGGCCATATAGTAGTTTTGTTGTGAAGGTATGTATTTTGCTGTTGGGCCTTTAGTGCCTTGGACATATTTGTAATAACTTTGGAGCTCTTATGTATATATTGGTTTTAATTTGTTCAGATTTTTTTATCGTTGTGCTTGGAGATTTTGTTTTCTTTTGTAGTTTGCTTGATTTCCTTCTTTTCAAAAGCGTTGAGCACACTCCCATTTGAATGGCATATGTTACCTCTGGTCGCGATCCCGCACCCTGTTACCCTCCAGCAAGTACGGTATGGGGGCAGGGCACGGAGCTGTGACAATTTATGGTATCAGAGCAGCCAGGATGGATTCTTGGCCTAGAGAGTCTTGGTTGTGTCCTTAAAGTGGTTTTTTTTGGATTGGCTAGTAACTGGGTATTCTTGTTTTAGGATATGATGACGAAGACTCGTGCTAACAATGAGAGTTCTATTAATGAGAACACCGAGGCCTTGGGAGAATTCTTTAAGACGCTCGAGGCCACGACTCAACTGATGAAGGACTCTATGCCGACCCCGGCTGCCTCCACCCTAGGCCATGATGAGAGTGGATTGATTAAGAGGTTTAGGAGACTTGCCCCTCCCGCATTCTCGGGACACGGAGGAGTGGAAAAGGCGGAAAAATGGAGGAGGCAAGTAGAAAAGATTTTTGAAGTGTTACATTGTTCCGATAAGCAAAGGTTAGACTGGGGACCTTTATGTTAGAAAGGGATGCCGAGCATTGGTGGAGTTTGGTGAGGCAATCCTGGGAAGAGATAGAGACTGATGCAATCTGGGAAAGTTTTTGAGCAGTAATTAATGAGAAGTACTTCCCCGATTCAGTCCGAGAAAGAAAAGAGGTGGAATTCATTGAGCTGCAGCAAGGGAGACTGTCAGTGGAGCAGTATGAAGCTAAATTTGTAGAGCTCTCTTGTTACGCGCCACATATCATCAATACAGAGGTGCGTAAGGTGAACAAGTTTGAGAGGGGCCTCAAGCCAGATATCCGAGGGAGAATAATGTCAGCCAATCTTAAGATATTCTCCCCGTTAGTGGACCTAGCTATGAAGATTGAGAAAGATTGTGAAGAGTTCCGATTAAGGACGAAAGGAAATGTAAGATCCTCACTGTCAAAGAGTTTTGGGAGGAAGACTCGACCACCTCCTAGAAGAGACTTTAGGGAAAAGGCTAATCAAAGGAACCAGAAAATCTAAAAGACCTTCCCGGGCGATGTGAGGGATAATCAACGCCCGACCTACTCGTACTATGGAATGAATAACCACTCTGCGGCTGAGTTCCATAAGAAGTTGATAACGTGTATTGGTTGTGGCAAGCTTGGCCACCTAATTAAGGACTGCCCTGTGAAGAGGCCAGAAAACTAACCAAAGACTCAAGGTCGGGTGTTTGCATTCACGGAGCAGGAAGCTAAAGCGTCTACCTCAGTGATCCGAGGTACGCTCTCTATTTGTGGTAGAGAAGCTAGAATTTTGATAAACCCTGGTTCTTCTCATTCTTTTGTTGCACCTCACTTTGCATGTCACATAAATGTTGAGCCTTCACTTCTTGACTGGACTTTAGAAGTATGTACACCTATGGGGGATTCTATGGAAACTGATATGGTGTATAAACAATGTGGGGTTTTGCTTGAGGGGTGTGTCCTGCCCCTAGACTTGATGCTTCTAGATATCCTGGACTTTAATGTTATTTTGTGCATGGACTGATTGTCCACACATCATGCTAATGTTAATTGCTACGATAAAATAGTAACCCTTAGACACCTTAACCAATCTGAGTTACATTTTGTTGGTACAAATGATGCTCCCCCGCTACTTTTCATTTCGGCCCTTCGGGCTTACCATCTATTGGCCAAAAGATGTACTAGATACTTAGCCTATGTGGTAGAAAATCGAGATGTGCAGTCCAAATTAGAAGAGATACCAGTGATAACATAATACCTAGAAGTCTTTCATGAGGTATTGTCATCTTTGCCTCTAGTAAGAGAGACAGAGTTTGAGATAGATGCGGTCCCTGGTACTGCTCCCATCTTTAAAGCCCCTTATAGAATGGCCTCAGTAGAATTGAAAGAGTTGAAAGAGAAATTACAGGAGTTGTTGGAAAAGAGATTCATTCAACATAGTGTGTCACCGTGGGGTGCGCCAGTTCTATTTGTGAAAAAGAAGGATGGGTCCATGAGACCTTGCATAGACTTGTAGACACCCCATTTTAAAACTGGCAAATTATGGGGTTTTTTAAACCCTTAGGACCACATTATCCTAGTAAACCCAAATCTATAGCCCACACAGCCTACCCTGTGACTCAGAACCATTTTTCAAACCTAGAACCTTGCATATACCCTGTTTTGACCCAGAATCCTGCAGACAACCTGTTTTACTAAAAAAATCATTCAAAATAGTAGAAAAATAATTTTTGACCCAAATTTTCTCTAGGAGCTTCACAAGAGCCTGCACTACACACTTGATCTAAGAAATCAGTTTTGGTCTAGGCGACACTACCAGTGCCGCTCAGCCCAAACTGGGCGACACTACAGGTGTCGCCCCAATGTGGGCGACACCACTGGTGTCGCCCAATCCAATTTGACCTGGAACTGTTAGTTTTTGGTAGGACAACCCACTGGTCAGTCCTGGGCAAAAAGATGTTGTTTTGAGCAGTCATGACCAAGGTGACACTAACAGTGTCGCCCATCCCAAACTGCCCGAAAAAGGTCCTTTCCACACAAGAATGATCCCCTGCCATTTTGGGCCAATTTTCCAACATTTTGACCAATTTTGACAAGGTGAAACTCCCAGTGTCGCCCAGACCTGAGACGCTATAAAGGCAGTCCAGGGTTGGCAATTGGATGGTGATGGAAAGTTTTCCCTTTGGGTTTAGTCCCAATCTATAAAAGTGAAATTCGTGGCTATTTGTGGGGACTGGAGGCTGCTTCTAGAGGAGAAAAACTTGGTGAGCTTATGAAGCCCTAGTCTAAAAACCATAAACTAAGCCTGAGAAAGCTTAACCTAGACCTAGGGAATCTTAGTTCTAAACCATCATTAGGGCACAACAACCCTTTTTCAAATAGAGAACTTTTGGTCAACTTCTAAATTAGAGAGGCAAAGAGGATGTCGGTTCTGATATGGGTGAGCCCTCGACGGCTCGTGCGTTCAAGGCCATCTGGCCCGGTTTGGTATCATTCTCTTACCCTTTCTTCTTCTTCTTACTATGTTGATTTTATTTTGATTAATTTGCTACTTTAAAATCATGTTTTAATGTTTTGGATCATGTTGGCTTTGCCATAGATTTGAGAGTGGATATGCTCGTTTCTGGGCAGATCTGGCCTCAGATCTGAATTCGATTTGTCTCACTTTCTCTGCCACATTATTTTATTAGTTTAAGGTGTCAAAATTCGAGAAATTTTAGTCAAAATATCTATCCCATTTTCATCGTAAACAGTTTGGCGCCCACAATGGGGCTTTTTGAGCTTGATCCGAGCTCCGAAACACTAGTTTTATTCACTATTTTTACTGCTTTCAGTCACAAAAAAGTCCAAAAAATTGCTTGTGACCAAGACCCTGGGTTTCGATCTATTTATTCTGAGCGACACCAGCAGTGTTGCTCGGGCAACAGCACCAGTGCCGCCCAGGTTCAGGGCAACACGCCCCCTGTCGCCCAAGTCCAAAAGTCTCATAACTTTTTGAGACTTTGCAGTCGTGTTCCAAGGACTCTCTTGTGACTGCTCAAAAAATTTCAAATCAAAATAATTTTTTTTAAAAAACAAAAAAAGTTTTTTTCTGAATATAGGTCTGTTCCATCTACGCTTTTCGGTTTTTACTTTATTTGAATTTACTTCATCAAAAAATTTATTTTCCCTGATTTTGTAAGTTTATTATAACCTTATTTCATCAAAGTTCAAAATAAATAAAAAAAATAAAAAAAATATTTTTTTTGGGAGACACTATCAATGTCGCCCAGCCTGCAAGGGCACCAGTAGTGCCGCTCGTGCTAGACCACTAGTGTAGCCCAATTGCAGTGGTCCTAAAATATTCCTAGGGCCCCACAAACCTCTTCTAGAGGTTGTTGGCTTCCTGTTCACCAATATTTGGCTTAAAATAAAATTTAAAAAAAATAAAAAAATATTTTGCTTTAGAAATATCGGTTATGTTCTTAGCTTTTGATTTAGTTTAGTTTGTTAATTTTGATTGAAATCATGTTTCCCTGCTTTCACCATGCTTAGTTTAAATGTGTTTCATAAGGGTTTTCGACCGTGCTGGATCCAATGGCAGTGGTCCCATAATTGTTTGACGTGCCAAAAATATAGCTCTAATTACAGGGTCCCTTTTAGGGTGTTAGAGGTTGATTCTACCTAAACTTCTCCCAAGTCTGCACTACCTTAGACATGTTGGAATGCGACAAAACTTGCCATGAGACTTTTTAGAGTCCTTATGAAGATCTTGGTCAATTTTGGGGCCACTCTAAGACTATCGAAATTTCAGCTGCTTGTCAGGCTTTATTGACCGGTTTCTCTATTTTATTCTGTATCGAGACCCACGGTGATGAAAAATGTCTTCCAACACCAGTACCACCAGTATGTGGTGATGCCTTGGGATTTCAACAGAGCTCAGGTCAATCCATTATCCAATCCCCAGGTCAATTAGAGGCAGAATGCCAAGGATCAGCCCCTAATCCTGAGATCTGTGTGGTCCACAAAACTAGCTGCGCCCGAAAGACTTTGAATAGTCAAGGGGTTCGACCTAGGGCAATCTTGAAAGGGCTCTTAGGTAACCAAAGTAGGAGTCGAGTGTGGGAAGAAGTTCATGCAGTATCAAATGCCAATTCCCATAACTCGAACCAAGATACCCTAGGGCACAACGATCTCAAAACCAAGATCCACCTAGGTCTGAGGGATCTAACCCAGCCTCAAGCCACTACAGTACAGCTCATGATGACTTGAGCACTGTACGAAGTAGAGGTATCAATCTAGACCAACCCTTAGGAGAGATGGGCATCCAAGCTGCCCTTAAAAGTCTAGTTGACCTAGGTTACACCATTCATGCCCCAGCTTACGGGTCGATCCCAAACCAACTTAATGGTATAGGTCAACCCCTAGCACAATCGAGTCAGACAATTCTTCAATCGGTCCCTCTAGTTCATCTGGTCCAACAAACTGTGCAATTTTCGCAACCGGTGGTGACACCTATAGGTCAGTGCACCCCTCAGGCACAAATGTATCAAACTGCCCCGGTGACTGCGGCTCATCAATTTCAGGCCCATGTAGGCCAACATATACCCCAAGTCTCGACTCATCGTCTACGCAGCCCACTGACCAGTTGGCCTACTGTCATGCCAAATACCCAATACGAAGGCACTATTAAGGCAATGCAAGATATGCTTGCAAGAGTGAGCATGCATGAAATTCTACCCCTGAAGTCCTATGTTCATGATCAAAGAATAATGTTTGCTCAACCACACATCACTCCAAACGAAATGTTCAACCAATTCGTCTCTCACTATCACGGGTCAACACCAAGATCTCTCTCCCTGGGTGAGTTCAGTGCAATAAAACAAAACCCAGGTGAATACTTGGAGGATTTCATCAATTGATTTTGCGAGGCCACGAAGCGGGTCATAGAATGTCCACTTACGAACCCAACAAAAATCTCCATGGCCTTAGAGAAGGTCGCTCCCGAATACAGGACCTTCTTCAGTCAAGGTCTTATCCCCCACTCTTTCGACTCTATGATTGAACGGGTGTTATGGCATGAAAGGGCTAGAGGGACACCCCTCAACACTAGGCTCGACAATAAATCGATAACAACTCCCCAAAATAAGAACAAAAACAATAATAAGGGCAATGCTTCCGGTTAGGTTAATGAGATTGTCGTTAACTGACTGGCTCAAGGTTCAGCCACTCAGCACAACAATCGGAACCAAAGCCGAGGGGGTCAGCTTAGAACCAACGCTCAAAATAATAACCAAACCGAGAGGATAATTTCACCCCTCTTAAAGACCCATTGGAAAAATTGCTAGAATTACTTCTGGTTAGAAATATGGTTTATTTCCCGCCACCATCTGAACCATCATTTCAAGTCACGGATAAGAGCAAGTGGTGCAAATGGTATCAAAACCATGCTCATGATACTCAAAATTGCTTGTATTTGAAACGGGTGATTCAAGGGTTAGTCAATAGGGCGGACATCACTGTCACACCTAGAAATCAACCTGTTGAAGAGCATAATCGAAAGATGGGTATCTTCACAAATCCTCTCCCTAAAAATATTGTCACAACGACCGAAAAGCTGGGAGCTCAAGACAATTCAAAAGAAAGCATCGTCATTCACATGGTTGAGAGTGGAGATGAAGAAGATGATCCCAGTTAATTCATATTTGCTTGTGATCATCATTTCAAGAGTCCGAAGAAGATCGTTTGAGCCTTTTAGGAGGAAACCCTTCACCTTCGAAACTCGATAACGTTCCCAAATGGGACCAATATGCTGAAGATGGTACGCTAAAAATAGACATGGTCATAATCAATGAAAAGGCGTCATCTCCGAAATAAGGGGCCAACACCCCGAAATCTCCCTTTACTCTCGCTAAGGCTGACCCTGCCAAGCTTCAGGCTAGCGAGGTTGATTCCCTAACTCGAAGAGTTCGAGTGTTCAAACCATTCAATTGATGGCCCATACTCTCGATGAAAGAATGGGAAACACCTCAAAAGCCAGTCAACCAATAAGGGTCGCAGATCATGAACCGAATAAAGAAATTCAAGGAACAGCAACCACCTACGATCTACCAGTCATCTTGAGAAGATTCAGGTTCAAATCTCCATTTTGGAGTTGCTTGTCAATTCACCAGCACATAGAGCCCAGATCGAAAAGGTCCTTGCCAAGACACACATCCCAAGCAACACACAGCTGGATGAGTTGTGTGGAATGATCAACCATCTTATGCCACCAACGCCAATCGTGTTCACAGACAATGATATCCAGTCAGCTTCAACCTCTTTCATGTCCAACCTCTACACATTATCGTTTTCATGCAAGGATATGAGATACGAAGAGTGCTTGTTGATAATGGGGCATCCTTAAACATATGCCTTATGAAAAAAGTTAAGCAGATAGGCAAAAGCCCAGATGACTTCGAGCCATGTCAACTAATTATTGCTGTATATGATGGGACTAAGAGACAAGCTAAAGGCATACTACCTCTCACACTCAAGATCGGCCCTATTGTTCAAGTGATAAAGTTTTATGTCTTTGACATAAAACCTTCATTCAACATGCTGCTAAGAAGACCATGATTGCATGAAAACCTCGTGGTTGCCTCTACGTTCCATTAATGCCTCAAATTTCCAACTAAAAATGGTGTCGTGAATGTATGTGTTGAACCCCCTTCTTTCCTCAATCCTAGTATAGGTAACGGGAAGCTAGCCGTAAGGGTCGAGCTGGGAGAAGTCCTATTTGCTTCCTTCAAGCAAGCCGATTGTGCCACCTTATGCCTAGAGGTCGGCGACCCTTTCCCCAAATCTTGCAAACTTCTGCATCAATGGATGACATTATCCAATGTCAACCTCGATACGATTTTGAGTCCCTCGAGCCTTGGCACATGCTCTTCTCCTAAGGCTTCCAACCAGGCCAAGGCATGGGGAGTCAAAGACAAGGTGTAACAGAGGCAATTTCGAAATCACCTCAAGCCAGAAGTGAAAACGGGGATCGAAGAGGACTTGGGTGTACTCTCACCTTATTTTAAAGTCGGATGAGGCCTTCATGCCATCCGGGCTTTGTATCTGGAGGCATTCAAAGGGTCGATCCTCTCAATGCCCGTCCTTCAAAATGACCAAAGGTGATCCTTGAATCCTAAATGGGAAATAATTCCTCTAACACACCTCGACATACACAAGAACTAGGGATTGAAGACCCTTTTTCTGACATGGATTTTAAAGTATTCACAATTGGCTCTGACACAGCTAAGCGTGCTCATCAGCCTATTCAAACTTAGGGATAGAATTGGTCAATCACTCCCCTATCTCCCCTATCTCCAGAATTGCTGAAAGCATACCAGCAGCACCTTCAAGTCCTGGTGCCAAAAAAAGGATAGGCACAGGGTGGCCACCTAACCACCTTACGCGTCCAGTCCCCAACATATCTCTTGCAAGTCCCATAAGAGACACCTCTTGCGATATTTCAAAATCTATCGAAAATTCAAAACATGATAAAATTGATAATAATGAAAAATAATTTTAAAGAACGGCGAACATCGAGATAGCCCAATAATGGTGCACAATACCCAAGACGACGAATTTGACGACCAAGACGAAGATCAAGAGAGCCAAGAGTCTGAAGAAATCCCTCAACCTGAGGAACTCACTTCCCATGTTGAGAAATTCAAGAAGAGGTTCGATGGGGACTCAACGGCTATCATCAAAGAGACGATCGACGTAAACCTAGAAACTGAGAAGGACCCAAGGTTAACCAAGATTGGAACCTCCCTATCTCCTGATGAGCAGGAAAATATGATTTCCTTTCTCAAGGAATACCGCGATGTCTTAGCCTGGTCATACGATGATATGTCAGGGCTAGATCCCACATTAGTGCAACATCACATAATATTCAACGAAGGGGCAAAGCCTGTAAGGCAGAAACTCTGATGTCAAAAGACCCACCTTGAGCTCAAAATTAGGGAAGAATCGACAAACTGCTCAAGGCGAAGTTTATTACCCCTGTCAATTACTAAGAATAGTTGGCCAACATAATGGTTGTACCGAAGAAAGACGAGAGGATTCGAGTGTGTGTCGACTACCGAGACCTCAACAAGGCAAGCCCAAAGGACCATTTTCCATTACCAAACATAGATACCTTGGTAGACAACATTACAGGGCACGAGATGTTGTCATTCTTGGATGGCTTCGTAGGATACAACCAGATCCTCATGGCACAAGAAGACCAAACCAAGATTTCATTTATGAAGCAATGGGGAACTTACTGCTACCAAGTCATACCCTTCAGCCTAAAAAATGCAAGGGCAACTTATCAGCGGGCAATGAATAACATCTTCCATGACTTGATACACACCATCATGAAAGACTTTGTCGATGAAATTCTGATCAAGTCGAAGGCTAGATTTGATGATCTCACCAACCTGATAACTATTTTTGAAAGACTCCGAAAATATCTACTTAAACTCAATCCACAGAAATGTGCCTTTGGAGTTGAATCCAAAAAATTACTAGGCTTTATAGTGAGCCAAAGGGGCATTGAAGTGGACCCGTCCACAATATGAGCCATTACAAAAATGCCCCCTCCCCAAAACATCAGAGAAATCCAAGGGCTTCAAGGTCACATACAAGCCATAAGGCATTTTATTTCACAATTGGCAAACAAGTGCGCACCATTCAATAGGCTCCTTAAGAAAGATACCCCATTCATATGGGACAATGAATGCCAAGAAGCGTTCAACCAAATTAAGGAATACCTAACCAAACCTCTCATCCTTAGTCCTCCTAGTCCAGATAAACCCATGTTCCTATACATATTAGTGAATGAAAATACCATGGGGGCAATGCTCGAACAATACGACGACCATCGAAAAGAACAAACGATATACTACATCAGCAAAACTAAGGTGGACTACGAGACAAGATACATGGATGTGGAGAAGCACTGCTTGACGCTTGTGTGGGCCATGTAAAAGTTAAGACACTATGTCTTATCTCATACAGTCAAGATCATCTCAAAAATAGACCCACTCAAGTACCTATTGGAGAGACCAATCCTCAACGGGCGTTTAGCAAAATGGAGAATGCTATTGAGCGAGTTCGAGATCGAATATGTCACTCAAATATCAATTAAAGGACAAGCCATTACTAACCACTTAGCTGAACACACACTGCCAAATGACACCCCGTTAACACGGATCTCCCTGATGAGGATCTCTTCACAATTGACAACTCAATTTGGGAGCTATACTTTGATGGTG
The DNA here is from genome assembly GCF_000471905.2 of Amborella trichopoda. The sequence continues at coordinate 1,863,492 of NW_006497511.1, read as the reverse complement.
CAACTAAAGAATATGGGTCAGGAGTAAGGGTACTATGCTCACCAGAGAAGATTTTAAAGCCAACAGTCATCAGATTGAATTTTTCATGTACCAATAACATTGTCGAATATGAAGCCTTGATAGCCGGGCTCGAGAATGCTATGGGAATGAAAATCCAGCAAATACGAGTGATTGGAGACTCCTTACTAGTCATAAACCAAGTTTAAGGGATTTTGAAGGTGAAAGTAGAGAAGCTCAAACCCTATCAAGAAAAAGTGGAAAAGATGATCCCATATTTTAAGAAAATCACCTTTCAGCACATAGCCAAGGAAAATAATCAGCTCGTCGACACCCTTGCGACCCTTGCTTCAATGGTTGATATTCCTTCAAAAATAACCATGCTGCATGGCCCTTCCCCACCAAGGATCGACAAAGAAATAGAGCAAGAAAATGAGAATCATGAGGAAGTGTCTCTCGTGGCTTCAGATGTGCTAGTTAAGGTAAAAACATGGTTCCACAATGTATGTCCCTACTTAAAGATGGGTTATACCCGAAGGAGCCACCAAAAAGCATAAAGAAGCCCTTCGAAGGTTCTTTATGGGATTCTTAGTAAGAGGTGATCTCCTGTTCAAGAAATCCTTTGATGACATCATTCTACGGTATCTCAATCAGCTAGAAATCGACCAAGTAATGACAGAGTTACACAATGAAGGAGGTCCTTTTGGGGTACCTTAGCTCAGAAAATCAGGTGCAAAGCTATTACTGGATCACCATGGCCGAAGATTGTTAGAAGTTTGTTAAGAGGTGTCCCAAATGTCAACTTTATGGAGACCGCATTCATGCACCGTCCGTACCACTCAACTTAACACTTCATGTATGACCCTTTACCATGTGGGGTCTTGATATCATCGGAATGATATCACCAAAAGCCTCAAATTACCACCGTTCTATATTAACGGCTACAGAGTACTTCATGAAATGGGTAGAGGCAATATCGTTTGTCAAAATTGAGGGACAACATATTGCCCGTTTCATAAAAACAACATTGTATTCAGATTCGGTGTTCCTGAGTCAATCATTACTGACAATGGATCCAACTTTAAATATGAAAAGGTCACTAAGGTATGCAAAAAGTTCAGGATAACGCAAAATTACTCCACACCTTACTACCCTCAAGGAAATGGACAAGCAGAGGCCATGAACAAAAGACTTCTCAAGCTTATTAACAGAATAATAGAAGGTGAAAGAGGTTGGCACGAAAAGCTAAATGACACACTATGGGCCTACTGAACAACTGAGAATACTCCTACAGGCATGACCCCATACTCATTGGTGTATGGTATGGAAGCAATGCTACCCATTGAAATTTAGATACCGTCTCTCCGAGAACTTATTCACAAAAATTTAGATGAGGAACAAAAGATCGAAGCACGAATTGTTGCCCTCGTTACTTTGGATGAAAGACCACTATGAGCAACACAAAATATCATTGCTTACTAGCATAAAATCGAGAGGGCATAGCAAAGAAAAGTTGATCCTCGACAATTCAGAGAAGGAGACATGGTACTTAAGAAAATCTTCTACACTCTTGCAAATCCACACCCTTTAGGCAAGTTCAATCCTAATTGGGAGGGGCTATTCATGGTTACCCGAGTGCACGCAAGCAATTCTTACAAGATAAAAAATCAGGAGGGGTACGAACTCAACGACCCCATTAATGAAATGTATCTCATAAAATACTACCCGTAATGGGCTCAAAAGAGTGGTGAAAACCTGAAAAGGCATCACAAAGAAAAAACAAAATGGACGTGGTGAAACCTGAAAAAGGCATCACGATTACAGAACAAAGAATAAAAAATCTCCAAGAAGGATCTTCCAATTCAAAACCTCAAGTACTTGCGAGTTACAACAATATTCACAAGCAAAACACTGATGCACAAACACAAGTACTTGCAAGTTCCAACAATACTGCACAAGTAGACCCTGAGGACGCAGACTCCTCCTAAACCCTGCAGGTTCCTAACAGAGCCAACTTAGGAAGATGTGGGAGGGTTAACATGAATGAAAAATCAAAATGACTTCAACAAACCTTGAAAGAACGTCGAGACTTCTCTAAGATGGAAGCCCGACAATAATTCAGAGAACTCTTCATGGACCCAGAAGCACAGGATGAATGCTCCCAAGGTGAAAGGAAAACTTTGAGACCTTTGAGTTCTCATGATCCCACAAGGAAATCCTTTCATCATCTTTGGCTAAGAAAATGACCACCAAAGGTGCCACAGGTGACAAAACTATAAGGCATGTCTCTTTTCAAAATTCTTTTTCAATTTGATTGTTAAGACCGTCCATTTCCAAAACCCTTTTAGAAAGGACTTCCTCTATCACTACAAGAGGATAGACTGTTAGTGGTTTGGCCTCATTCTCGAAGCCAACTTCCTACGCCTGTTATGAAAGCTTGAAACTTGTCAGGCACTCCATGGTTGTATGAGTATAACTACCAACTACCACATATCGGAGATGGGTAAACCTCGTCGATGACGATATTGGTTAGTCTAAGAGCGTTTTTCCCTCGACTGAAGCCCCTGAGGCAAAATGAGACAAGGTCATCCCTGTGTGTGAGTACGATGACCCAATAGCTGGAAATTTGAGACAAAAACGCTACAACTAGGGGACCAAATGTGTAGGAATTCCTTTTAAAAAGTGTGTACAAAGAAAGTGTTCCACTATGCTTCGGTGAATAAAATCGCACACTTACTGATGCGAAAGAACCCCCCAATAAGGGAAAGTTGAAAAAGACCTCCCAACAGGGGCAATTAAAAAAAAAAAACATAAAAAAAAAAAGAAGAGTTATTCAAACTCCCCATAACAGGGGCAAGTTGAAAAAGAACCCCCCAATAGGGGTAGCAAAAAAATAAAAAACAAATTTTTCTTTGGGTGACAACAGGTGTCGCCCGGCAAAACACTTAATAAAAAAGGAAAAAAATTTCTATGGGCGACACATCTGGTGTCGCCCAGCAAAACACAACAAAAAAAAAACAAAATTTGGGTGACACATTTGGTGTGGCCCAGATTAAACACAAAAAATAAAAATTTCTATGGGCGACACACCTGATGTCGCCCAGCAAAACATTTAATAAAAAAAAAAATTTTTTTTTGGCGACACACCTGGTGTCGCTTAACCAAAACACAATATAAAAAAACAAAATTTCTATGGATGACACACTTGGTGTCCCCCAGACAAAAACAATAAAAAAAACTTTTTTTCTATGGGCGACACTATTTGAACACATTTTTCAACGCCTTGGTCCGCACTACCTAAAAAAGAGGAAGCTGGTCAATAAATCCCTAACATACAATGGAATTTTAGACAGTCTCATAATTGCTCTAGAATGGTTTAGAGTCTTCCTAAGTACTTCAAAAGGCCACCTATCAAGTTTCTTCACAATCCGACATGTCTAAGGTAGTGAACCCAAAGAAACAATTTTAGAAAAATCGGCCTCTAGCACCCTGAAATAGATCCCTAACTAGAACTCTATTTTTGATGCATCAAACAGCTGTCGGACCATAGCCATTGGATCCGACACGGTCGAAAACCCCTAGGGGTCAAGTTTCGGCTTAATCGGACTTTCGAGGACAAAGTTATGGGTAAAAGATCGAAAAAGGGTGAGCTGCACACTATTCCCATGTCGCCTCCCTGCACCAAGTCACCAGTAATGGTGATTGTTTTCATAGTCACGAGCAGAAACTTCGAAGAACCGTATCTCACTCATTTTGAGTCAGATCGCACTCAAACCTTTTGGAGCATGTTCGTCTTGACAAGATGAGCGTTTCGATATGTGGTACGTCCCGTGACGATACCTGAGCAAGGAGAAAAGATAGAGAGAAGTTGGCGATTTGTGGAAAAAGTTGTAAAAAATTCAGCAGCATCACGACCCACTCAAGCGGCCATATCACGACGCTTGCACGTTGAATCAATGCGAGACCAGTCCCATCGTGTGCGTAAGATCTAGGGCTATCTCTAGTTCGAATGCCACACATGAACGGTCGAAATTGTAGAAAAAGGTATCGAAGTTGCGACAGATTCCAACCGCCAGATTCCAAATTTTGGTCAAAACCCAAAAGTTGCAAAATCTATATTCGGGCACGAAATCGAGCTGCATTTGTTGCAACGCAATCGTGACGACATGTTCAGTGCAATACAACGAAGAAATCAAAGAAAACTATCAAAGAACAAGCACACTATCGATCCAAAGTTTCCAAGATCCATGCAAATTTCGAGTTGTGAGATGGTATTAAAACGATCGTCATGTCAAGCCAACAAGAAAGTAATCATCTTTTAGCAAAATGGGCATCGGAGCAACCTCAGATCATCCATGAAAGATCAAAAACATTCTAGGGCAAAAATAGAGACCATTTTAGAATTCCATGAATTCTTGGGCAAGGGCAAAACCGCCATTTTGCATCCTATTTTTATATTTTTTTTAATTCAAATAAATTGTAATTATCATCAATTAAGCTAAATTTTGGGCATCCAGCCACGTTTAGGCCCAATTCTATAAAAGCATGTTAAACCTAATTGTAAATGGCTTCCCTCATTCTTCAATTTCATGAATAAGATTTGAGAATTTTACATTGAAATTGTAGATGCATCTTGGAGAGAGGGAGAGGAGAGAGAAGAAAAATTATGATACCCTTTGGTGAGGTAGCTTTCTCTTTCCTCATCTCTTCCCTCTTTCTCTCCTCCTCTCCTCTCTTTCTCTCTCCTCCTCTCTCCTCTCTTTCTCTCTCCTCCTCTCTTCTTTGTCTT